>NC_069473.1:30003841-30027920 GCF_026875155.1 Cherax quadricarinatus | reverse complement strand
GCTTGAGGTTCCACTGTATATTTTTTGAACATATTGTGTAGTGTGACCTAAGTGTAAGTTTTATTTAATTATTAAAATGTTTCATTTATTTACTTTGTTTTTTTTTATTTTTTATATTTAATTTTTTTTTACTGTTTTGTTGTTTCTGTTTTTTTTTGTTGCGTTTTTTATTGCTAAATATTATTTTTGTTGCTAAAAACTTTTACCATGCTACTAATTATGTACAGCATGCGGGGAGTTCAAAAAGCAGTGTTTTTTTTCTCTTCCATTTAGAGATTTTGTAATATGAGGAAATGAACTGTGTAGTATTTATTTTTTTATTGTAAAAAATTTGAAAGTGGCCCCCCGGCGAACTTATGTCAAGAGGGTGGTCGTTATGCAAATTTTCGTTTTGGAATTAATTTTCCCATAAGAAATAAGGGAAAAATAAAATTAATGTGCAAGCACCAAAAGTATGAAAAAAAATTTTTTTACACAAAAAAATGTTAATTTTAGTACACACAAACTGAAAAAGGCATCCAAATTACTGACACTTACTTTTTTTGAAGATTGGTGAGTTGATGGGGTGGAGGGGGGAGAGAGGTGTTGTGTTTAAAGGGGGAATCCCCTTCATTAACACTTGAGGAGGCAGCCTTTTCCGGGGTTATTCCTTCTTCTTTTAATCCCCACTAGGCCCAGTTGAGAGTCACTGGATTTCTTTCTGTCCATAGAGCTCTGTACCCCCCTTTCCCTTTTTCGATTTGTCTAAAATGGGCCATAACATTGTCATTAAAATAGTCACCAGCACCCCTTGAACAGCGTGTAGGGGTGATTTTCATCCTTTAAGGTTTGCAGTTCAACCCACTGTGCACAATTTCCCTTAATTTTTTTGAAGTAGGCACAATGGTTTCCCACAGGGCAAGGCTTCCCCGGGGTTAGCCCCAAACCCTTCAAAATCTTTTTTTAATTTTCCCATAAAATTTCCCCTTTTTACCACAGGGTTGGCATAGAAGCTTTCTTGGGGCCCATGGTCACTTTTTTTCAACAAACAGAACCGAAAAACACTGAAATAATGAAATATTCCGAGTGTATGCTTAAATGTTACCGGGGGCTAGCGGGGTTAAACAAGGGACAGGCGGCACATGTGAGGCTGGCGAGGCCGCAATTGGACGCGTCTGGGACAAAGTTCGCTGAGGGGTTTTTTGTCTACTTGGGGGGCAAAATTTCAGGAAAAAAGCGTTCGCTATGCGGATTGTTGTATGCGATGCGTTCGCTATGCGGGGGGCCCACTGTTTTAGAAAATACGTGGTCCCTCGTTTTTCGTTTAAACCCGTTCCTGGAGTGTTTTTAAAAACAAAATTTTCGATTTTGAATCAATTTTCCCAAAAGAAATAATGTAAATAAAATTAAATCCTTTCCCTGACCCCCAGAAGTATTAAAAAAAAAAAAAATTTTACATAAAAATATTCTGTAGTACATAAACAATTTACAATGGGAAATGATGTGAAACATTAAAGCATAAATTACCTTTATTGGAGATTCTTTTAGTGTAGGGGAGACTGGAGGGGGAGGAGTGGTTTGTTTATAGTTTGGGAAAGGGGGGAATCCCCTTCCCAACACCTTGGTAAAATTGTTTTCTGGGGTTGCTTGTTTCTCTGTTTTTTAAATGCCACTGGACCACCTTGAGAGAAATGGAGTCCTGTCTGCAAATAACTGTGGAGAGAGCTCTGTTTCTGGATCTCTTTAACACTTCCCAAAAAGGGCCCCAAGACTTTGTATGTACATTTTGCCAATAGGCTTGCAACAACCTTGTTGGGGTGATGTTTCTCAAAAAGCTTTCCATTTTTCCCCACATAGTAAAAATTTTTTAAATTTTGAAAAAGGCACCTTCTCCATCTCTTTTCCCTCCCCCTCTGCAGCAAGATTTGAGCTGCGTGTGTTGCTTTCTGCTGAGCTCTTGCCTCATCAGTGGGGCTTTTTCATTTGGTTTTCCCAAACCAATTCTTCCCACCTCCAATCACATCCAACCCCATGGAACCCCCCAGTGCCACAATTTTTTTAAACAGCATAGGTCATTGGGGTCGCCCCAACCCTTAAAAAACCCCTCTTGTGACACAATCTGGCCCACAATTTTTCTCCAGGCAGGTTCAAAGTCCTGGTAGTCCTCCCCCCCAAGCCATCCCTTAAAAGGGTTTGCAAGGAGGTGCTGAGTGTTCTCCCCAAAAATTCCCTTAGGTCAAGTGAGTGCTGTGTCACAGTCAAGCCCTGTGAAAAATTGCTTTTGTGTGGGTTTTTTTAAAGTTTGTGACCTGCTGGTCCCAGGGGTTTGGAGGAGAGGAGTGATATTCGGGGGCAAGAACTTTACTGTGAGAACCCAAAACCCCTCAAAAAATTGGTTTTTCCAATTTTGGAGGAAAAGCAGGTGCATTGTCCATTATAGCAGGCATTGAGATCCAATTTCTTTTCAAGGAGATACCCTTAACACTGGGGCCCAACATTCATTGAACATCGATGAAAATTTCCCTCGGCCCTCCCTTACTATTAGTTTTTCCAAAACACACACAATTTACCTCATAACATTGTTTTTCCTGAAACCACGGTTTTTCAGAATGGTAAATAGTAATGGCTTCACTTTGAAATCCCCACTAGCATTAGCACAGAACATTGCCAGCCTGTTTTTTAGGGTTGGGCCGGGATTGCTTTTTCCTCTTGTGAAAAGAAGGTCCTCTTTGGATTTTTTTCCCAAAGGGGCCCCTTTTTGTCACTTTTGAAAATTGTTGGGTTTCGTCCTTCCCCCTCTATGTACCCCTGGAATTATGCACATATTTTTCAGCCCCCTTGTGGTCCGAACTGGTGCCTCCCCATGCCTTCCCAACTGTGTAGCAGTATGGTTCTTAAATCTCTCAAACCCGCCCCTTTTTGGCCTTAAATTCACTCAATCACCACTATTTTTAGGGAATTTCTTTTCCAAATCTTCATGCAATGCCTAGCCTTTTCCAAATAAACGAAATATAAGAGTTCCCTGAATTGTTTTTCATTTTCCACACCCTAATAATTCTAACCCCTTCCCGTACTGGTGATCTCATTTTTTTTCAGCTAGTTGTCCCTTTGCAACAAAGCATCCTTGATTTCTTTTTCTTGGCCCCTTGGAACAAAGGTTGTGTGGGTTTCTTTAATAATGGGCAGTTCGGCCACATTGTACCCCTTTTTTTGTTCAATGATGGTTTTTTTAAATTCAATGTATTTCTCACCTTCTTTACCCAGGCTTGGAAAATAGGAGCTTTCTTTGGAGCCATTGCTTATTTAGTATTGCAAGCATAAAATAATGGAATATTTTTGAAATACGTATTCGCTGGGGCATGTGAGGGGACCTTCGCTCCTGGTAAACCCAAGCCAGACTGGCGCCCCAGGCTACGCCGTGGGTAGCGTCCTGGCGAACTACGACTTGGGGTCAAAAACCCAGAAAAATGAGTCAATGTTTATAAAAATACCCCTGATTGGCGAATTTTACGATTGCCCGGGAACTACGAAAAAGGAAGGACCACTGTATATTTTTTATGATACATTTCTATGATAAATTTTACACGTTGAAGTACGCTAAAGTAAAGTTGGTTTCCATTTTTTTTAGGATGGCACTTGTTTTTAAATTTCATCTTTTAAATTTATTCTTGTAGGTGCCACTTATTTTTTTTTTTTCATGCACCGTCATACCCCCAAGGCAGGGTGTTATTATGGAAGCAGTGTAAAGGGGGAGTTAGAAGACGTTTGGGATTACCAATAAATGTAATTTTAGAGGTGAAGAAAGGGCTTTTAAAGTGTGTTGGAACAAAAAAGTTGACTAAGAGGGGAGTTTTTTTAAAGTAGGGTAGAAGGAGGGAGGGGAGAGATCTTCCCCGGGAAAATTGGAGGGGGGGGGTAAATGAGGGTTTTTGGGGCTAGGGGGTTTACAACCAATGGACTTGGGTGAGCACATAGATCGAGTTTAGACAAGGGCTTTTTTATGATGTTACTGTTGGGTGTCAGCAAAATAACATTTTGAAGGGATTTTAGGAGAAATGGTTAATGGACTCGGGGTCCCGGAAGTGGGAATATTCCTGGGTCCTGAAGTGGGTGATGGTGTTTAAAGGGGTCAGCATACGTCTAGCAAGACAACACACCTCTAATCACTTAGCGCGTATCATTTACCAAGCTCGGGCTTAAAAGTATCTTGACCAGTATTTATACCTAAAAAATGTTTTTGTTCATTTTGAGATGATTTCTTTTTTTCCTCATTTCAATACAGTACATACTGTACAAACATTTAAAAATTTCCAGAAATGTATAAAAGGTGCAAAGGTGGATTAAAACATATCAAAGATGGGTTTACACAAACCCCAATATTTTGTTGCTCCTCATTAGCGACGAATTCGTTTCCCAAGATGTGGGCTTAGGAAGGAACCAGTTGTTAAGTAAGGGAGGCGTATTGAATGAATGACAGTGAATGTGTTCCCTTTTTTTTTAGTCAGCCCTACCTTGATGGGGGGATGGCCGGTATTGAAAAAGTTGTTAACCATTGGGGTTTTACAGTGTTATGTATTTAAATTTTTTTAGCTTTGGTTTGTCATGTAATTATTTTTTTATATATTTATGGATTAGTACTAAAACCCCAGGGGTTTTCCCCGTGCCTGGGAAAAAAGAGAATAACCCCGAATCCTTGTCTTGAGAGCCCTTCACCCCCTCAAGGTACTAAAGGAAAAGTTTCTATTTACTCTAGTCTTTCCCCTTGTAGCAGAAATTTCATTTTTCCTCTTTGAAAATCCTTTTGGGGAAACCCGCAGTGGGGATTTGTTTTATACTGCCAATAAATATCTAGTGGCACAATTAGAAATTCCACATTAAGTTAGAAACACGAAATCTATATCGCATATATGCATTGTGGTTGTTAGTGTGGTTCAAATTCAGTATGGTTGAAAAAATTTTTGTTAGAAAAAATGGGAGAATGCTGTAGTTTTTTAGGTAACAGTAATTTTTTTAAATAAGTATTGTATCCCCCACAATAGTAGATGTGGTATTGTATTTCTGGAACAATTTTTTAAATATTTTGCTATTCTAGTTGAGGGTTTACTTTTTAAAGACAATGGGGTTCCGGGTTTTCATAAAAGGTATTTTTGGGATCTTTCTAATCCCAGTAAGAATGAAATAAGGCCCCCTTTAGAAGACATTGTTTATAAGCTGAAAAATACCCTGAAAATATACTTTCATGACTTGTATCTATGGAAACTATGGTGATTGTTTTTTAAAAAACAACAGCCCAAAAAAGACATTTCTTGCATTTAAACTTAGGAAAATTCATTCGTTCTCGTGACCCTTCATTTAAACCCTCTCATACTTTAACTTCAGTTTATAAAAAATCATTCTATCAGATTTTAGAAAGATGAGATTGTTACATAAGTAAATAATAGTGTAATTTCTGTTGGGTTTTTTTACACTTTATTTCAGTCATTCAGTCGGTAATTTTGGACAAAACCCTTTCGAAGTTCTTCAAAATATATTTGCTAATGTACTGTTTAAATCTTTAAAAAAAAAATATACGAAAGTCTTGATTACATGATAGTATTGCGTTTTAAAATTAATTTAATTTTTAATTTAAAATTATCTTTTCCATTGAATGTTTCTTCTTAGAAGAAACATGGGGCATAAATCATAAGCATAAAAGTGAGCACTTTCAACTAGAGGCTCTAAGCAGAAAAAGTATAGTAGAGCTCACAAAATCGTAATGACACGTTTGCAAAAAAAACAACCATGGGCGGGGATAGAACCCGCGTCAAAGTTAAAAACTCCACCCCGTCGTGTTAGCCACTGGACCAGCTTTTGGGTTTAAATTTTATTGTGGCTGTGGTCAATGGAACGCGAGGTCTAGGTTTTGAGCCTCTGATCGCGGGTTCTTCCCCGCCCGTGGTATGGTTTAAGTATGAGAAAATTTAGTAAAAATCTAATAGGTTTAGATCATTGTTTGAAATTTTAAAATGGTTTTGTAATCATTTAACATAAATTTTATTGGGAGTGCTTAAATAGATAAACAATTGTCTATGGGCCCTATGTTTGGCACTCGTTAAAGCAAACCTACGTTTTTATCCCCTGCAAATATTTAAATAAGGTAACAGTTCAAAAAAAATTGCAACTTTTCAAGTCTTCAGCCCATCTTGTAGTGGCAAGTGCACTTTTCAGAAAAGCATGTCACGTCACAAAAATTTTGTCCCTCTCAAGTACACGACTCATAAAAAGGGCACATAGTCTTCTTTGTATTCTTGTCTCACTTTGTTCTGGGAAAAAGTGTCTGTGTCACTCGTGTCGCAAAGAAATTTTCACAAACTTATTTTTCCTCTTTCGTCAAACTCATGTTTAAATCATAAAATTTTTGGTTCATTTAAATATCCCGAGTAGAGGGGAAATATTAAAAAGTCATGTATGTAAAATTAAAACATCTTAAGTTTGCAGATGTACATACAGATATGCACAGTACTTCACTTTTGTCTGTAAAATTAGGAAGAATTTATGGCAAAGCAGATCTGTTCCCATCTCAAAAAAAGTTTTCATTTTCATTTTATGATCCATAATAAAATTTTACCTGTCCACCCTTTTGACTTTGAAAATTAAAATCTGACCAAAAATTTTAAATTTAAAAAAAACATTGAACATGAAAACCCCATACTTGAAAGTGGCAGAGCTTTCTTTGTTACCGACATTTTAAATTTGTTCGTACCCTTATTTTAGTTTTAAAGAATGCTTATCCCCAAATCCAAACTGTCTGGTGCGTTTCAAAACTGACTTTGTTTTTTAAAAACACAAAATGCTCATCTCAAACATAAATTGATTCATTAAAAATTTATTGAATAGGCATTTATTTTTGGGGTTATTGTATTTTTTTTAAGGTTTTCTTTGTAAAAAATTTTAGTTAAATTTTATTATGATTTACTTCATTTATCTTTTGTTGGGAAGGAACCCTGTCTGTCACGTATGTACTAAAAACAATGTTCATTTCGAAGAACATCTGTCACAGCATCTTCAGGCCCAAAGGGCCCACATTTTTTAATTTGGGGGTGAGCGTTGTATTTTTGTTGTGGTTTGTTGAAGGGTGGGCGGGTATCTGGATGGTTATGGGAAACCCAAAGGCTTGTGTCGGTACAAGTTATTGCTGCTGTTGTATATTACATGACCCCCGTTGCTGGGGGGTGGGCCACGTCGCAAAACCCGTTTTATATTTCTTCATGTGGTTTCCCTGATAAAGGGTTTTGAGGTTGAAAGGAGGTCGTGTGGGTTTGTCGATGTTCGCTTGGCAAACATTGAAAAGGGCTTGGCAGTCTGTTTGTTGGGAGTTTTTTAAAGTGTCCCCTGGTTTTTATTCTTTTGGCAGGGAGAATTGTTGGGAAATTTTTCCCCCCCTTTCTTTTTCAGACTGGAATGGGCTTGACTTTGAGGGGTTGGAGAGAGTTGTTTTTGCGGGGTCAGACTCTTCCTGATACTCCTGAAAGATGAAAGTTATTTTAATTAGTAAAAAATTTTTTTTTTTGTTCCTTTTTAATCTTCATTTTTCATTTATTTTTAAAAACTAAATTTTCCCTTTAAAATAATCCTGATGCAGTACACTAGAAAGTACAGTACAAAATTTAAAATATTTGTAGGGGAATACAGAAATACAGTATCTTTCTCATCAAATTTTGCAATATTTAAAAATAGATTGTGATACTTCTCTTTAAATAAAAAAGAAAATTTCAAATTTTAAAAATGAATTTTTTAAAAAACTGGGAAATATCATTTATGGAGAAAATGCAATATAATACTGTGTTTCATTACATAACTCATGCATTTTTTATTTTTTTTAATACACGGGGGGCATCTTCCCCCATGGGGGTGACTTTAAAAAAGAAACACTTTACCATCATTCACACAAATCATTTCTCTACAGAGGTGCCAAGATAAAACATTCAGTGTACTCATAACCCCAAAATACCCCCAATCCCTTTTTTAAAGTGAAAGCATTGTATTTCCCCACCCCCGGGATTTTGAGTCTGGAAACTGGTTTCCTAAAATTTCCCTTCACGAAATATTACCCACTTACACTCCAACAGCTCGAACCAAAAAAACCATTCATCCCCACTCACTTTTTTTAAACTGCTCAAACATTTTTGTTGATGCCCAATTTTAGCACAAAAAAACCTTTTTCATCCCCTCCTCCTTTTTAGGATGCCCCCTCCCCCTCCTCCCCCTCCAAAAACAATTTTAACCCACCAAGTCATTCTATTTTTGCTCCACCCTAAAATGACCAAAACCACCTCAACAACCCCTCCTCACCCTTAATAATATGTACTCTCATTCCCTTCTTTGCTCCATGGAAAACGTTTTCGTCTCCACAATACCTCAATGTCCCCCACCCTTTTTCTTCATCAATTCTTGGTTTACTCTGTCCTTCATAAACCACTCTAAAAGGGTCGCCCCCAAAATTCTAAAAATTTTTACTTTTCCCATACCCCTCCCCCCAATGTGAATCCTTTTTCTTTCCCCTAGTCATTTAAAGATGCCCTATTGCCTTACTCTTATCTGTGTTACTTTAAACTTTTCTCCCTTTTTTGCTCCAAATCATCCACTAATTTTAAAAATTCTTTTAGAATCTCCCCAAAAAAACCCTATCATTAAAGAAAAGTAACTGGGTCAAGTACTATTTTGTATTTTATTCCCAAAATTTAAACCCACCCTTTCCCCCAGCACCCGCTTTACCTCTTTTACAACCCTATGATAAAAATACTAAACAAAAAGTTGACATTACACATCTCTGTATAAGACCTACTTTTACTGAAAATAATGTCATTCTTTCCTTCAATCAACCCGAGCCCTTTCTATCCCCAAAAAATCTTTTAAACATTTGTAACTTAATCCTGTTCCTCACTTGCAAAATCGTTTTAATGCTTCCTTTTCCCCCCTATCAATCCCCTTTTTAAAACCATAGATGCACTGACAACTTTCCTTTCCTTTATCTTCAAAATTGTTCCTTGTTGCTTCAATGTAAACACTTGGTGTACACATCCCCCACCCCTTTTAAAGCCTCCTTTTTTATTGCAGTCCTGCTCTCTGTCTTTACTCTAAATTTTTTTAAAAAAAACCCTACCATACCTTTACCCGGTATTTCTCGTAAATTCATTCCCCTACTTTTTTACACTTTCGTTTCCCCTTCCCTTTATATAAAGGAAATGTAATACCCTCTGCAAACCTAAGTACCCTTTTCCCCCATTTTATAATTTTTTGAAAAAAAAGTACCAACCATCCAAAACTACCCCCTATTTTTAAAATTTTTTCATGATCCCCTCGTTCCGCTGCTTTACCCCCCCCTTTATTCTAACAGTATGTAGTTGTATTATGTATGTAGTGTGGTGTGTGTCAGTAAAACCTCCATTTAAAAATTTCGGCAAATTTTAGACAAAAATTGGTTGGACAAATGTTGGAAACATTTGGACAAAATGGAAAAATCAGTAATTTAGGGGTTTTTTTCTATAGTGATAGTCCCCATTGTCTTTAAAGTATCAAGCCCAATGACCAACGTTGCTAGTAAAAGCCAGAGTGGCCATACCCAGGTTGTCTGTTTTTATGTTCCGGTATGGGCTCCCTGTCCCGTTTACGTTTGTGCCCCTCATGGAAACACTTGTCATTATCTAATTTTTCCGGGATTTGTGTTGTGTGGACTTTATTAACACATCAAAAAAGGCAATAACAATGCTTCTAAGGCTAGTAGGGGATCTATGGGGAAAACTGTGGTTCTCGTGTTAAGCAGAACTTGAAATCTTTTAAAAGGGTTTAAAGTTGGTGTTCAGTGGCATGTCTTCTCAAACTACCATTTTTTCCTAGTAGAGCTTTATGGTTCCCCTATTCAAAATAAAAGTTTTTTCTGAGTCTCCGCTTTCTTCATGGAGTTTTTAAATTTTCTTCCAAAAAGGGAAAAAAATTGTACTGTAAAAATTTGTTTGACGCCCCTCCTCACTTAACGTGGGTTCCGTTTCCCAAGACCTCGGCACAATTCATCCTTGCAAGGGCATCTATAAAGGTAGTGGATTTGTCACCATCTTTTGAATTTTTTTACCCCTTTTAGGGGCCCTCCCCTGATCTACGGCGGTCGGGGATGCCCCCAAAACCCTGATCTAGCCAAAAATTCTGCGCCGTCAAAATTTAGCGCGAAAGCGTCAAGGCCCCATTGAGAGAAAGGGGCTGCGCCGTGGGTGTTGCGTAAAAAAAAAAATTTTAGGGCCTGTAGCATTTTGGGAAAAGCCGGCTCGTCACCCTTTTTCCCATGCCTCGTCGCAAGTCAGCTCTCACTCCCCCAAAATGGGGGTTCCTCTTCATGTCTGATAGTTTTTACAGATGGAAGTGGAAATGAAAACGAATTTACGGCTTTGTAATTTTGTGACCGAAATAATGACCAGGATACGTAATGTGCAGAAAACCCCCAGATCCCCGCCTTTACCTCTGGTGTGGGACTATGATCACCGCGGGTGTTCCTAACGTAAAAGAAAACTAATATTTTCCCCTGGCCGGCCTCTGCTTTTAGTAAAGACGATGATTCTGAGTGGATTATGTTTTTATTGAGCTCGCTCATTCGGTAGTGTAGTGAGGAAAATATTCCCAGTGAAGCTGGATGTCGCCGCCGCATGCGCTGGGGTAGGGTCCCTATGCTGTGCCAGGGGCGGAGTACACCCCGCAGACATCCGGGGTACTCCGTGGCCCTCCCAGTTTTAGGAGTGATAGTGAAGAGATGGGGCTACATTGGCATGGAGGGGCCAAGGACATCAGGGGATGGTTTTAGGGGGCTGGTGGTGGAGTGGCACCGCCTGCGTGCTCGCGTGCACCGGGAAAACCCAGCTGCTGACTCGTCAGTTAAAGGGCAAAGCGGGCGTACCCACCAGCGCCACAACCACCCGTACAACCAGCCTATGATGTCCAGTATCCCCCAGCAAACCGTATCGGATTGGCGCAAAATCCCAATTTTGCCCCCACCCCTACCACTTTGATGACTCACAAAGTGGAAATTCCCCTCCCTGTCCCCTTGGAACCAGGGCCCAAATGATGGAATTCTTTGAAATTATTCTTTGACCACCCAAATTTTGGGAAAAATTTATTGTCGGGAAAGTAATAAGATTTTCTTCCCCCATGGAAAATCGTCTTATCACCCGTCAAGAACACAGTGGAAAGGACGACTGTTCAGAAATGTATTTTTTTTTTGCAACAATATGCTTATGCCTACGTTATAAGCATAATAAAAAGCTACTGGTCCACAGATCGGCAAATTTTTGTACCCCATCTTGTGAAAAAAACCCTGAACAGGTTTATTTACTGTTACGTATGTTGCACTTCCTGCCAAACCAGGCCTGCAGAAATGACAGGTTATACAGATTAGGGGAAAGTTTTCATGTATCCAAACAAAATTTGGATATACTTTTATCCCTTCAAAAATCTTGTAACTGACGGTCTTTGATTTTTTTCAAAAGGGAAGTCATTCAAGCATATTTCCGAGCAAGAGGAACCCCTTTTGGGATAAATTTTTTTGTATCTGTGTTTTTGACAGTGGTGGGGGGTATTGTTTTTACACGGGTAGTAAAACTTGAAAAGATACCAAGGTTTTTTTGGGATACAGGTGACGAGTGAAAACAGATGGCCCTTATCTTGGTAAGGGCCTACATTATACCCATAATGGTAAACAAGCCCATTACTCAGTGATTTTACGGAGTGAAAAAAACAGATGTGTGTGGGACGGCGTTCTAAACGTAAACAATGCCCGGCTCAAAAGCAGGGTCGTGGTGATGACGTGAGGTGTTTACTGCCAATACATCATGGCATTACGGGGGCATGAAAAAGAGATGTACATTGTTACAAAACCCTTTACCGTAAAGAATGCAAGACAGTGGCAAATTGATCGAGTGACCAATAACGTATTCGAAAACCGGACGTGATTTATTTACACAAAAAAAAAATGCGCTGGTTGCAAGTGTGAAAAGCAGATTTGGTTTTGTTGACTGTGTTCGTAAAAGTTTTTCAAATGGGACATGAAAACTTTTTTCCATCTCTGGGCATTTTTAAACTGAATGCATATAATATTACCAAAAAAAGCTGGTAAAGACCACCCCATGGTGAATTTTGTTTTTCTGTTGTCAGACAAAACATAATGAAGTACCAGGCAACAACACCTAATCAACAGGTCCTCGAATTCATCACAAAACCCAAGCGTTTGAGGGAAAAAGGGGACATTTCATAAAACAGCTTCCTTCAACTTAAAAGAAATTTGCCGAAGAATGCATTGTCTGGGCACAAAAAAAACGACGGCAACAAAAACGCAAAGACACTCGTTTTTGTGTGAGGGAAAGTAAGGTGCTCTGTGCATGGGGCCTTGTTTCAAAGGGGTTCCACAAGCTCCAGCAGTTCTAAAACCCGTCCCGTGATTGTAAAAATGTAAATATATGATAGAACATTAGATTATACAATATTTTGCATGTTTATTGTAATAAACAACAGTGGTAAAAATAAATGATAAAAACTTTAGTGCGGTTAGTGTTCAATACAGTGGTTTATATTATACATTATATCAGTATTTGGGCTCTCAGGTCCCCAAAAGTTGTAGGAATAGAAAAAAAAAAGGGAAAAGAAAAGAAAAAAAAAAAAAACAACAAAAAAAAAATAATAGCGTATGTGGAATTTTGTCGTGTTGCCGCCACCAACATTTTTTCAAACTTCTGGCCTGTATCTGGTTTTAAACTGTCAGATTCTAATTTTTTTTTTTTTATTACCTTTACAAAAATTGCTTTTTATTCTGTAAGAAAAAAAATTTTTTTTTTTTTTTAAAATTTTTTTGGAACTGGTGCGTGACTTAGATTTTGGCCCTTTGGGCCCCCGAAAGGGTTAATGTCACCTTTGCACCATTTATAAAATTTTTAGTTTTTTTTAAATGTTTATACAGTATTTTACTTGTATTTTAATAAACAGAAAAAGAAAAATCATTCAGTTGCCCGTACTTTGAGCTATACTGCAATCCTGGCACTGCATTGGTCCTTGGGCCCTTCATAGCGTCATAATAAGCCTGAAATGATGCTGCTGCATTTTCCTATTGGAATCGTTTTTTTTGTACTCTTGGGAAATGCGAGACTCTGATTTTTTAGCCAGTTCTTGAGTGGCCAAGGGGTATTTGTGGTGGGGGGCGATTGTGTGGTTGAGACTGGAGATGTGGTGATGGGGTGCCCTGGAAATCTTGCCTCGGGGGGAATAAGGGGCCAAGGTTTATTTTTGTGTATGGTTGTCTCTTGTTGGTCAGGAACTTGTACTTTGGAAAGTGTTAATTGTTGTCTGGTCCGGTTGGGTTGACTTCCCAATTTGGGACTGCTCTGGGGGTGGTGGCAGATACGTAATCTGAGGACAAGCATCACAATTACTGTACATAAAATAAAAATGAATTTTTGTTTTAGTACGTTAAAAAAAAATATATTTACCATGTTGGTTTTTAAAAAGTAGTTTGTCTTTTCATTTTAAAAAAGTTGAAGTTCCATTGCAAATGTGTTTAAAGGGTGGGCTAATCTTGATTTATACAGGTACAGGCGTCCTTGACTTTTTGATGGTTCGACTTAAGTATTTCAGCTTTACTGGGTGAAAAACAATTATTTTGGGAGATGAAACTTAAGAAAATTCCCCCGCATAAGACGCAAGTCTGTAGTTAGTATTCATTTTTTTATTAAAAATACTATATTTAGTTTCAGAAAATTTTTTTTACTTATTCAGTAAAGGTTATTTATTTAAAAATAACTTTTAATATTGATTAAAGTTGGGTATTAGAACGTAACCCATCCAAGTAGGGAGCACTTGTACTTATGGAAAAAAGGGGAGGGCAGGGAAAAAGGAGAGGGGGAAAAGAGGGTGGGGCAGGGGGGAAATAAGAGGGGGTAATGTAAATATGACCCGTTGCTATAACAAACAAGAACCTATCCATTTCTTATTTTCATGGATAGGGAGGGATCCCGCGATAAGATAGGAAAACATTTTAGTAAATGATGGTTTAAAGATGTAACTAGGTACATCCAGCTTTTTTGTACTAACCCCACATTTGTTTCCAACACACACAGTGCATTTTTCAAACACTTGCTCTGTATATACACTCCTTTTTTATCATCATCTTTCTATCCCAAACTCACTCATAAATATTCAGTAGAAACATTCATTACACAAATACATTTAATTTTCACAACCTTGATGTGCTTTTACAAATACGTGGGCCCCCCCCCTTACGAACGCATCGCGTTACGTTAAATCCCCTATATGAAGCCTTGAACCAAAAATTTGCCTTCCTCACGAAAAAAAAAATGCCTTATGTGTTTTCGTCCGGGGCGTGTCCCACTGTGGCCTCAGCGCCCTTGTTTACAAGCCAGCCAGTGCGGGGCATCTACATATAATTGTACATTTCACATTACCAGTGGTTTTTTGTGCTTGTAACTTTAAAAAAAACCCCTTGGACCCCAAGAAAGCTTTAGTGCCCTCCGTGGGAAAAAAGGGGGAGAATTAGTATGGAACTGAAAAAAGAGATTAAGGAATGTTGCAAAGTGGGGGTTGAAAAGCAAACCCTTTATGGGTGAAAGTCCCCTGACACAGCTACTGCAACTGTGTTGGAAAGTACAATACAATGTTATGGCCCCTTTTTGGAAAGTCTCAAAGGAACGGGAGGTACAGAGCTTATGGGGGTTTGTTTGCAAAAAGGGTCCCGTGCTTTAAATGGTCCAGTGGGAGTAAAAAAGAAGGCAAGTAACCCCGGAAAAGGACTTGCTACCTCAAGCCCAAAGGGAAAGGGGGACCCCCTTCAAAAATTTTTTTTTTCCCACCCCACTCCCCCCCTCCCACCCCAAATCAATCATCACCAGATCTTCAATAAAGGTAAGTGTCATGTATTCTATTCTTTTTGGTAGTAATTGTGCTGCCCTTCTTCATTTTTATTTTGTATTAAAATTAATTTTTTCATGGGGTTTAAAAATTTTTTTTTTTTCATATTTTGGGGGGTGTCAGGAACGGTTAATTTGTTTTCCATTATTTTTTGGGGGAAAATTTTAAATTCGGCTAACGTTTAATTTGGGCTTACAATGAGCTTAGGAATTTTTTAAAATATCGAAAGGGGGGGCTCCACTGTACATCAGATAAATGACTCAGAAACATCACCCCTTTTTTGTAATTAAAGGGAAATTTGATTTTTGAAAAGGGTAATTTTTCCCCACCTTTTTCAGGGCTTTGAACGGAAATTTTTTGTTGTAAAATCCATTTTTGGTCTGTAATCACAAACCAAACAGACCTGGGACAAAGTCCCTCTCCCCCCAGTTAGGGGGGTTATTTATTTTTTTTATAAATTTTTAATCACATTCCCTTGGGATTTCTATGCTACAGTTTTAGAAATTACCTTCAATAGTTTAAAAAAAAAACTAACACTCCCTTTCTAAAAAGGGGAACTCAAACTTTTCACAAACCAGTCTTTCTCCTGATTTTTTAACCCTTTTTTACCCTTCCCAAAAGGTTTTTTTTATAATAATTCAAATAAGATACAATAGATTAATATGTATACCTGGAGAAAAATGTGAGGGCTTCCTTGGGCAGCGGGATGAAGGGGGTTTGGGGGGAGGGGGCATTCTGGGTTTAAAATTTAGTGCAGCCCCTTGCCCATCCAGCCCGCCGGATGGCGATGGGGGATCCCCCCCAGGGAGTTTAGGTTTCCCACGTCTTCCCAAAAAAACCCAAAACTCAAAACCACACTGGAAAAAAGCATTTTTAAATTAACAAATTTTTTTCAAATGTTAAGTTTGGTCCTATTAAAAGTGTTGGGCCTGTCTTCAAAACTTTATTTTTTACTTTATTTCACCAGAGGTAAAACCCGTGTGGTTCATTTAAAAGGGGAAAGGGGTGAAAAAAGTTTAAACTTATATTTGGGGTAAATGCAAGACAGACATGCCATCAATTGTAAACCCCTTAGTTAAGGGTTTAAATTTTTTTGGAAAAAGGTTTTATGTAGGTTTTTAATGTGATTTTCAAGAAAAAAATTTACCCTTTATGGGTTGGTCAAAAAATTTTTTTGGGGATTCTGGTGTTTTGTTATTGTTTTGGGGATACAATATTGCAATAACGGAATGTTCAAAGGGCAAAATTTTTTATAGCTTTGATCGTCCTGCATGCTTGAGCCTGGTGGTTTTTTATGTTTTACATCAACCAAAATTTTTTTTTTCCTCTCTCTCCCCTCTTCTCTCTTTTCCCCCTCTCTCCTCTCTCTTTCTCCTCCCTCTCTCCCCCTTTTTTTTTCACGGGTTTTCCCAAGGGTTTAAAGGTCCCCAGCTTTAAATTTACAGCTATTTACAGGGTTTTAAAGGGTTCCTAACTTTTAAAGGCAAGGGTAAGAGGGTGTTACCCACAAACAGCTCATTTGAAAGCATTTTTTTTGTTTTAGACATTTCAAGTTCGGGGCAGGATGAAGTTGGAACCCTCTTTTTGGGGGGCCGCATTTTCATTTGGGTCAACACTTTATCTCGTTGACATCATTTCCTGTACGAATGTGTTCCATACTTGAGTCATCCTGGGGAGTATGTTTTCAGTTGGGGTGATTTCTGGGGAAGGGGGACGCCAAGTGAAGTTGCTGCTTTCGGCCCGTTTGGTGGCATAAAAAACTTTTTTCACGCCCGTCCTCGAAGGGGGATCCAAAGGGGGTTGGGATTTTGACAATATTGGCCTTGTAATAAAAGTAAGGCCAAACCCCCATCCCTTCTATGTTTTAAAATCTCTCTCTTCTCTCTCTCTCTCTTTTCTCTCTCTTTCTTCTTTCTCTTCTCTTTTTTATCTCTCTCTCTTTCTCTCTCTCTTCTTCTTTTCTCTCTCCCCTTTTCCCCCCTCTTTTTTCTCTCTCTTTCTCTTTCTCCCCTTCCCCTTTCCCCTCTCCTTTTCTCTCTCTCTCTCTCTCCTTTTTCTCTCTCTTTTTTTCTTTTTCTCTTCTTTCTATCTTTTTTCTCTCCTTTTTTCCCCTCTCTCTCTCTTTCTCTCTCTCTCTCTTTTTTTCCCCTTTTTCCCTTTTTCTTTTTTTTCTTTCTCTCTTTTTTCTCTCTCTCTCTCTCTCTCTTTCTCTTTCTTTTTCCTCCTTTTCTTTTTTTCCTTTTCCTCTTTCTCTCTCTCTCTCCCCCTCTCAACTCT
Source organism: Cherax quadricarinatus (assembly GCF_026875155.1). NCBI lineage: Eukaryota > Metazoa > Arthropoda > Malacostraca > Decapoda > Parastacidae > Cherax > Cherax quadricarinatus. The sequence continues at coordinate 30,010,730 of NC_069473.1, read as the reverse complement.
CTCTCTCTCTCTTTCCCTCTTTCCCCTCTCCTTTTTTTCTCTCTCTCCTTTCTCTTCCCCTCTCTTTTCTTCCCCCTTTTTTTTTTTTTTTTTTTTTTTTTTTTTTTTTTTTTTTTTTTTTTACACATGGTTTTTACAAGGTTAAGGGTAAAATAGCCTTTTTTGACAAGCCCATTTTCAGGTTTTTGGTTTCCCAACTTTTTTGACAAGCTAAGAGCTGTTTTCTCCCTCAAACTCTCTCTCTTTCTCTTTCCCCCTTTCTCTTTCTCTCTTTTTCTTTCTCTCTTTTCTTTCTTTCCTCTCTTTTTTTCTTCATTTTCCCCCTCCCCCCTTTCTCTATCTTTCTCCTCTTTCTTTTTTCTCTCCCCCTCTCTTTCTCTCTCTTTCTTACTCTTTTTTTCTCTCTCTCTCTCTCTGTTTTTTTCTTTTTTTATGTAAAAAAAAAAAAGATCTACATTCGGAGTGCTACCCCCAAAACGTAGATTACGTTCGGGGACAGTTTAAGGTTAAAAGAGCAGCTTGAGAGTCATTTTTTTTTTGGACAATTTTAAATTTCTTTAAAGGGCATTTTCAACTGTTCTATTTAAAAAATTTTTAAATTCCCTGCTTCAGCCACATATTCCTAATTTCAGATTAGCTTAGTGGGTCAGTATTTTTCAACTAGTATTTTACAATGGAAACTTTTTTTATTTTTGGTTTTCATGTGGTATTTTTTTAAATTTTTAAAAAATTATTTGAAGAGTTTATGGTAAGATACAATTGGTGTTGGTTGGTTCCCTAACATTACCTTTTTTTTTTTAAAGTAGGAAACATCCCTTTAAAAAATATACAGCCAAGGAAATAAAATATAGACAAAAGGGAAGTAATAGAACATGAAGGACCCCAGAATTTTGTGACTTCGTTACCTGCCCCTTGTGCCCTCGGGAAACCCTTTCCCCTCAAAGGGGTGGTCAAAACAGAAAACCCCTGCCTTCCCATATCTCAAAATAAAAATCATTCCTTTCTTCTTTCCTTTTTTTCTTTTCGAAGTACATATTACATATTTCCCACATTCCTTTTCCCTGTAATTGGCTTCCTTTAATCATTGACTCCTTTGTGTGTTCATTTTGTATATTTTCATTGTAACCCAACCACATAAACCCTTTCTATATTCCAAAACATTACAAATTTTATTTTTCTCTTTCTTATATCTTTACCCCAAATACAACCCAGCATTTTATTGATTTTCCCCTTTGGGGTTTTTGATTACCCCCATTTACTTGTACAGTGGAACCTCAGTTTTCATCATTTAATTTGTTCCAGAAACTCTGACAAAAACCGAATTTCGATGAAAACCGAAGAATATTTCCCAAAGAAATCTGTAAACCCAATTAATCCTTGCGAACCAAAAATAAAAACAAAAAATACATTTTAATAAGAATAACTATAGTTTTACGTAAGAAAACAAAGAAAAAAAAATATAAAGGACAATGAAACGATAAATAACATTTAACATACTTTTACCTTTATTGAAAACTATTTTTGGGTATGGCTATGGAGAGGGAGGAGGATTATCTCTATCCCTCACTCCACCCTCTACCCCAATCATCCCCCCCCACTACACCATCATATGACCCTATACCCCCATCACACAACCCCTACCACCACCACTACCCCCCTTTGCCGACGGAAAAAAAAAGCCAGACGACTCAGGGTGCATGGGGTGCTTTGTGTGGGGTCGAGCGCACACATTCAGTACGGTGGGCCCCTGTCAACTTGACGAAAACAGGGTGCAACGAAAACTGGGACAAAAATTTTATGAAAAAAGTCGTCAAAAAGAATTCAACAAACACCCCGGGGAAACGAAACCGAGGTTTTCCCCTGTACTGTGCCACTTGCATTTTTTAAATGTGATCTTTCATTTTAATGTCCATATTTCATTTGCTTTTCATCAGCAAAAGTTTGTCCATTGAACTTTTAAAACCGTTGCCAAAATTCATAAGTACTGAAGCTCTTTTTACATTAGTTGTATGACCATAAGATTACAAAAATGTATATTTAAAGAATAAAAGAGCTATTTAGTTTGGGAAATAGTGTAATAAAAAGGGAGTGGTGGCCCTAGATTTTTTTTTTTTTTTTTTTTTTTTTTTTTTTTTTTTTTTTTTTTTTTTTTTTTTTTTGCGTCTGTGCCCCTTTTAAGCTCTGAGGGTTTTTTTTCAGTGTGTGGTTTTGAAAGCTTGAAAATTCATATTTCGTATTTATGAAAAAAAAAAAATGAAAACATAGCATTTACACAAAAAAGCAAGAAAATTTTTCAGTTTGACATTCGTGTGGTTGGTTTTTTTTTTTTTTTTGAAATTTCATCTATTTAAAACCACAGGTAAGAACATAAAAGAATGTAGGAACCTGCAGAAGGCCTTGGCCCTACGAGGCGGGTCCTTATCAAAAAACATCTCCCTAAAGCTACTCAAGAAATAACCCCCGTCCCCTTAACCCAAATAAACCCCCGCCCCCCCCACTCATATATTTGTCCAGTCTTTCTTAAAGCACCCAAGGTCCCCCTATCCCCAGGGAAGACTTTTCCCACGCTTTCTAAAAATCTGTTGAAAACAGTACTTACCTATGCCCTTTCAAATCAAAATTTACCCCAATTTAAACCCATTTTCCGGTTTTTTCCCTGGTTCGACCCCTCAGTCTTTTTTAATTTTCCCTTGTTTATGCCCGTCACCCTTTAACACTTCAATGATACTCCCCTATTTACGCCTCTCCAGAGAGTGGGATTTTAAGGTTTAAAGTCTATTTCATAGGGGAGGTTCCTTAAATTTTGGGCATTTTTTGGGGTTTACGTACTGTGTTTTGATCTCTGCTTTTGAAAATGATGGGAGAAAGTAAACCTCTACCCACCAATCATACCCATCCCCAACCGCTACTACCACCCCCCCCAACCACTACCCACCCGTACTCCACACCCCCCAACCACTACCACTACCCCCAAACTACCACCACCACTACGCACTACCACCACCAGCATTCACCCATCCCTCCACATCGCCATCCCACGTCCCCTTTCCCACCCCCGCACCCCACAAACCCCGCATCCCCATCCCCACCACCCTCCCGCCATCAGCATCGCCCATCACTGCCATCACATCACCCTTTCCCCCCTCACATAACCCTCACCGCCATCAGCATCACCCCATCACCGCCTCAGCATCCCCCTCACCCCCGCATCCCCCATCACCTCCCCATCATCATCATCACCCTCACCATCGCATCACCACCTCCACACACCTCCCACCTCAGCATCACCCAAACCCCATCAAAGTCATTTAAAGGACCCAAGGGTCATGTGGTTCCTCCTGCATGCACTGGGTTTACCCTTTTGCTATACAACAAAATTGCAGAGTCTTTACCAAAAATGAAAAAAAGGGTCACAATACCGTGTGGAAAAAATCACAAAAAACCGAATGAATGAAACTTATGACAAAGTTTCGGCCCGACTTGGACCATTAACTAATGTCACCAGGCTATTTAATGGTCCAACCGGACCGAAGCGTCGTCATAAATTTAACTCTCCTATGTGCAGGTTTTGTGTTTTTGTCTCCGGGAAGTCAACACAAAGTTTGTAAAACCTATTGGCGGGTCTAGTGTTTTTGGGTACACATCCCCCTCTTCTTAAAACGCTACTCACGCTTTTAAATTTTCAACTTCACCAAAAACAACCCTATTCTTTGTTTGTAGTGTTTACCGCTTAAATTTGAGCGTTCATTTAAAAATAAACCGGAGGTCAGGTAGTAGGTTAAAGGGAAAAGCTTAAATTTTTTAGTTTGGTGGGTTGATTTTTGAATGTTACTTTTTTAGGGCACCCTACCTTAGTGGGAAACGTGGTGTGTTTGTGAAGTGTTTGTGTACTGGGGAACTTTTTATTCTTGGCCTGTTTTCTCTATCACCGAGCCCTTGGGTTTAGCGCTTCTTTTGATTATAATAATAATAAAAATCTACCACTCACGAACGGTCACACACTGTTCCTGGCCTCCTGAACCTCATCATACATGCTCTTAAAATTGTGATAGTATCTGCTTCCCGTGATTGTTGTGGCGAAGGTATGTGGAACTGTGTGCAGGTTTCTTTCCAACACTTGTGTTGACGTGTGTGCCTCTCACCCCGCGTGGGGAATCTTGAGTAACTTTTTTCGTTTTCTCCGTTTTGATAAACTGACAAACCCAAAAATATATGTCAATATTCTAATATTACACGTCTCGTTAAGTGAAGTTGACTGGCGGAAATTAATTTTCAGAAGAGGTTTAAAACATGAAAGTAAATTGGATAGATGTGGGATATTTCCCAACACCCAAATGTTTTAAGTGCTGTTTTTTCCCGTTAGCGGAAACGTGAGAAAACCTTTACGTGGTGTTTTTTCACAATTTGGACGTATGTTGGTAAAAATTTGTTGTAACATCAATTCCGATGTGTTTTTACATGCTCAATTGTAAGCGAGATGGAAGAATTACACTGGCCCAAAAAAGATTTCAGTTTACGTTTGGGAAACATGTTCTTAACAATTTTGTGATGCTGAATTCAAATTAAATATAGTTTTGCTCCAAACACAGAGTTTCTGTGAAACGGAACCCCACGGTGAACGATTTCACCAAGTTACAGCCACATGGAGAAGATTGTCAGGGAATCTGCATCAGTTTGGTCGACTAATACTGCATGCTACGAGAGTCATACTGAACATACGAATAATAATAAAAATTATCTTTATTTCTACAAGAAATTTGTACAAGGTATACAGGCTAGCTGACTCAGTGACATACTACTGTATAGAAAGCCGCTTGTTATGCAGAACATTTCGGGCAAATTAGGTCAATTTTGTCCCAGGGTGCGACCCACACCAGGCGACTAACACCCAGGTACCCATTTTACTGATGGGGAACATAGACAACCGGTGTAAGGAAACACGCCCAATGTTTCTACCCTCGTCGGGAATCGAACCCGGATCCTCACCTTGTGAAGCGAGAGCTTTTGCCACCAGGCCACGGGGCTCCGTGTGATGTTAATGTTTATATGACTAAAGAAATTTCAGTTAATTTTTAATACATATACAGTATATGCGAAACAATTGCAAAGGTATCAGTGGCAGCCCATATCATAGGCTGCCCCTTATACCTTCTGCCTTACTAAAAGAATTTCCCCTCCAGCCTGTTGCTGTCTTGTGTACGAATGGTGTCTTACTCTCATCCTCCTGTTGCTGTCTTGCAACATTGCATACCTCCTGACAAAGCACGAGAGTGCGAAAGATTTGAGCTAAAGATTTCCATCCAATGTGGCTTGTTCTGCATATACAGTATTAATCGATTTATGTTAAGAAAGATTAGTTTTGTCTAGCTTGCACCACACTTAGTATCTATGCATAATACTATAATACTTATGGTTGTTTGGTAACATATATTTTGATTCCTCAAACTTGAATGTTAAAATTGATCATAAGATATCAGAAAAACTACGTGATAAACTAAAACCAGGCCAGAGTCGTGTCAGCACCTCAAAGGGTTAGCCATAAAAAATTAGTTTGTCTTTTGAACTGAAGAAAAAGTAAAATTTTTTGGTAGTTATAGAGAAACGCCAAACCACATGAAAAATGTGTAATTTTAACGTTGCCTGGTAAATATATAATTACCCTAGCAAAAAACATGTATTCAGGAAATTTTCAGAAATTGACGTTGGGTATAAGAAAACGAACTGTTAAAATAAGGATGTTATATGGGAGAGGACAAAGCTATGAAAGCGTTTTTAAGAGTTACAGAGGTCTAGAAAATCCCGCCTTTAATGCAAGGCCCGAAGAGTTGTTTTCTTTTTGAAGGGGTTTATCCCTTCAACGGGGGGGGGGGATTATAATAGGTAAGGGTTTTTGATGCAAATAATTGAAGCTCCCCTTTCCTTGGATCAAATCTTGTTACCTCATTTCCAGGCGCTGTAGACTCCAATGGATTTAAAGCGTCCCCTAAATATAATCTGAAATAGCTATGTCTGACTGAACCAACGTAATATCTTTTCTCCAAAGCCGTAAGAACCATACAGCGCCTAAACGAATATAAGAAAAAATTAAGAGGAAGAGGTGGTAATTGAGTTTAAAATCTATCGACAACATAAAGCGTTATTAACGCTGCATGTCGCTGTTTACCGTCTGAAGGATATTTTAATCCTTTATATTAAAGTTAAACTCGCGCCTGCAGTCTCTCGGTGTACATAACCTTGTTGGGGAGAGACATGGAGTCCAGTTGATAATGGGAGAAGACTGAAGACTAGAGCGTGGGGTTAGCACACAAAAAACGAGGCAGCACGCACACAAGCTGACGCCACACAACACCCCACACACACACACACACACACACACACACACACACACACACACACACAACACCACACACATACACATACACATACACACACACACACACACACACACACACACACACACACTCAGACACACGAGGAAGAGTGAAGAGGCTTCTGAGTGAGCTAGATACCTCAAAGGCAATGGGGCCAGATAACATCTCCCCCTGGGTCCTGAGAGAGGGAGCAGAGGCGCTATGTGTACCCCTAACAATATTCAATACATCTATAGAAACAGGGAGATTTCCTGAGGCATGGAAGACAGCAAATGTAGTCCCAGTCTTTAAAAAAAGGAGACAGCATGAGCCCCTAAACTACGACCAGTGTCACTGACATGTTTAGTATGCAAAATCATGGAGAAGATTATCAGGAGAAAAGTTTGGGGGAACACCTAAAAAAGGAATGATCTCATCAACAACAGCCAACATGGTTTCAGGGACGGGAAATCCTGTCACAAACCTACTGGAGTTCTATGACATGGTGGCTTAGCGCTTCTTTTTTATTTAAAAAAATA
>NC_069473.1:29946591-30003341 GCF_026875155.1 Cherax quadricarinatus | reverse complement strand
ATTCATGGTCTTCAATTCCCAAAATGTGCCCCCTTGTTCTGTTCCAATCTCCGGAACATCCTGTCTTTGTCCACCTTGTCAATTCCTCGCAGTATTGTGTATGTCTTTAAATCATGACCCCCCTATCTCTCCTGTCCTCCAGTGTCGTCAGGTTGATTTCCCTTAACCACTCCTCGTAGGACATACCTCTTAGCTCTGGGACTAGTCTTGTGCAAACCTTTGCACTTTCTTTAGTTTCTTTAAGTGCTTGGCCAGGTGGGGGTTTCCAAACTGGTGCTGCATGCTCCAATATGGGCCAACGTACACGGTGTACAGGGGCCTGAACGATCCTATTAAGAGGGTGGGAATACTGTTCTAAAGTTTGCTAGGTCCCCATATGCTGCAGCAGTCATTTCGTTGATGTGCGTTTCGGGAGATGTGCCTGGTGTTATACTCACCCCAAGATCTATTTCCTTGAGTGAAGTTTGTAATCTCTCTGCGATCTTCTTGCCCTTCCCCAATCTTCATGACTTTGCACTTGGTGGGGTTGAACTCTAGGAGCCAATTGCTGGAACACTCGCAACTTCACGTCATCTGCAAACAGGGACACCTCGGAGTCTATTCCTTCCATCACGTCTTTCACAAATACCAGAAAGAACACTGGTCCTAGGACTGCCCCCTGGGGGACCCCGCTGGTCCAGGTGCCCACTCTGACTCCTCGCCACGTACCATGACTCGCTGCTGTCTTCCTGACAAGTTTTCCCCTGATCCATTGTAGTGCCTTCCCTGTTATCCCTGCTTGGTCCTCCAGTTTTTGCATTAATCTCTTGTGTGGAAAACTGTGTCAAACGCCTTCTGCAGTCCAAGAAAATGCAATCCACTCACCCCTCTCTCTCTTGTCTTAATGCTGTCACCATGTCATAGAACCCCAGTAGGTTTGTGACACAGGATTTCCCAACCCTGAAACCATGTTGGCTGCTGCTGATAGATCTTTCCCTTTTCTAGATGTTCTAACCACTCTTCTCCTGAAAATCTTCTCCATGACTTTGCATACTATACATGTCAGTGACACTAGTCTGTAGTTAATTGCTTTATGTCTGTCTCCTTTTTAAAGATTTGGGGCTACATTTGCTGCCTTCCATGCCTCAGACAATCTCCCTGTTTTGATAGTGTATTGATATTGTTGTTAGGGGTACACATAGTGCCTCTGCTCCCTCTCTCAGGACCCATGGGGAGATGTTTTTCTGGCCCATTGCCTTTGAGGGATCTAGCTCACTCAGAAGCCTCTTCACTTCTTCCTCGGTTGTGTGTACTGTGTCCAGCACTTGGTGGTGTGCCCCAACTTTCCATCTTTCTGGAGCCCCTTCTGTCTCCTCTGTGAACACTTCTTTAAATCTCTTGTTGAGTTCCTCACATACTTCATGGTCATTTCTTGTTGTCTCCCCTCCTTCCTTCCTTAGCCTTATTACCTGGTCCTTGAATGTTGTTTTCCTCCTGATGTGGCTGTATAACAGTTTCGGGTCAGATTTGGCTTTCGCTGCTATGTCGTTTTCAAATTTTCGTTGGGCCTCCCTTCTTATCTGTGCATATTCGTTTCTGGCTCTACGACTGCTCTACTTATTCTCCTGGGTCCCTTGCCTTCTATATTTCTTCCATTTCCTAGCACACTTGGTTTTTGCCTCCCTGCACCTTTGGGTGAACCATGGGCTCATCCTGGCTTTTTAATTATTGCTGTTACCCTTGGGTACAAACCTCTCCTCAGCCTCCTTGCATATTGTTGCTACATATTCCATCATCTCATTAACTGGCTTCCCTGCCAGTTCTCTGTCCCACTGAACCCCGTTCAGGAAGTTCCTCATTCCTGTGTAGTTTCCTTTCTTGTAGTTTGGATTCATTCGTCCTGGCCTTCCTGCTTTTCCCTCCATTTGTTGCTCTACTGTGTATTCGAAGCTTAAAACCACATGATCGCTGGCCCCAAGGGGTCTTTCATATGTGATGTCCTCAATATCTACTCAAGGTGAATATTAAGTCCAGTCTTGCTGGTTCATCCTCTCCTCTCTCTCTTGTAGTGTCCCTTACGTTTTGGTACATGAAGTTTTCCAGTACCACCTCCATTATCTTAGCCCTCCATGTATCTTGGTCCCCTATGTGGCTCCAAGTCCTCCCAATCGATCTCCTTGCATGCCCTGCATGCACGAGCTCTTCTGGCCACTGCAGCCAGTGTCAACCATCGTTCTATTGCTCTCGACATACTCTTGCCTTGGCCTCCTGCTATTCTGTGGTGGGTTATACATCACTGCAATTACCACCTTGGGACCTCCAGAGTGAAGCGTTCTGCTATGTAATTACTTTCTTCTCCGCTGTCTCCTCTCTCTACTCATCAAAATTCCATCGGTTTTTGATCAGCAGTGCCACTCCTCTACCACCCTGTTCCCTCTGTCTTTCCTCCGGTGATGCCTCTTTGACTCTTTCGTGCCACTCCTCCCACTTATTTGTTATTCCATCAGTGTTTGTGTACCATACCTTCAGTTTCCTTTCCAACACTGTGGTTTGGGGGCCTGTTAGGGTGGGAGACCTGGTAGCATACTGTTGGATTCTATAGCTGGGTGTTGGGTGGAAGCTGTGGGTATGAATTGTAGTGTGTGTGTTGGGATGTGGTGATAGGCTGTGGGTTCTGAGGATAGTTGTGTGTGTGCTTGCCCTTGCTGCTCTGTTCTGCTCTGACTGACCTCTGCTGGTTCCATCCTTGTCTCCTTTCCTAGCTTCTTTCGTTTTTTTGTCCTCTCCCTCAGCTTCTGTCGTTCTGTTTGTGCTGTCTCTGTCTAGGAACATCCTCTTGTACTCTCCCTAGTATTTCAACGATGGTTTCTCTTGGAGGATCCTGCTCCGCACTGTTTCTGTCCTGAGATTCAGCTTGATCGGTCGGTTTCTCCTCTCCAAGTACTCCCCTATTTTCTGAAAATTTACAATCTCGTCCATGTCTTCATCATCTATTTCGGTGATGAATTTCTGAATCTCCTTTCTTTCTTCCTGCCGCCTTTCAGAGTGTGTTCTTTCCTCTCTCTCTCCTGAAGTCCATGGATAACACTGACATTGCCCTTTCCTCCTTCCATTGCCCCTCTCTCTGTGACTCTGGATCCTGTCTGTATGTGGTCATTTTCTCCCTTGATTTTCCAGTGGCTCTTGGTAGCATGGTTGTGCCTCTGCATTCGACCTATCACCCTCTCCATCTGCACCCATCTGCTCTTCCCTTTCACTCCTTGGCCCTTCTTGGCAGGCTGATATGACCTTAGCATAATTCATATCTCCTTCCTTCCTGTTTGGCCTCTCAGCTTCATATGCTGTGTCTTCTCTGGTCACTGCCGCTGTAACTTGCTTCAGCCTGTTTACTTCAACTTCTAGGACCCTTATCCTGGTTACTGCAGTTTCGACTTGTGCCTCCCAATTCTTCGTCTCCTTCTCCAACCTCTTTTCCAATTTCACAGAGAGCTCTTTCTCCATTTTTTTAGAAAGCTCTCCTAATTTTATCTCCCACTCTTGTTCCATCCTTTTCCACTGCTCCTCCATCCACTCCTCCCTACCAGAACCATTCTCATCTGATCCCTGATTCCTGCGAGTCCCCACCATTTTTTTTTTTTTGAGTGAGAGAGAGTGAGAGAGAGAGAGAGAGAGAGAGAGAGAGAGAGAGAGAGAGAGAGAGAGAGAGAGAGAGAGAGAGAGAAGGGAAAGGTAGAAGGAGGGGGAGAGTGAGCGCCTCTGGGATGACTTCACTTCGCAAAATAGCAAGAATATCTATGCTATCTGGCTATTGTCCCAGTAGTTACTGCAGTGTTTGTGGGTATATCACAAGGGACAAAATTTTTCTTAGATGTAAGGAACCTACTTGTTCCAACTACTGCCACACAGATTGCATTCCAGAAGAAGAATTTTGTTGCAGCCAGGTTGAAATTTTCAGAAAATTGAAGGATATCCATAATCTTGTGGTATATGTGGATACAAGCCTGGAGCTACAGGAGGAAGGTTCAGAAGTCCTACCTCAGGGACTTCTGTCCAAAGATCAAGACTGCCCTCTTGGGCTGTGTTGTCAAGTTGCAGCTAAGATAATCCATCACAGGGAAGCACTTCATGAGCTCCTCAAATAATTAGATAACCTTCAAGCTATTGTAGAAGATCAGTGCAAACCTACATCAAGTGACGTAAGCTGCTCAGCTGATGGTGACACTATTGACAAAGACTGGAAGTCCCACACTGAGCTTAACTCAGGGTAAATAACTGGTGGAATTCTGTCATTTGCTAAGGTCCCCACAGACTGACAGAGTTCAAAACACTACCTTTGGGAATTCTAACACAATCCTCTGACCACCACAAAAGGAACAAATCCTTTTCCAGCAACGAAGGAAGCCTTGGATCTGTTAATTCTCCTACAACCTGACAGCTCTGCTTCAACCACTGCCAGTCCACTTGACAGTGCACATATCATCTCTGATCCTACACCTGTCAGCACACCTGCCGACACTATTCCAGAATCTGGCAGCAGTGCTCATCAGCAAGTTCTGAGTCAGGGTTTCTCCACCAGAGATTGGTGCAGTTAATAATCAGGGATCTGTCACTTCACTGATCACCTACTGCCCCAAAAGTACGAACAGCAGAGACACATCTGTAAACTGGTAGAGGACGGGGCAGAGGACGGGGAAGAGGACGTGGAGGAGGAAGACATCTACAGTCGTCTCACCCTCCATAACACATTTTCCAAGCGGCAGAACCTGAGGACAAATCTGGAAAACACAGGAGGTGCAACAAACCATAGCCCCACCCTCCTGGGCACCTAGGCTGTGCTCTCGCTGTCACCGGAAGGGGCACACTCCCAAACAACTGCCTGCGAGATACCAGGTGCAATTACTGCTAACAAAAAAGGGACATCAGGAGGACCAGTGTGGGAAGAAAAAGGAACTTGACAGACAGGACCACCTGTTTAGAGACCTGTTCTCAGAAAAAACCCAGCTGGATCTCTAAATTGGTGAACACTCTCACACGTCACCCCTCAGCTACTCCTATCCCAGCTAGCAGGTGGTATTGGCCTTATACAAGACCACAGACCTACATCCCGCAGCTGCCTCAGTACCCTACCTCTCTCAAGGGCAGGCACCTTACATGCCCTACACCCCACCACCTCAAAACTGACCACATCATCATGAGGGGCCAATATATCAGCATCCTGTCGGCCAAAATTAGAGGTTTCATTACTAATGTTGGAGAGCTCACACATAGTTTTGTGAACACTCGACGTCCCGACATGTTGTTGTTGAAACATTTTTGGATGACAGGACTCCAGAAAATTTGCAAAAAATTGTTGGTTACACCTTATGGATGAGAAGAGACAGGCAAGGGCAAGTAGGAGTGTGCTGTGTGCTTTCTAAAAGTGTTCATGCCCAGCACATTGATGTTGCCACCCCTACACATCTTGAAATGATGTTCTTCAAGCTTGCATAAAGGGGGGAGTGCTCTAAGCGCTCTCAAGAAAAAATTCGAAAATTTATGAAAATGAGTTATTCATATAGAAAAATAGCTTAACTCTTTTGGCAACACAATGGTACAAGAATCAAAGTTCTACAACGTTTCTACATGAAATTATAGTCATATATATCAGGTATGGTGGCGGGCGATGTAGGTCGCGCGTATGTTTCAACCTATGTTTTTTTGGAATTTTTTTCCTTGTTTTTTATTGCTTTTTTTTTGCATTTTTTTCTAATATAATAATTGATATTTGGCATCATCTAAGAGTAGTTGGAGCTTATCAATGACGTTAGCCTATCGGGAGCACCCTAGGTACACTCGGCAGTGATCCCTCTCCAGCGAGTGCCAGGGTGAAATCAACTTCATTTATTACGCTTATATCAGCTTATATATTAATATACGGCTTAGTAATCTATCAGAATTGATTCTAATATGATATATAATCACTGTAAATAACAAAACAAACATGTTATATACTCTAGACTGAAGAAAATAGGCCATAATATAGCGAGTCCACCAGAATATTTGTTATAAAAAAGTTACTCCTGTTCTCCAGTTGTTATTGGTTTGGTCTGAGTGAGAGGGAAAACGTTGTTTTTGAAGAGGATAACTGCACTAGAACATCAGTTTACTAAGAAATAACACCGAAACAAACGCGATTTTCGCGAAAAAAAGAAAATTTTTTTTTGACGGTAGGATACCGGCGTTTAGGCATATATCTCGGAAGTTAATTATTCACTTATTTCGCTGACTCAACCATTTAATAATGTTGTATTGAAATGATCTTTCACCCGACAATATAAACCAAAGTGTGTTTTAATTTTTAACGGCACTCGGACATTACCCTCTTCTGGAACCCTCATCTAAAATATTTCTTTGATTTTGTGGGGGTTAAAAGGCAGATATTTTGCCGTGAATGCCAAAAATTATGTCCCTGTATTTTGTTTTACCATGATATAAGATATATTAGATGAAATGCGCACACGGTAAAAAATTCCGTGGCTAGTTGTTATTCTAACAGGTTGGGAATGTCGGAAGTGCCACTAGTAGTGCAATTTGTCAGGGGATGCTGCTTTATATCAAAATTATGTTAATATTTTTTTTTCTATGTAGTTTGTTGGCCAATCTACTGAAACTTTGTCACATTAACTATATATGCACATATAAAAGTACACCAAAAATAAAATAAATCGGTTTGAAAACAAAAAAAAAAAATATATCCCACACTCCCCCCTAAAAAACTAAGTACCTCTTGTACTGCATGTTTGCAATGTACAGGACGCCTCAGTGGCAACATGCAGACCCCATCAACTTACTAATGTAAAATATTGCTCCCTTCGGCTACAACACAACTGTCAACATATCATAATTGTGGTGATCTCACCAGCACCTTATACAGAGGGCTTTGATGACCTTCTTGAAGTGTTTGACATGAAGATACTTTGTTGAATTCCCTATCATATCTCTGGCTCCTCCTTGATCAGTAGTGAGTGTTCTGGCAGAAGGGATAGATCACTTGTCAACCCTCGGCTATGTTGGATCGTCTGACAAAGGCTGTTTTTACGAAACTTAAGATTCACAGAAACGAGGTGAGGAGCCCACACGCACAAACCTGGTCTATGGGGAAAGAGGTAATGGGCCAGCCCTTCGCTCTGAGTCTCCAACACCGATTGGAATCTTTCTCTTCTCCAAGGGGATGTTGACAAACAAGTGAAAGCCTTCACTGGAACATCATTAATCTACAAGAAACACATCCTCACCGGAATTGTGACGAAACCTACTGACAGCTTGGTTTGGCTTTCGTTGTAGAAAGATGCTCCTTTACTGCCTAGTACAAAGCTTGGCAAAGGTATAAGAGACATCCTACCACCTATAAACAGGAAACTTGCACAGGCAAGCCTGTAGGCATATGGGATGACGTTCAAAAGTGGGGCGATTGACTAAACTAGTGGAGGGGTGACACCTAAAGAAAAGTTATTAGCATAGGTATTAAGGGTACGGCTACCAAAACCTGAGTCGAGGTCCCTGCGTAGAAGGACGACAACGGTTATGTGCCGGATGAACGCCTATTCACCAATCTCTAAATCGACACAGGCAATGGGACCACCTCATACTAGCTCGTCAAGAGGGAAGGCGGACTTCTTGCTGAAACACTTTGCTTCCCAAAATGAAGTTCTGCATCCAAGCAAGGACCCTCCATGGGGCTAAGTGCCTTGAACTGTGTCAAAACGGTCTGGGGTGCGTTTGGGACAATAAGCAGGAGGAAGGTGCATTTCCTTCTTAATCCGATTTTGACCAAGAAAAAGGCTGTGGGCCCAGACAAGTTGAGCCAAATGATCCAAAGATTGATGAGAAGATGTGCAGACCAGCTAGCAGAACCTCTAACTCGCATCTTTCTGCACTGCCTATACAAGTGTAAAATGGCCCTCTCTCTATGGAAAAAGGCAAATGTAGGCCCTGTTCCACAAAAGAGAAGAGCCAGAGCAGAAATCTGCAACTACAGACCAGGTCACTCTGTCAATCACTGGTAAGATCCTTGAGACAATAATCTCTAGAACAAATGACGATTTTTTTTGACTATCGCCTCACTACTTTGTGATCGTCAATATGGGTTCAGGAAAGGTTACTATGCTGTTGATCTTTGTTAAACCTCTCCATAGGTGGCACCAGTCATGGTTGAATCCAAAGTCAGCTGTGTGGTAGCACTGGGACATTGCTGCGCTTTCGACCCGGGTGTGGCACCAGGGCGCTTCTGTGAAATACTTCAAGCACTGGGAATGCAGGCTCTATGCTATGTCTCTCCGTGATTAACTTCATGGTAGATCTCTAAGCGTAGTTCTCAATGGATTGGACTCAGCAAGACATCCTATTGGGGCACGTTTTCCAATGGAAAGCCTGCTGGGGCCATTGGTTATGGAAATGTCTATTTCAACGACTTCACTCTTCATCCCGAATCACATGCATAGGAAGATGGATGTACACGGACATTCACTTAATCCAAGAGAAGAAATGCCAGTGCTCTAAGCTCCATCAATCACCAGCTGAGAGCGCTATATCAGCTTGGGAAATAGAGGCAAGTACATCTGCACCTGAAAAAAACGCAAGATGATCGTTCTCGGTTCCTGATGTAATGCTGGTTGCAGTCGTAAGATATGAATGGGAGGGTGTTGGCACCTGGAGAAGAATGTAGATATCCTTGATGTGAAATTTGACTCTAAACTAACCTGAAGAACATGTGTAATCATTGCAACAAGGCTAAGCAGGAAGCTTACTCGCCTTCGCCGATATCTCGCATACTACTTGACAGGAAGAGGTTGCAAGATTCGGTACGAGGCACAAGTACGCTCACACTTGAGTATGCTCCACTTTCTTGAGTTTGCCTTCCCCCCCTATCAACTGCGACTGTTGACAGAGTAGAGAAAGGAGCAGGCCGTTCATCTCTCGCCTGGACCATCCTGGATTGATCTGTTTATTTATCAGAGCCTTCGACATTAGGAGGGATGTGGGTGGCCTTTACTGTTATGTACAAGGCCAAATATTGTCAAAGTACACACATGTATCCACTTTGAGGACAGCGTGAAACAAGCTTTTATGCCACAAGCGGGGCCAGAAGGAAGCAGGCAACTTCACCTTGGCTGTACCCTTTCCAGAACATCACACCATCTGAGCTCATTATACCCCGGATGGACTCGATTATGCAACACATTGTACAGCAAAAATGATGTCAACGAGAAAAAGTCAGTTGATCAAATGAAAATGCTGGCCCACAGATTGGCTCCAATTTCATCCAGTTCCCTACTTGTATGTTCATAACAATTAAAAAAATGCTTTCAAATGAGCTGATGTAGTTTAACAGCTCTTAGATTGCCAATAAAGGTTGGAATCCTTAACCGGTAAATAGTTGTCAATAAAACTAGGGATCCTAACTTGTCAAACCCCTGTGTAAAAATGAGAGAGAGTGTGAGAGGAGAGAGAGAGAGAGAGAGAGTGTGAGAGAGAGAGAGAGAAGAGAGAGAGAGAGAGAATGGAAAGGTAGAAGAGAGAGAGAGGGGGAGAGAGTGAGAGAGAGAGATGGAGAGAGGAGAAAGGATAAGGTATAGTAGAAGAGAGAGGGGAAAAGTGAGAAGGGAAAAGGGGGAAGCGAGAGAGAGAGAGAGACGAGAGAGGAGAGAGAGGAGCGAGAGAGAGGTAGCGTGGAGAGAGAGAGAGAGAGAGAGAGAGCGAAGAAAGAGAGAGAGAGGATAGAGAGGAAGAGAGGGGGGGGGGGGGGGGGGGGGGGGGGGGGAGAGAGAGAGAGAGAGGAGAGAGAGAGAGAAGAGGAGAAGGAGAGAAAAGAGGAGAGAAGGGGTGAGGGGAGAGAGAGTGAGACGTGAGAGAGAGAAGATGAGAGAGAGAATGAGGAGTGATGAGCAGAGAGGAGACGAGAGAGAGAGAGAGAGAGAGAGAGGGAGAGAGAGAGAGAGGAGAGAGAGAGAGAGAGAGAGATGAGAGAGAAGAGAGAGGAGAGAGATGAGAGAGGGAGAGGAGAGTGAGAGAGAGAGAGAGAGAGAGATGAGAGAGTGATAGAGGGAGAGAGAGAGATGGAGAAAGATGGAGGATGAGAGAGAGAGAGGAGAGGAGAGAAGAGGAAGGGCGAGAGAAGAGAGAGGGAGAGAGAAGAGAGAGAGAGAGAGGAGAGAGGGGATGGAGAGAGGGGGCAAAGAGAGAGTGGAGAGATGAAGAGAGGAGAGAGGGGAGAGAGGGGGGATAGTAGAGTGGAGAGAGGGGGAGAGATGGGAGAGAAGGGGAGAGAGGGGGGAGATGGAAGAGAGAGTGGGGGAGAGAAGGATAGGGGGAGAGAGTGGGGAGGGAGGGGAGAGAGCTGGGGTAAAAGGGACGAGAGCGGAGAGTAATGAGAGGGGAGGGATTTAGAGGGGAGAGAAGTTAGTGGGGGGGGAGGTTGTTGTTAGAGGAAGAGATGTTAGAGGGGAGAGATGGGAGAGGGGAAAGATGGAGAGAGGGGGGGGAGGGGAACGAGAAGTTAGGTAGAGAGAGATAGGTAGAGAGAAGGAGAGAGAGAGAGAGAGAAGAGAGAGGAGGAGAGAGAGAGAGTGAGATAGGTAAAGAGAGATAGGTGAGAGAAGGTAGAGAGATAGGTAGAGAGAGAGATAGGTAGTGAGAGAGGGAGGAGAGAGAGAGGAGGAGGGTTAGAAGGTCAGTTCACAGGAAAGGTGTGGAAATCCTGTTTATGTGTGTGTGTGTGTGCATGTGTACTACAGCTTTTACAAGTGCTTGTTCCTCTGCGTGTGTTGTGTTGTGTGTGTGTGTGTGTGTGTGTTGTGTGTGTGTGTGTGTGTGTGTGTGTGTGTGTGTTGTGTGTGTATGTGTGTGTGTGTGCCCCCCACTTATGTATCTCATGCTGGCTAAAAATGCTGGTAGTAATTCCAGTAATTTGTGAGAATGGCATTACCAGTCTAAGGTTAAACAGTGAACTTAACTTAAAGACAAACTCATCGCCTAGCACAAGCCGCCCCTGCAGACGAGGTCTAGAAGCTGTCGAAACCATTCACACTGGGCTGTCAAGAATTATAATTTGTAAGATTAATATTACCCCTAGGGGGTGTTATGTCAGTATTATATTTTCTTCACTGTGGCTGACAAAATACATACTTGTTTGGAATCAAAGTCCCACACCTTACTGCGACTAAGGTTGATTACAAAACACCTTGCGATCAAGGCTGCGCAGTCCCCGTTCTACAAGAAATTCGTAACATACCTTGCTCTTGTAACATGAGCTTATGGTGTTCTTCAACCTTCGACTGTATCGGTTGACGTGTTAGAAGACTGAAGTTCTTGGATGTCCACGTATTCCCATTGTCTAGAAAACGCACACTGGTACCATATTGTTCCACAAGATTTGTCTTTATTGTCACAATGTTATCACGAAGAAGCTGATCACACTCTCTTAAAGGTTTATTGTGTTTTATGAGGACACTTTGTTCACACTAAGCACAGATCGCATTCTTTGTGGTTATCCTGGCATCAGTGTCACTCTCAGTCGAGTCAAAAGTAGTCTGCCCACGCCACAGCGCCCCTGCGTCACTGCCCCTTGCACAAAAAAAAAAAAATAACATTATTAAAATAAAATTATTATGAATTTTCTATAAAAAATTCAATAAAAAAACATATTTTTTATATAAAAAATTAAAACCAAATTTAAAAAAAGGTGACCTAGTACTTTTTTGCTTTCATTGCCATTCCTCGATGAAGCAAAGCAGTGTTTGATTCTTGCTACTTAAGCATTGACAACAATGTCCATATCTTTACTATGGTAACGAAGTGGGAGCAGGATTTTCCTTAATGTCTGCTAAAGTAGAGATGTAAGTCTATTATTTAAAAAACACTCTGAACCTGGACTGCAAGGAGCAATGGTCGGTAGACCACAGGTCGCTTAGCTCGTTCGGATCTGTGATCAATTACTCACTGTTGCCAGTAAAAAGATGCTTGCCCCTTCTGAGGGTCTGGGCCCTCAGGGCCCTGATGGGGCTCAAGGTGGCTGAAGGGGGCTGATTACTCCTCCTGGAGAAAAATTTCTCCACACTGGGGTCGCCAGAGGTTCGCTGCAGGTGAACGATTCATCACATAACATTAATTTAATTTTCTCACTCGCACCACTGCTGCTTGTCTTTTCTGAAACTGTTTTTGTCTGTGTGTGGGTCTGGAGTATCACTAATTTGGTTTCAACATTGTGTAATTCTAAGGCCACTAGTTTATTTATCTGTCCGCTTTTCATTAATTACACCTTTGCTCAAAAAACAATCAACTGTCCTGATGTTCCATTTGCATCAGGTTATTTGGTCACCAATTTTTCAAGTGGCCCATGGGACATCGGACCCATCATTGTCAATAATCACTATGTCACTGGTCTGTATGGATTATGATTTTCAGGAAACACCAGATCCATAGAGTGTTCTCTCAATGAGGTGTGTAGTCTTCTCGACCAAATTTTCTCCCAACGTTCATCAATTTATAAGGTGTCGAATTTACGTCTGCTGAGTTGTCAGGTTCGAAATAAGTAGGGATCCTCTATGATTTCTTTATCATTCATGGCGGAGGAGGTGGAGAGGAGGAAACAGGTTCGAGCCTTCTGCCTGGAGTAAATGAGTTGGACCTTAAAACTTCTAATTTGTCCAGATCATCGGTAACATAAGTTAGAGGTTGTTGTTGATCCTATTTTCTAATTTCAGTTAACAACTGTACGGAATTCTTCTAGTCGATTCTTTGACGATGAAGAGTCTTCCTTAAAACATCGTTTACAATGCCGATCATTCTTTCATAAAATCCGCGTGCCATGGTGTGTTAGGAGGAATGTATCGCCAACGACAACTGCGTTGATTCAGCATCTTTGTACTTTTTGTTGATCAAGATCTGTTATATAAGCAGCAACAGCAACAAAGTTTTCGTTGCAGTTGTCTTGAATCATCAGTCTGGGACACGCCCTTCTGGACTGCAAACTTATGTTGAATTTGTGAAAGGTTTTCAGCAGGACATTGTCAGTGGCTACGTCTAGATGTTACTGCTCTAGTTGTAGCACAAGTGAACAACAGATGTACACCTTGATGGGGTACTTTGTCAACTGTTTTGTGTTAAACGTATTGGTCCAGTATAATATTACACCTGGTCACCTAATAGGAGTGTCAAGGATATGACAGAACTCTTTCAGAGGGATATGGAGGTGGACCCTGGATACTGACAACTCGCATATCGTAGTGACCGACAAGTAATACAGCCCGTTATTAGCTCTTTTTCACACTTGTCGAACCTTGAAGGTATCCTGTTGGATATGTCCGTATATGACAAAAGTGTGTCAGCTACACCACCATGTAACACTTTACTGTGGGCGTTATTGCACAATCAGTTTTGTCTAGCCAATGATTCTTGGGGATAATATTGGATGTATGGCTTCTTTAGGTAGTGATGAATTATGACATTCTTCCTCGACATCTTTATAATCTTTTCTGAGTCGAGATATAGTCTAATGAATTAATTATGACAGGTTTCTTTGGGGGATTTTTTTTTTTTTATTTATTTGTGTTATTGTGTTTTTAAAGAAATTTATATTCTGTAGAGAAAAACATCTTTCTGTATTAGTTTCACCCAGTATTTAATTAATGGGTCAAGACAGTCATAATCAGGTTTTATTCCTTAATGAATTTAAAGACAGAGCTGTAAGATCTTAAGAGTTTTACCAACGATGAGTTATAATTTAGATCGATCATGGACCTTTCTGTTGTTGTCTGCTGTATTTGACGAACTTATTTACGCTATTGGTTCAAAGCACGACTGTTTATTCTGGCATAATGATGAGATTTTAGCTGAGGCCAGTTATTTTCATATAAGAGCCAGTTTCGGTCCGGGGAGCCATTATTTATTATCCACCAAATTTTCTTGAGTGGGACACCACGTGACAACATGGTCAGCTGGATTCTCTTGGGTAGAGACGTGAAAGAAAGTAATAATCTCTACTGCATTCTTTTATTTTGCTTACTCTGTTCTGTACATAGACCCAACTTACTCTTATTATTTCTTAAACCACTGGAAGTATGCATTCATTATCATCTCCAGATCACGTTTTTTTCAATAGTGAGATGATCAAGTACTTTGTTGAGATAACAGCTAATTTTGTACATACATAGAGTGCTGTAGTTCCAATTGTGGTACGTTCTGACCTTCAAGGGTGCTTACCCGGGTTTGAAGTAATTAGTGTACTTCTTCAGCATTTACTCATGTAGCTACAGCGCCATAACCTCTGGTTTGACGCCATCACAGACACACATGTAATGTGTACTTGTTCCCTCTCTGACCTATTTGTCTGGGAAAATTTAATTTGATTGAGATGCTTAAACTCCCTGGTATTTCATCCCATGCTTGAACATTTCTAAGGCAGTTTTTCATCCATAAATTTTGAGCTTCCCATGCGTCTTGCATAAGAATCTTTACCTTTATGTAATGGTGAGACGAAGTCTAGAGGTCAAAACATTGTGATACCTCTGACAGTAAAACTTACGTTTTAGTGAGTGTACTTGCATGGATTTATTTTTTATCCTTTTGAGACCTCAAAGTTATTTCCTTTGTGTGTTTCCAATTAAGTCCCAACTTATTGTTGCAATCAGGAATTTCAGCTTCATGGGAAATTCTTCTTTGATAAGTCACCTTAATTTGCTCTTGAATTAGTATTCCACATCCTTAGAGCATATTTGCTTCTTCATCTCATTGTTAGCTTCTCTGTATAAGGATTTCAAATCTCCTCTTTATATTCAGTACCTTGACGATTGTCCACATATAATCTTTTCTTTTAGATTTTCTTTGAAGGGACTGTCAGATTTCTTCAAATGTGTATTTAGAGTAGCTTCTAGTAAGAATGTAGAGGATTGTTGCACCAAATGATACTGATTTGAAATGATAAGTTTTCACAGAAACTTTGAGGACCATGTTGGATTTTCAGGAACAAGAATCGAGTATAATTTATATTATTTCTAGTAGTCCTATCTTAAGAAAGCTTTGGAAATCATCAGCCGTGTGGCTTATGGGTATTTGTGCCGAAATTCATAAGCACGTCTCAGCTTCTCAGTTAGTGGGGTACCGGGTCCGAGGTCATCTGACAGTTCATTGAAGACTTGTTACATTCTTTATTTGCACGTGCGCTGCAATTATATAAACACGTAGTGGAGTGGTTTCAGGAATCTTTTCTGACTCATGGTGCGGGGAGATAATGAGCGTTTGTCTTCACTTATTCTTCGACTATTTCTCATAATGAATTTATTGTCCAACTGTTCTTGTATGATATTATCATAGACAGTCAGTAGCTCTGGGCTTCTTCCGGAGCTCAGGGTATTTGTGCTTTCATTTTGTCCGATTGCCATGCGATAATAGTTAGGTAGATGTTGTGGATTTAATTTCCAGGGTACCTAAACCCAATACTGGCCATCTTTATATTTGACTGTGTCCAAATATTGATTTTATGTCTCCTGAGACTCGTGTGGGCTTGGTTTATTTACATCAATACCTATGCATCTAAATCCCACAAAACTTACCATACTGGTTCATTAAATTCTTCCAGTAATGATAATTTTTGCTGTGGTAACATGAATCAGCGGTTATTCTCGTAAACTGTACATTTTCCACTGAATCAATATCAGATTCTTTCCCACTTTGAGAGGTTTACGACACATTTTTGTGGCCTCCTGCTGTTACAGCAAGTGGAAACATCATGTTTACTTACTATATTTTGCACAAACACAGCTAATAATAATCACTTACAATGGATTAAATTAATTGGACACTAAATTGTGTCCGTTCTGTATGTCAGGACGGCTAAACTTGCCCTTAGCTGATTTCAGTGTTGCAAACTGTTCATAATCCCTGGATCTGCACAGACTTAGCAAATCATTATACACAGCTTCTACTGTCTTTTTCCTGTTTCCTAGACAAACAGGTTCATATGTCTCTGTCTTTTACCAGAATTGGTGGAAAAAAAACAGCTATATTAACTGTATTTGGATAGGGTTGTTTATTCAGTTCTGCAACACTGTTTGTTTCTTCTTATGAAGGACCTGTCGTGAGCCTTTACTCAAATTAGTGTTAGCACATTGGTTTTGTGTAATTTGTTAGTAACTCAAACTTGAGCTATCGGGCTGAGTGATGAGCAGTTGCTTGACACTTATCTTCACATTTAATGGTTGCGTGTTGACTTCTGATGCTTGGAAGTATTGGGGAAATAATTGCTGCTATGATGACTTTCCTATGCATTTAAGCACTCTTCGGTGAGCATTTACTCCCTTGTGTTCACCTAAAACACTTGATTGCTCCTTTCCGCTGAGAACACATGAACACGTTGATTACGTGCCTCCATTGTCTGTGTATTGAATACAATTACTGTGCCCAATGTGTTCCATCACAAAGTACAAATTTTGAGTACGTTTATGTGCGACAGTTTGTTTAATGTCTGTGGTATTTCACAGCTTGATAAATGCCTATATGGAATTTCCCATTAGTGGTTTAGTGGAGTAGGTTATAATCTTTTTATACTGAGTAGAGGTTTTGTTGATCCACGGTGATTTGTGGATTTTTTCATCTTGTCTCGTTGCTTGCATGCATGAAACTATTGTTTGTAAACCATTACTAATTTCTTCACAGTGAAATAGGTTTATTTGAACATAATATTTAATAGTTCAATAGTTTGTGTGACAACTTTATCTTGTCAATACCACTGATAAAACAATAACATTTGTCTGTGGTCAATATTTAGCATCTAGAGATCTGGTGACTATTGGTAATGTGATTCTAAATGCCTGTAAGTCTGAAAACATGTTGGGTGGCTTCAAGCTTGTTTATTAAGACTGCATGTATTACTCTAGCTTTGTCAGCAACGAAGAATTGTTCTTGCTAAGACTAGTCAGGCTACTTTGATAATTACCTTTAACCAACGGAAAAAGGACTTAATCTCTTCATGGTGTTTTCCTTCACAAGACATTTAAGATAAATGAACTTAGCAATTCATCTATGTCAATTCGTGAATTTATATGGATTGAAAAACCACTATTGAATTCTTCATAATTATGACCTTGGAAAATAGGTAATGACAATGTAGGCAAGCTTGGTAAATGGGCACATGTTGTTGTTATCAGGTGTAACAGGTGTTTGACCAAATAGTTACAGTAGGTCTATGTGACAGAGTTTACAGCAGTAGCCTTGTACTCCTGTCCACCTTAATGTTGGATTAACTAAATGTATCCAAAACATTTTTATTTCTTCTAAGATGGGTTGATTCAAGAAATTTATTTTCAGAATGTCTATAGTCTGAATTAATTATTTTCATACGTTGTTGTAAATAATTCTAAATTTGACTCAAGATCATCAAAAATCTCAATGTTATGTATCTTGGTTAATCCTATGCAGACTGAAATTAGATTTTCTAATTGTGAATTCTTAGTCTGTAGACTGAAACTGAGTTTTCAAACAAGCCATTTTAATGGTTATATTGAAAAATTCTTGTGCACCACACATTTGACGTGTTTAAAAAACACTGTTGCTTTAAAAGCTGAGTTTTTGTTGTGCGTAAGTCAGCAATAATCAGTCAGTCACTAACTGACCTACTATGCTAACCTTCAGGGTCAACAAGACTGAAGCGGTACAGAGTTCATGTGGCTCGGTTGTTTATGGCTTGAGTTTGCTGTGTCAGCTGACCACGATGATTAATCGTAAATAACGTTATAAAATTTCATTCACTATACACTATAAATGTCACTGTCTAACTGTAATCACACGTGATTGTTACTACACATACGTAAATGTCACCTGTTTATTAATTTGAAAGGCTTACACTTTTTATATAAGTGCCTTTAACATAACAGGTTTATCTATAAAGAAACAAACTTTAACAAAATCTTGTCTCTTAATTTCTGGTTTATAAAACTGTACTATACATATGTGTATATACACTTAGCAAACTGAACGTCACTTTGGGGTGTTGTTGTCTTGGTCAGCACTTTTGAGATTGGAGCTGTGGATGGAGGGTGTGGGTGAGTACACCCAGCTCCCTTTTTTTTTGGGGTTTAACGCGGGGTGAGCCCCCTTTTTCTTTGGTGCCCTTCTCTTGATTGAGTCTGGGGGACTCTTTTATCTGATTTATTGTAAAACACTTTTTAAACAGTTTTTTTTAAAGGGCCCGGGCTCATGGTTATTTGTAACTGTAAGTACAACATATTTGGACCCTTTGGGGTTTTTACCCGGTTTGGCACGCCCCTTATTTTTAGAAATGGCTTACCACTAAGTTAAACAGTAAAAAATTTAAACTTAAAGCAACTCTCCCCTGCACAGCCGCCCTGCAACGGGGTCAGAAGCTGTCGAAACATCCCAAGGGTGCAAGAATTATAAGTAAATTAAAATTTCCCCCTAGGGGGGTTAGTAACAATTTCATTCACGATGGCTGACAAAAATACTACTTTTTGGACTAAAAAGCCACCTTACGCCGACAAAGGGTTGATTAAAAACTCCTTGGACTCAAGAACTGCACGCCCCCCTTTTCAAGAATTCGAAACATACCTTGCTCTTGTAAGTGAGCTAGGGGTTTTCTTCCACCTTCGCAGATATCGGTGACTGATAAAACTGAATTTTCCTTTGGGATGCCCACGTCTTCCTTGCTAAAAAACGCACACGGGTCATATTTCCACAAGATTTTTCTTATTGTTCAAAATGTTATCACTGAAAAAGGATCACACTTCTTTAAGTGTTTTTGGTTTTATGAGACACTTTTTCACAAACCAAGATCGTTCTTTTTGGTTATCCGGGCGTCAGGTCCCTCAGTAGAGTCAAAAAAATCTGCCCACCCACGCGCCCCTTCGTCATTGCCCGACAAAAAAAAGCTGACCCTGTACTTTTTGTTTCCCTTTGCCATTCCTCGAGAAGCAAAGCAAGGTTTGATTCTTGCTGTCTTAAGAAAATAGACAACAAGTCCACATCTTTACTATGGAAACGAAGTGGAGCAGGATTTTCCTTTAAATTTTCCTGCTAAAGTAAAGGGTTACTGTCTCTTATTTAAAAAACACTCTGCCCAAAACTGGACTGCAAGGAGCAAGGGGCGGTTGACCACAGGTCGCAATCGTACGGCATCTATGACATTACTCACTGTAGCGTAAACAAGATGCTTGCCCCTTCGAGAGGTCTGGGGCCCCCCAGGCTGAAAGGGGCTCAGGGCTGAAGGGGGGGTATACCCCCCCCCCCGGAGAAAATTTTTTCCCCAAATTTTTAAAGCTTACCATAGACTTCTAACACTATTGATCAGTAATTAGGGTTGTAAAATTTTGCTATTCAGCTTAGTGTCGACATTCCCTTGCTACCGCCTTACTCCTGCATTGTCGTCTTTTCAGTGACCTAATTTGGGGAAAAACTTACAGGGGTGATGACCAGTATCTAACAGGAGCAAGACCAAAACCCGAATCCGCAACATGCAACCAAATGTAGCAAAACTTCGCGGCACAGTGCAAGACAAGTTTTCCAATGCGATGATTTTTGTCTACATGCCTTCTTTCACTATTTTTAAAATCCCTTCACACGTGATGTTTATAACCGTATATGCTATGCATCCCGTGTTCCTCAAGTTTTCACTTGTTTTAAAAAATTTGGGAGAAAAAACTGGTTTCATTCTTGTTGAAGTAGTCGGCTTTAGATCCATTGCTTTTAAATGACTGTAGGAAATATTCTAAAATAAGTGCCATAGGGATAAAATATCGAATTTAAAGTCTCAGCGGGGGTTAAGGGGATAAAGGGAAAGAAATGTTAATAAGGGATTAGGTTAGAGTATTTTTTCAGGGGGGAAATTTATTTTCCCCCAAAAAAGTAACCTTTTTCGGGGAGCTGATGTCACCAATTTATTTATGAGGAAAACTGTAAGAAAAAAGAAACTAGGATTGGAAGGGGAATGAGTTTAAAAGAAAAAGAATCTAACACAAATATGAGTTGTCCATTTGCTTTTTTGTGACCACTGTCTTTGGGGAGAATCGAAAAGAAGTTACAGAGGGGGGGGGGAAAAATTTGGGAAGGGGATGTGGAAAAAGGGAAAATTTCAAAGTGAGCAAGGAAAAAAAAAGGTGAGGGGAAAACAAAAAATAAAAAAGGCAATGAAATTAAATAACAGATTAAGGGAGGAAGTATAAAGGAAAGGGAAAATGGTTTGGCAGCAAGGGGGTTCTTAAAAGACGAGGTGAACCTAGAATTGATGGGGAAATGGTGTTTGATGCATTGAGGTGCTAGGGAAAAATGATTTTTCTATAAAATAAAAGAGGGGATCTTATGAAGTATATTGCCCAACGTCTTAAAAGGTGTGAAGCATGTTTTTTATTTTCAACAGGCGGGAGGCATGGAGTGTGTCTTAGGTCAAGTGTTGGTGTGAAATTAATTTAAAAAACCCGTGTTTGGGAAAATTAGGAAAGGTGGAGTTTTCTAAAAGGTCATCCAGAGGCGGGGAAAGGGGTTGTTGAGGTATACAGACATCAAAGAGGATAATGAAAATAGAATAACTTGGGGGGGCATAAAAAACTCAGGGGAAGAAAGGGGGGCATTGGAATCGTCCTAAAAAGGCGGGGAAGGGTAAAGGGATTTTTTGTGTACGGGGGCTTAGCTTTCAGAAAGTGTGTAAGATCAGTTGGGGGCAGTGGAGACAAAAGGGTTTTTTTGACTTAAAAAGCCGGGAAAGATCCCGAGGTGGGAAATACAAACCTAACTCTAAAGGGGTTTTTTGGGGGATATGATATTTAATGAAACCCAAACTCTTGTTCTGCCCTCCTCTGGAAACTTTATAGTTTTAATGACAGTAAAATGTATATTTTTAGACACGAAAGGAAAAACTGTAAACTATTTAACATCCCAAAGCTGAGTATCCCCCGGGATTTTGTTTGGGGGCCCAATTGTAAACATGATACTTTCTAAAGGGCTAAACCTAAGAATGCCTACCAGGAAAATGTACTGATTTTACTCTTCAATTAGAATTTTTTCAGCCCGCGGGGCACTAACAAAATTTAAAACAAGGGGACAGTGAAACAGATTGTTTTAAAAAAAACAACGCTAAATAGGTGGGGGATAGTGACAAGGGCCCCGCACTCTTTGCCCCCTCTATAATCTGACAAATGGGAAGACTCTGGGGAAAACCGATTCCCCCCTACCAGCATTCAGTCAGGTGGGCTAGGAGTTGAATGCATTTTTCAACTTGTAGCTCTTGCAATCACCCACGGGGGGGGCTGTCCCAAGTTAACCCAATAGCTCCAACAGGGAAAAAAAAAAATAATTGAGTCACGCCTTAAAACATAATAGGACTGCTTAATAATTTTTAAAAATGGGTAGTCAAATTCATAACTTTTAGGGAGTCAAATTTTGTCCCAAATTTTAAGCAACAGTGAAAAGAATCAAGGATTCTCATTTTCAAAGGGGGCTTGAGTGGGTGTGGATAAAAACCTTTGTTCTCCCCCCCTATCCCCAAGTTTATTCCACATGGACGTCCCTTGCCCCGGTATAATATAAAATTAGGGACAAACATTTAGCTCAGGGGCATAAAGGGAACATTGGGTTGGTAAAATAATTTTAATGTAAATTTAAAATTAAAGTATTTGTGTAAGACAGGATAAAAACATAAAATTCATGTTTTTAAAAAAAATTTAGATAGTAATGGTTCAAAAGAACTGAGTTAGCCCGAACATTTATCCCAAATTGATTTATTAAAGGCACAAAATTCGTTGCCTTAAAATAGGTGCGTCAAATTTAAAACATGTAAAAAAGGAATGGGTAGTTTTCTGTTTCAGTGTCCTTTATCTAATGTTTTCTCTCATTAATTTTGTTATTATTCTCACTCCATGACGTAGGGGAACTTTTTGATTACGCTTTTGTCTGTACAAAACTTTCCCAGGGGACCAAGACACGTAGATCCTGCATTAAGGTATTAAAAACGCTGTCTTCTTTTAAATTAGGAAATAGTCTTGGGGACCACTGCACGAAACCCCCATGTCCACCTTAATTCCATGCTGCTGTGTTATATTTTCCCAACACAAAATCGTAGAATGAAGCCCGGGGAAAAAAGTAAGAAATTAGGAAAAAAATTTTATATTTATAGGGATTTACTGGGGAAAGAATCTTGCGTCAAAATATCATTGCTTTTTTAAACCTTTTTGGGAAAAAAAAACAAACTCAGGGGGGCTTTTCAAGTCAAAGTGGGTAAACCCAAAAAAGGGGTGGGATAAAAATATAAGGGGCGCATGTTTTTGAAGATGTTGAAAATGTGGAGAACATGCTGGGGGTTGGGGTAGCTTACCTGAGTCGATGATTCGGCAGGCTTCTCTTAACTCTTGCTGCACTTAAAAACATTCAAAATATCCCGGGCAAGTAGCTGAGGAAAGTTGTTGAAGTATTTGGGGATTCTGAGCGATGCTGATTAAATTCAAAATGTATGGTCGTTTTTCCTTTATAATGAGCAGTAATTTCTTTGGTTAATAGGTGGCGTTTGAAAAATTTTTATTTTACAAGATTCAAAACAAAATATTTTTTTACTGAATAGTAACACTTACATTTTGAAAACTACCTATTTTACAAAAAAGTTATCACATCAAAAATTAAGATCTGAAAACTAAGCGGGTATTTGTTAAAAATACAATTAATGCTAAAAAACATTAGTCAACGTTTCTAGAACAGACAAAAATTATAGATTAAAAATGGTGACTGTTTAGTTAAATTAATTGGGGAAAATTGCAGATATTTTCATGGTGTACTGAAATTATTATAACCCTCATGCATTTTTAATACTTTTTGTAAAATGTGCGGGGAAAAGGACAAGGTTTCATGCAGAACTGCTGACTTTTTAATTTTCACCACGTTATACATGTTTTCCTTTTAATTCCTGTTTAATCCCCTTTGTTCATCCTTTCCCAAAAAATTTTTAATCCCTTTTTCTCATCAGAGGGCGGAACCCTAGGTGAAATGGGGCATTTAAAAAGAGAATTCGATATAATTTTAAAAGCAAAAATTGCCCAGATTAGAGTTCTTCCCACAAACCCTATCTCCCGAAAATTCTTCCTTTCTGCTCGTAGGGAAAATTTCTCCACCTTTAATTTTTAATTTTTCTCCCCAAATTACGGTTATTTATACGTTTTTCCCGTTGACAAAATTAGCTCATTTATGATTGATGCATTTGAATGGCCGATGTCAGGTTACGCCTTACAAAGAATAAAGCACTTTTTTGGATTCTTATCCTTTCCTTACGGTGTTGGGGGACTGAATCGAAGGAGACCCCGCTAGTTGCCTCGATGCGTGAAGACAAGTGTGTCCCTAAGCTTTTAAAACTGGGGTGACCCTTAAAAATTTTCGAAATTTCTCCATCTCCTCGATCCCCTCCCACTTTCACCCCCAAGCCCCAAAATTTTCTCGATAAGACCATGACTCCATCTCCCCGATCAAGTTTTTTGGATTCCCCCCTATGGGGTTTTCGAAATTCTCCATCTCCTCGGATCAAGTTTTTTTGGATTCCCCCCTATGGGTTTTTCGAAATTCCGCTCATCTCGCTTGATCAAGTTTTTTTGGATGCCCCCCGAGGGTTTTTTCGAAATTCCTCGATCAAAGTTTTTGATTCCCACTCTGGGGTAAAAGCATCAAATACTCCTCATGCGGCATGGGTGCTCTCCTCTAACTACAGGTCTAAACATCTTCCCCTTATTATTTTAAAATGAACTAAAAGTTTCCTCTCATTAAGTCAAATGAACTAAGAAGGTGTTTACTCGTCGTTATGTGACGACACGCGCACACAGGTTGAACAGTCGCCCCCTATGTCAGTGACGTCATCGTGATGACCGCCACACAGGTTTAATCTTGTTCTACCCTATTACCCACCCTCCAAACCCTCACACTCCAACCACACTCACAAATTTTCACTCCATAACCCCCAATTTTTCTCGTTATTAACCCTTTAGTTCATTAAAGTTAATAAGGGACACATCATTCAGAAGTCCACCACATCGCTTACATCCACTACTCACACATTTACATATTTACGAAGTTAAATACGCACTTTTACTTTGACGATCTTCAAAAACACTCTCAGTAAATCATTTGAATACATCACAAAAAATACCTTATACATTTCCAAACAACTCTGAAATACTCCAAAAAACATCATTCGCACACCCCCAAATCACCTCTGAAACTCCCAGAACACCTTCATAAGTACTCTTGCACATCATTTGAACACCTCATAAGTACATCCTCATAATCATTTGTACACCTCAAAAACACCTTTGAGTACTCACAAAAACACCCTTGAACAACCCTTCAAAACACCTTCAAAGCACTCCTCATAATCATTTGAACACACTCAAACACCTTATGAAAACCTCAAAAACCGAAACCTTGAACACCTCAAACACCCTTGAACACCTTCAAAACACCCTTGAACAACTCAAAACATTTGAACACACGCAAAACACCTTTGAACATTTCCAAAACACTATTTGAGTACTCCCAAATAAGATTTGACATCTCTAATTTATCTGCACTTACACATTTTCATTAAATTACAACTCATCCCTCAGTCTCCAGACTAGGCATTTTCTCGTTTTAACCCTTTTAGTTCCATTAAATTTTATTAAGGGGACACAATACATCAGAAAAAAAAGAAAAAACACACAAAACTAACTCAAACACTTTACTTTGAACACCCCCAAAAACACTCTCATAATCATTTGTACACCTTCAAAAAACACCTTTGAATACTCACATAAACACCCTTGAACACCTTCAAAACACCTTTGAATAACCTCAAAACACCACTTTGAAACCTTCAAACACCCTTGAACGACCCATGATCCACCTTAAATAATCCAACATAAGAACACACATCCGAACACTTAGAACACCATGAACATTTCCAAACACACTGAAACACTTCCCAAGAACACTATTTGAGTAATCCCAATTACACCACGGATTAACTACTAAAAACACCGCTGATTCATCAAAACACCTTCAACATCTTCAAAACACCTTTTGAACACCTTTGTAACATTTCCAAAAACACTATTTGAGTACACCCAATTACACCATCTGATACTCTAAAACACAGCAAAATCAATCGAAAACACCCTGCAACCCCTCAACACCCTTGAACACACCTTCAAAACACTCTGAACACCTTCAAAAAACAACCTTTGAACATTTCCAAAACACTATTTTGAAGTACTCCATTACACACGGAATACTACTAAAACACCGCTGAATTCAATCAAATCAAACCCTTCAACACCTCAAAACCATTTGAACACCTTGAACATTTCCAAAACACTATTTTGAGTAATCCCAATTACACCACAGATTACCTAACTAAAACGCACGCTGAATTCAATCAAAACACCCATCAACACTTCAAACACCCATGAACACACTCAAAACACCCTCAACACCTTCAAAAGCACTTTGAACACCGTTCAAAACACCTTTGAACACTTTCAAAACACACTCAAAATCATTTGAACACACTCAAAACACCTTTGAATAACCTCAAAACAACTTTGAACACCTCAAAACACCCTTGAAACACCTTGATCACCTTCAAAAAAACAACATTTTGAACACACACAAAACACCTTTGAACATTTCCAAACAACACTGAAACACTCCAAAAACTCCATATGAGTACTCACAAATACACCACTGAAATACTAAAACACCACTGAATACCCACAAAAGCACATCCCCCCACGGGGGGGGGGGGGGGGGGGGGGGGGGGGGGGGGGGGGCCCCCCCCAAAATCACCAAAACTAAGATCAACACCACATCCCACAACACCCACAACCACAACCTACCACAATTTTTTCTCGTTTTATCTAATTTCATCAGAAGTCACAAACCCAACACCTCCATTTTTTTCTCGTTTTAACCTTTTAGTTCATTAAAGTTAATAAAGTGAACACACTACATCAAAAAAGGCACAAAAACAACTCACTAAAAGCGTCTTTTCGGTATCTCTAGTCGACAACAACACCCACATCCCACATCACCCAACAACCCACATCCCCACACCCAGACACAGACCGCCCCCCACACACACACACACATCCCTAACCTAGCCAAACCGTAACCTAAACTTTCCTATCCTAACCTCACCTAACCTAACCTAACCTAACTTATCCTAACCTACCTAACCGAACTAACCTAACCTAACCATAACCTAGCCTAACCTAACCGTAACTAACCTAACTAACCTAACCTAACCGAACCTACCCTAACCATCCTTACCTAACATAACCTAACCTAGCCTAACTAACCTAACCTACCTTAACCTAACCCAACCTAACCTAACTAACCTAACCTTGCCTAAACTAACTAACCTAACCTAACCTAAGCCAACCCTAACCTAACCTAACCTAACCTATCTAACCTTACATAACCTAACCTAGCCGAACCTATCCCCTAACCTAACCAAAATATAATGGAACACTTCCAAAAAACATTAGAGTACTCCAGAATTACTGAGTACGACTCCATTTTTTGTGGATATTTTCCAAATTAGTTTTGAAAACTTATCGATAAAATCGAACATTATTTTCTTGTTTGAACACACACTCAATGGTAGAAATATTTACTCGATTTCCGATATAAACACTTTCTCGCTCTGAAGACTCATTGTGAGGTCACCCCATCCCCCCCCCCCCAAAACCACTGGGTAATGCTGTTCACACCCAAGGTAGATTTTAAGATACAAAATGAAACCTTCGTCAACTCAGGACAGTCATACGCCATGAAATGCGGGTACCATCCATGGTAGAAAATCATCTCATTCCCGACCAACTGTCTATCCTAACCTAACCTAACCTAACCAAACACCTAATCCTAACCTAACCAAACTCACCTAACCGAACCTAACCTAACTCCATCAATCACCTCTATCCTAACCTAACCTAACCTAACCTAACCCAACCTAACTCCATCAAAACACCTCTATCCTAACCAACCTAACCAATCCTACCCTAACCTAACTCATCAAAACACCTCGAATACTACCTAACTACAACCTATCCTAACCTTAACACAATCCTAACGAACCTAACCTAACCTAACCTAACCTATCCTAACCCTAACCTAACGCTATCCTAACCTAAACCTAACCTAACCTAACCTAACTTATCCTATGCTACTAACCTAACTTTATCCTAAGTAATGATGGAGAAAGTTTTTCTTTTTCGGGGCCACACTCCTTGGTGTGGAGATCGGCCCGTGTGCAAATAACAAATAAAATAATTAGCACACACACACACACACACACACACACACACACACCACATCTATATAAATATAAATATATAAATATTTATATATATATATATATATAGAATACACTATATATATATGAAAATATATATATATAATATATATATATATATATATATATATATCATATATATATATATATACATATAAAATTATAAATATAAACATAATTATATAATAGTAGAAATATTATATATATATATATTGATAATATATATAATATTATATATATAATATATATATATATATAATATAATACATAATTAAATCTATATATATAAGAGTCCATGGGGAGTGAAAAGAATCTTCCTCCTTAAGCATGCGTTTTCGTATGAGGCGACTAAAATGCCGTGAGCAATGTGCGTAGTAAATCCTTCTCTTCTACCCTTTTACTAAAAATCAAAAGAAGAAAAAACTTTATAAAACTGGGATGCTTGAATTGCGTGATGAAGATTGGATGATAAGAAAGAGATGATTATTGATGTTATGAATGAAAAGAAGTTATGTCCTAGGCCCTAATGTGCAAACAATATGATGGGGTAGGGCGAGTTTCAGTGAGAGAAATAAATGGGATAAGGCAGGAGTACTGAGAGAGTTAGAGCTAAGAAGGGTATCAATAATGTTGAAGGGACCCGTATTGAAAGAGAAGAGGGAAATAAATGTGTAAATTCAATGGATTATGTGGATTAAAATAAGAGTCCGGATGTGAAAAGTAAGGGTCATAATAAGCGTGTATGCACTGGAGAAAAGAGGAGTCTAGAGAATATAGGAATAGTTATGTGAAGATGTTAAGCGAATGTACAGGAACCTTGTGAACCAAGAGAGAGATTAAATTGTGGTAGGGGACCTAAATGCTGAAGTGAAAGCATTTAGAGAGGGGTGGTTGGGTAAGTTTGGTGATGCCAGGAGGTAAAATTGATAATGGATCCCTATTTGCTTGAACTTGTATAGAAAATGGTTTTAGTATAAATAATACATATTTTATAGAAAAGAGATAATAATAGGTCATAAGGACAGTATTTGGACTATGTTTGGTAGACTGTTTGAGTAGCTTCAGAATGAACATGTTTTATAGAGGGCCACAGATATATCTGATCACCATTCTAGTTTGTAGCTATCAGTTGAGAGTAAAAGGTAGATGGGATACAAGGAAAAATGAGGAGCAGCAAGTAAGAAGAGGTGTAGGTGGTATAAACTAAAAGAGAGCAGTTAAGGGTAAGATTTAAACATACTATTGGAGTGATAGAAGGCTAGAGAAGATCAAATGCAATGGGTCGAAGAGGTAGGGTGTAGGTTAAAGAATGATCATGTTGAGATTTCACCGAAGGATGTGTTACAGGAAAGTGGGTGCGGGAGAGAAGACTAAATAATTGTGGTATGATGGATGTATAAAGAGAGAATAAAAGAGATAAAATTTAGCATATAAAAGGTTTTTACAAAGAAGAAGTATACAAGTATGGAAGAAATTATATATTAGAGAAAAAAGAGAGGGTTTAAGAGATGTGGTGAAGCAATGTAAAAGAGAGCAAAATGAGCGAGTGGGTGAGATGTAATCAACAAATTATTTTTGAAAAAAAAAAAAAGTTTTGGCGTGATTTAACAAGTAAAAAGCCTAGAGAACAAATGGAATTTGTCATTATAAATAGGAGAGGAGAGTTTATTAAAAATATAGTAGAGTTATCGGAAGATGGAGGGAATATTCTTTGAGGAATCGTTAAATGTTTATGAAGAATGGTAACTGTGATTTCGTGTATAGGCCACGAGGAAAACATCTTGTATGAGTAGGAAGAGCCAGGTTGTAGATGAGGAAAGTTCGGTGAGGTAGAGTGATAAATTAAAGATGGGTAAGGGCAGCCGAGATTGATGGGAAAGAAAGAAATGTTTTAAAAGCAGGTGGATATAGATTTGGAGTGCTGGTGCTATTATTTAATAAATGTATGGAAGAGGGTAGGGACATAATTGGACTGCAGAGAGCATGCGTATTCCATTGTATAAAGGTACAGGGGATGAAAATAGTGCAAAAATTACAGGAAGGGAAGACTGTTGAGTAAACCTGGAATAGTTGTATGGTAGAGTTTAATTGAAAGATTAGAGTAAGACAGAGAGTAAGGAAAGCAGATGACCAAGTAGGCTTAGGAAGGTAGGTGAGTGGTATACCAAGTGTTTACAAATGAAACCTATAGCTTAACAGTATTTAGATAAGGAAAGAGTTTTTTATGGCTATTTATGGGCGGGAAAAGGCGTAGACAGTGGATAGGGGGGCATGAGCAGATGTTGCAGGTGTATGTATAGGAGGTAGGTTACAGAAAGCAGTGAAGAGTTTTTTTACGAGGATGTGAGAGCTCAGGTTGAGTATGTAGAAGAGAGAGAATTATTTACCCAGTCAAAAGTAGGGCTTAGACAAGGATGTATGGTGATGTCACCGTTGTTTGTTTAAGTATATTATAGATGGTGTTGTAAGAGAAGTCAAAGCGAGGGTCATGGAGCAATGGGTGGAGTCTAAAAAGATAAAGAATCAAACACAAAGTGGGAGTTGTCAAGTTGCTCTTTGCTGATGACACGGTGCTTATGGTAGATTCTGAAGAAGAGGTCGCAAGGTGGTGGATGAAATTGTAGGGTATGTAAAAGAAAAATTAAAAGTGAATATAGAAAAGTAGTAATTAGTCGAAGAAAACAAAAATTAGTGAGATGAAAGTTGATATCAGATTGGAGGAGAGAGTATGGAGGAGTGAGTGTATTCAAACTATTTTGGGAAGTGGACTTGGTCAGCGGATGGGTCTAACGAAGGATAGGTGAATCACAGAATTTGATGAGGGGAAAAGGGTGAGCGGTGCACCGGGGAGTATAGGATATTGTGTAGACAAAGAACTTTTCCATGGAAGCACAAGAGGGTAATTATTAGATATATTGTTACCAACACTGCTTGTATTGGGTGTGAAGCATGGGTGATGAATGTTATCAAACGAGGATAAGGTTGGAGGCAGTGTGATATGTCATGTCTGAGAGGCAATGTGTGGTGTGAATAATACTGCAGAGAATTCTTTTCTGGAAAACTTAGGAGATGTGGATTACCGAAACTAATTAACCAAGGCCTTAAGGAAGGTTTTTTTTATGTGGTTCGTAGCAGATAAGAGATGAATGAAACAAACAGAATGACGTCGAAGTGTATAACTCTGTAGAGGAGGAGGAAGGTGGTTAGGTGTCGGCCTAGGAAGGGTTCGGCCGAAGGGATAAAGAGGTTTTGTGTGCCGAGGGCTTTGGATTCCAGCAAGCATGCAGGAGCATATTTGATAGGATGAATGGAACAAATGTTTATAATTGTGACGTGCTGTTGTGAGTGTGAG
This sequence comes from Cherax quadricarinatus, assembly GCF_026875155.1. Lineage (NCBI taxonomy): Eukaryota > Metazoa > Arthropoda > Malacostraca > Decapoda > Parastacidae > Cherax > Cherax quadricarinatus. Next base: position 29,972,667 of record NC_069473.1, on the reverse strand, counting down.
CAAAGTAACATTCATGAAGGGGGTTCGAGGGAAACTGGCAGGCCCGGACTTGAGATCCTGAGATGGAAGTACAGTGTCTGCACTCTGAAGAGGGGTTTAATGGTAGAGTTTTATAACTGAAGTGTAAAGCAACCCTTCTGCAAGACAGTGATAGAAGTGAATGATGAAAAAGTTTTTCTTTTCGGCCCACCCTGCCTTGGTAGGAATCGTCCTATGTGTTAATAAAGAAAAAATAATAGAACATACATATATATACATATATATATATATATATATTTATATAAGAAAATATTATAAATATATATAGGATTGATATATATAGATAAATAAATTATAAATATATATATATATATATATAAATAATAATTATATAGTATATAAATTAGGATAGATATATATTAATATAGGTAGTAGTTGGTAGACCAGCAACCACCCGGGAAGTACTACCGACCTGCCAGATGACTGTGAAACAGAACCTGTAACTGTTTTGCATGAGGATAAGGATTGCTGGTTTCTTTTTCCTGTCTCAAAACCAACGCTAGATATAACTGGGATACTTGCTACTCCCTACTTTCACTTTGGTCTCACTTCACAGACACGCACATGCATATATATAAACAACATCTAGGTTTTCTCCTTTTTCAAATAGCACTATGTTCTTCTTTATTTCTTCTATTGTCCATGGGAAGTGAAAAGAATCTTTCTGCTCGTAAGCACGCGAGTGCGTATGAGGCGATATAATTCGAGCAATGGACTAGTACCCCTTCTCCTGTAGACATTTTACTAAAAAAAGAGTGAGAAGAAGAAAAACCTTTAAAACTGGGATGCTTGAATGTGCGTGATGTAGTGCGGATGACAAAAACAGATTGATTGCTGATATTATGAGTAAAAAGAGTTGGATGTCCTGGCCTAACTAAAGCAAAGTATCTTAAGGGGTGGGATTTTCGTGGGGGGAAACAATGGGATTAACTGAGTATGCGAGAGAGTTAGAGCAAAGGAAAGGGTAGCAGTAATGTTTGAAGATCAGTTTTATGGAAGGAGAAAAGAGAATACGATGTGTAAATTCAAGAATTATTGTGTGATTAAAGTAAAGGTTGGATGCGAGAAGTGGTCATAATAAAGAGTAGCACCTGGAGAAGCAAGAAATGTAGAAGTGGAGAAACAGATTTTGAGAGATGTTAAGTAATGTACTAGACCCTTTAACCAAGTGATAGAGTAAATTGTGTAGCGGACCTTAATGCTAACGTGGGAGAAACTTTAGAGAGGTGTTAGTAGGTAAGTTTGGAATGCCAGTGTAAACGAAAATGGAGCCCTTTGATGAACTTTGTATAGAAAGGGGCTTTAGTTTTATAGGTAATACATATTTTAAGAAAAGAAGGATAAATAAGTAAACAAGATATGCGATGTAGGGCGAAATGACAGTAGTTTGTTGGATTATGTATTGGTAGATAAAAGACTGGTTGAGTAGAATTCAGATGTACAGTTTATCAGAGGGGCCTCAGGTATATCAATCACTGAGAGTAAAAGTAGATGGATACAAGGAGGATAGAAGCATCATGGAAGAGAGAGATGAAGGTTTATAAAATTAAAAGAGAGGCAGTTAGGGGTTAATATTTAACAGCTATTGGAGGATAAATGGGCTAATGAGAGCATCGCAAGTGGGGTCGAAGAGGTATGGGGTAGTTAAAAATGTAGTGTTTAGAGTGTTCAGCAGAAGTTTGTGGTATACAGGAAAAGTGGGTGCGGAGGGAATGAGGAGCGAATGGATGTTGGAATTGATGATGATAAAGAGAGTAGTAAGGGAGAAAAAGTTAGCATATGAGAAGTTTTTACAAAGTAGAATTGATTGCAAGAGGGAAGAGTATATGGAGAGAAAAGAGAGAGGTAAGAGATGGGAAGCAAAGTAAAAAGATAGCAAAGGAGAGAGGGTGAGATGTATCAAAAATATTGTTAAAAGAATAAGAAAAATTTTTGGAGTGAGGATTAACAAGTTAAGAAGCCTAGAGAACGAATGGATTTGTCGTAAAAACAGAAAGAGAGTTCTTAAATGGGAGAGTTAGAGGATTGGTAAGATGGAGGGAATATTTTGAGGAAATAGTTAAATGTTAGATGAGATAGGTAAGCTGTGATTTCGTTGTATAGGCAAGGATGAATAACATCTTGTAGGAGTGAGGAAGAGCCAGTTGTGAGTGTGGGGAAGTTCGTGATGCAGTATGATAAAATGAAAGGGGAAGGCAGCCGGAAATGATAGGGATAAAGATAGAAATGTAATAGCAGGTGGGGATATAAGTTTTGAGTGGTTGGGTGCATTATTAATAAATGTTATGGAAGAGGTAAGGTACCCTAGGATTTGGCAAGAGCATGCCAAAGTTCCTTTGTATAAAGGCAACGGGACAAAAGAGAGTGCAAAATATAGGGGGATAAGTCTTTGAGTAATACCTGGTATAGTGTATGGTAAGAGTTTATTATTGAAAGAAATAAGAGTAAGACGGAGAATAGGATAGCTAGATTGAAACAAGAGCTTATGGAAAAGGTATGGGGAGGTGTGGACCAGTTTTGCAGTGAAAACACTAAATGTGAACAGTATTTAGATAAGGTAAAAGTCTTTGTGCATTATGGATTTGGAAAAGGCGTTATGACAGGGTTGATAGGGGGGGCAATGTGGCAATGTTGCAGTGTATGGTGGTAGAGGTAGGTACTGAAAGCAGTTGAAGAGTTTTTACGAGGATATAGAGGCTCAAGTTAAGTATGAAGGAAAGAGGAAATTATTTCCCAGTAAAAGTAGGCCTTAGACAAGGATGTGTGATGTCCCAGCCGTTGGGTTGTTTTAAATAATTTTATAGCTGTGGTTGCAAGAGAATGTAAATGCGAGGTCTTGGCAAGAGGCGTGTATGTTAAAAATAAAAAATCACACATAAAGTGGAGTTGTCACAGTTTGCTCCATTTGCTGATGACACTGTGCTTCCTGGGAGTTCAGAAGGGGAAGAAGTTACAGAGGTTGGTAGATGGAATTGTGGTAGGTTATGCTAAAGAAGAAAAATAAAAAGTGAAGACATGAAAGAAGTAACGTCATGAGGATAACAAAATGATTAGGTTATGAAAGAATGGATATCAGATTTATGAGGAGAGAGTATGGGAGGAGGTGAATGTAATTCAGATATTTGGGAGTGGACGTGTCAGAAGAGGGGTCCTATGAAAGATGAGTTTTGAATCATAGAATTGATGAGGGGAAAAGGGTGACAGGTGCATTTATGGAGTCTGTGGAGACAAAGAACTTTGTTCTTGGATGCAAAGAGGTGAATGTATGGAGAGGATAGTTTTACCAACTCTTATAATGGGTGTGAAGCAAGGGTGATGACTTTTTGCAGCGAGGAGAAGGCTGGAGCAGTGAGATGTCATGTCTGAGGCAATGTGAGGTGTGAATATAAATTCAGAGATACGTAGTTTGGAATTAGGAGAGGTCAGGATTACCAAAACTGTTGCCCCAGAGAGCTGAGAAGGGTGTTTTGAGTGGTTCGGACATGTAAGAGAATGGAGCGAAACAGAGTGACTTCAAGATGCTTTCGAGTCTGTAATGTAAGGAAGGCGGGATAGTGGACGGCCTAGAAAGGATGGAGGGAGGGGGTAGAGGAGATTTGTTTGTCGAGGGCCTTGGATTTCCAGCAGGCATCTGAGCGTGTTTGATATGAGTGAATAAAAGACAAATGGATTTTAATACTTTACGTGCTGTTGGAGTGGTGAGCAAATAACATTTATGAAGGGGTTCATGGAAAACCGGCAGCCGGACTTGAGTCTGGAGATGGGGAAGTCCAGTGCCTGCATTCTGAAGGGGGTGGTTAATGTGCCGTTAAAAACTTTATGCAAAACCCCATCTGGCAAGACAGTGGATGGAGTCCAATGAAGGTGAAAGTTTTTTCTGTTTCGCCACCCGCCTTGGTGGGATCGTTAGTGTGATAAATACTAATAAAAATATATATATATATAATATATATATATATATATATATATATAAATAAAAATATATATATATAATAATATATATATATACATATATATATAGGTAGTAGGTTGGTAGACAGCAACCATCCCAGGAATGTACTACCGCCTTCCAGATGACTGTGAATCAAAACCTGTAACTGTTTGCATGGTGGTAGGATTGCTGGTTTCTTAACTGTCTCATAAACTACGCCGGAACAGATATCTTGCTATCTCCTACTTACACTTTGGTCACACAATCACAGACACCACATGCTATATATAATATTATACATACATACATCTAGGTTGTTTCTCCTTTTTCTAAATAGTCTCTTGTTCCACCTTTATTTCGTCATTGTCCATGGGAGTGGAAAAGAATCTTTTCCTCCGTAACCAGCGTGAGTCGTATGAGGCGACAAAAATGCCGAGGAGCAATGGCTAGTAACCCCTTCGCCTGTAGCATTTACAAAAACGAGAAGAAGAAAAACATATAAAACTTGATGCATAAATGTGCGGGGATGTAGTTCGTATGACAAGAAACAGATGAATGCTGATGTTATGAATGAAAAAAGTTGATGTGTGCCCCTAAGCGAAAAAAAGCTGAGGTGGTAGGGGAGTTTTCGGATGGGGGAAATAAATGGTAGTAAAATCTGAGTATCTTGAGATAGTTAGAGCACAGGAAGGGGTAGCAGTATGTTGAAGGATCAGTTTTGAAGGAGAAAAGAGAATATGAAATGTTAATCCAAGAAAAAAATATTTTTGTTTTTAAAAAAAATGTGGATTAAAGTAAAGGTTTGCTGCGAGAAGTAGGGTCATAATAAGCGGTATGCACCGTGGAGAAGAGAGGAATGCAGAGGAGAAGAGAGTTTGGGAGATGATTAAGTGAATGTATAGGATCCTTTGAACCAGCGAGAGAGTTGATTGTGGTATAGGAGATAGAGGACCTGAATGCTAAAGTAGTGAGAAACTTTTAGAGTGGTTGTGGAGGTAGAGGTTGGGTGCCAGGTGTAAATGATAATGGAGCCCTTAGATTGAACTTTTTATAGAAAGGGTTTATTTATAGGTAATACCATTTTTAAGAAAAAGAGATAAATAAGTATACAAGATATGATGTAAGTGAGAAATGACAGTAGTTTTGATTATGTATTGGTAGATAATAGACTGTTGAGTAGACTACATGGATGTATATGTTAAATAGAGGGCCACAGATATATCAGATCACTATTCCTAGTTGTAGCACACTGATGATAAAAGGTATATGGGATACAAGTGAGAATGAGAAATGCAACAGGGAGAGAGAGGTTAAAGGTTTAAAAACTAAAAGAGGAGGCAGTTAAGGGTAAGATATAAACACTATTGGAGGATAGATGGTCATAATGTAGAGCATAGGCCATGTGTCGAAGAGGTATGGGGAAGTTTAAAAATGTATGTTAGAGTGTTCAGCAAAGTTTGTGGTGTACAGGAAAGTGGTGCGGGAGGAAGATGATCCGATTGTGGAATGATGATGTAAAGAGAGTAGTAAGGTAGAAAAAGTTTAAGCATATGAGAAGTTTTACCATTATAAAGTGATGCAAGGATGAAATAAAATGGAGAAAAGAGAGAGGTTAAGAGAGTGGTGAAGCAATGTAAAAAGAGAGCAAATGAGAGAGTGTGTGAGATGTTATCCAACAAATTCATTTGAAAATATGAGAAAAAGTTTGGAGTGAGATTAACAATTAATGAAAGCCTAGAGAAACAAATGGATATGTCCCAGTTTAAAAATAGGAGAGGCGAGTTGATTAAATGGAGAGTTAGAGTATTGGAGATGGAGGTAATATTTTGAGGAATTGTTTAATGTTGAAGAAGATATGAAAGCTGTGATTTTTCGTGTATAGGCAAGGAGGAACGAACACCTTGTAGGAGTGAGGAAGAACCACTTGATGAGTGTTTGGGAAGTACGTGGAGGCATAGGTAAAATGTAAAGGGGGTAAGTGCAGCCGAGGATTGAGATGGAAAAAATAGAAATGTAAAAAAGCAGGTGGGATATATTTTTGGAGTTTGGTGCAATTATTTAATAAATGTGTGGAATAGGGTAATTGTACTTAGGGATTTGGCAGAGAGCATCATATTCCTTTGTATAAAGGCAAATGGGATAAATAGAGTGCAAAAATTATAGGGGGATAGAGTCTGTTGAGTATACCAGCAAAGTGTAGGTAGAGGTATTAATGACATAAGTTAAGAGTTAAGACGGAGAATAGGATAGCAGATGAACAATGTGGCACTTTTATGGAAGTAGGGGGAGTGTGGACCAGGGTGTTTACAGTGAAACATATAAGTGAACAGTATTTAGATAAGGCAAGAGAGGTCTATGCATATATGATTTTTGAAAAGGCGTGAGACAGGGTGCCTAGGGGGCAATGTGGCAATGTTCAGGTGTAAGTGTAGGATGTAGGTTACTGAAAGCATTGAAGAGTTTTTACGAAGGAAGTGAGGCTCAAGTTAGAGTATGTAGGAAAGAGGGAACTATTTAGCCCAGTAAAAGTAGGCCTTAGACAAGGATGTGTATGTCAACCGTGTTGTTTTTAATATATTTAAAGATGGGGTTGTAATCGAAGTAAATGCAGGTCTTAGCCAAGAGCGTGGAGTTAAAAGATAAAAATAACACAAAAGAGGATTTTGTACACAGATTCTCTTTGCCTGATGACACTGTCTCCTTGGAGATTCTGAAGAGAATTGGTAAGATTGGTGGATGAATATTGGTAGGTGTAACAAAAGAAGAAAATTTAACGTAGAATACAAGTAAGAAAGAGTAAGGATTATGAGATAACAAAAAGATTAGGTGATGAAAGATTGATATCAGATTGGAGGGAGAGAGTATGAGGAGGTGAATTATTCATAAATTTGGAGTGGGACTGTCAGCGGAGGGTCTATGAAAGATGAGGTGAATACAAAGAACATAAGAAGGAGGAACTCTGGCAGGAGCCTGCTGGCCCATACTAGGCAGGTCCTTTACAATTTCAACCCACTAACAAACCATTGCCCAACCCAATTTCAATGCCACCCCAAGAAATAAGCCTCTGATGTGAAAGTCCCACTCAAATCTCAACCCCCTCCCACCCATGTACTAATCCTACCTTAGGATTTGAAACTACCCATAGTCCCAGCCTCAATAATCCAACAGTTAGACTGTTCCACTCAACACTGCCCTATTTCCAAACCAATACTTTCCAAAGTCCTTTGCAAAATCTAAACTTAACTAATTAAAATCAATTAAAGTGGTCTCTCATTTCGGAGAGACATCCTCAAGACCGTATTAATATCCCCTTATTAATACCTCTCCTTCCACTTATACACTTCGATCGGTCTACCCTCATTCTTCGTCTAACAAGTGAATGTAACTTAAGAGTTCTTCAATCTTCTCATAAGGAAGATTTCTAATTGCTAAGTAGTAATTTAGTCATCCGACGCCGAATGTTGTTCTAACGATGTTATGTCCATTTTGTAATAGCGGAGACCAAACTGAGGCTGCATAATCTAGGTGAGGGCCATACTAATGATGTATTCAAGCTGCAGTATGACCTCTTGAACTGCTGTGCTTACACTTCTTGATATAAATCCCAGTAATCTATTTTGACGTTATTACGGTACGAATATGCCATTGCTGTCTGGTTTAAGGTTTGCTGCCACCTTAACCCCCAAGTCCCTTTTGGGCAATACTGTATGGCTAAGTTTCTACATCATTTAACATATAAGTCCTAGGTTATGGGCACATCCCGAAAGAAAAGTGGGCTTCAGAACCTTGCCATTTGATCTACATTGAACTGCATCTGCCACCTTTTCTGACCAAGAATAGCGTTTGTTTAAATCCCCTGAAGTTCCATAACATCTACGTTTGACTCAATTATCCTACTATCTTTGTGTCATCGGCGAATTTGCTCATATCACTAGTAATTCCCTCATCAATATCATTGATATATATTATAAACAACAACGGGCCCAAGACGATCCCGTGGAACGCCACTGTTACAGATCCCCACACGGATATTAACCCCCATTTATGACACTCTCGCATCCTGTCAGTGAGCATAGGACTCGATCCGACGAGAGCACTTTCCCCCAAGGACATAGCTGCCCGACTTTCTTTAACAAGTCTATGCTGCGGAACTCTATCAAAGCCTTACTGAAAATCAAAGTAAATAATATCAAATTCTTTATTGTGGTCAACAGCCCTCAAAAGCTTTACTGAAGAAATTAATAAATTAGTTAGACAAGACCGCCTCTGGTGATCCATGCTGAGTATCATTTAATCAAGCTATGCTAGTATTGAACTTTTCTACAGGGCACCTTCCGGAAAAGGCCTTCTACAGGGGGCTCCTTCCGGTTTAGTGGCCTTCTACAGGGAGCTCCTATCCGTCTCGGCCTTCCACTGAGCGGTGTATCCGGTCTAGGACCAGCAGCTTAGGTCACCTTTTCACACCTAGTGTTACTTCCGGTGTTTGACCTGAACCTCGCCCTCGGCGACTACCTCACCCTCGACCCCCACCCCCAACCAATAAATACACCCCACCCACGACTCCCCCTTCCGCGACCCCCTTCGCGCCAGCGGGCTGCCCGCGCCGCCCGCCCTCGCGCCCCGCCCGCGCCGCCCGCCCGCGCGCCCGCCCGCGCGCCCGCTCCTCGCGCCCGCCCCGCCCTTCGCGAGACCCCCCGCCCCTCCTTCTGCTGCGCCTTCTGCAGTCGTCGTCCCGGATTCGACCCGCTCCTCGAGTTATTTCCGATTTTTCGAATTTTTTTGAATTTCATTTTTCTTTGTGCTCGTCCATCTCTCAATCAAATTTTTGAGGTTCCCCTCTCACTTTCACCCCCATCCCAAAATTACACGATATTACCAAGTTTTATGATTCCCCCCTATGGGGTTTCGAAAGTCTCCATCTCCTCAGATCAAATTTTTTAAGGTTCCCCCTCACTTCACCCATCCCAAATTTACACGATATTTCCCAAGTTTTTTTGGATTCCCCCCTATGGGGGTTTCGAAAAGTCTCCATCTCCTCGATCCGCCCTCCCACTTTCCACCCCCCAACCCAAAAGAATTCTCGATAATACAATTTTTTTTGGATTCCCCCCTATGGGTTTTCGAAATTTCTCCATCTCCTCGATCCCCTCCCACTTTCACCCCCAAGCCCCAAAATTTTCTCGATAAGACCATGACTCCATCTCCCCGATCAAGTTTTTTGGATTCCCCCCTATGGGGTTTTCGAAATTCTCCATCTCCTCGGATCAAGTTTTTTTTGGATTCCCCCCTATGGGTTTTTCGAAATTCCGCTCATCTCGCTTGATCAAGTTTTTTTGGATGCCCCCCGAGGGTTTTTTCGAAATTCCTCGATCAAAGTTTTTGATTCCCACTCTGGGGTAAAAGCATCAAATACTCCTCATGCGGCATGGGTGCTCTCCTCTAACTACAGGTCTAAACATCTTCCCCTTATTATTTTAAAATGAACTAAAAGTCTCCTCTCATTAAGTCAAATGAACTAAGAAGGTGTTTACTCGTCGTTATGTGACGACACGCGCACACAGGTTGAACAGTCGCCCCCTATGTCAGTGACGTCATCGTGATGACCGCCACACAGGTTTAATCTTGTTCTACCCTATTACCCACCCTCCAAACCCTCACACTCCAACCACACTCACAAATTTTCACTCCATAACCCCCAATTTTTCTCGTTATTAACCCTTTAGTTCATTAAAGTTAATAAGGGACACATCATTCAGAAGTCCACCACATCGCTTACATCCACTACTCACACATTTACATATTTACGAAGTTAAATACGCACTTTTACTTTGACGATCTTCAAAAACACTCTCAGTAAATCATTTGAATACATCACAAAAAATACCTTATACATTTCCAAACAACTCTGAAATACTCCAAAAAACATCATTCGCACACCCCCAAATCACCTCTGAAACTCCCAGAACACCTTCATAAGTACTCTTGCACATCATTTGAACACCTCATAAGTACATCCTCATAATCATTTGTACACCTCAAAAACACCTTTGAGTACTCACAAAAACACCCTTGAACAACCCTTCAAAACACCTTCAAAGCACTCCTCATAATCATTTGAACACACTCAAACACCTTATGAAAACCTCAAAAACCGAAACCTTGAACACCTCAAACACCCTTGAACACCTTCAAAACACCCTTGAACAACTCAAAACATTTGAACACACGCAAAACACCTTTTGAACATTTCCAAACATATTTGATATTCACCAAATAAGATTTGACATCTCTAATTTATCTGCACTTACACATTTTCATTAAATTACAACTCATCCCTCAGTCTCCAGACTAGGCATTTTCTCGTTTTTACCCTTTTAGTTCATTAAATTTTATTAAGGGGACACAATACATCAGAAAAAAAAAAGAAAATACAAAAACTAACTCAAACACTTTACTTTGAACACCCCCAAAAACACTCTCATAATCATTTGTACACCTTCAAAAAACACCTTTGAATACTCACATAAACACCCTTGAACACCTTCAAAACACCTTTGAATAACCTCAAAACACCTTTGAACACCTTCAAACACCCTTGAACGACCCATGATCCACCTTAAATAATCCAACATAAGAACACACATCCGAACACTTAGAACACCATGAACATTTCCAAACACACTGAAACACTTCCCAAGAACACTATTTGAGTAATCCCAATTACACCACGGATTAACTACTAAAAACACCGCTGATTCATCAAAACACCTTCAACATCTTCAAAACACCTTTTGAACACCTTTGTAACATTTCCAAAAACACTATTTGAGTACACCCAATTACACCATCTGATACTCTAAAACACAGCAAAATCAATCGAAAACACCCTGCAACCCCTCAACACCCTTGAACACACCTTCAAAACACTCTGAACACCTTCAAAAAACAACCTTTGAACATTTCCAAAACACTATTTTGAAGTACTCCATTACACACGGAATACTACTAAAACACCGCTGAATTCAATCAAATCAAACCCTTCAACACCTCAAAACCATTTGAACACCTTGAACATTTCCAAAACACTATTTTGAGTAATCCCAATTACACCACAGATTACCTAACTAAAACGCACGCTGAATTCAATCAAAACACCCATCAACACTTCAAACACCCATGAACACACTCAAAACACCCTCAACACCTTCAAAAGCACTTTGAACACCGTTCAAAACACCTTTGAACACTTTCAAAACACACTCAAAATCATTTGAACACACTCAAAACACCTTTGAATAACCTCAAAACAACTTTGAACACCTCAAAACACCCTTGAAACACCTTGATCACCTTCAAAAAAACAACATTTTGAACACACACAAAACACCTTTGAACATTTCCAAACAACACTGAAACACTCCAAAAACTCCATATGAGTACTCACAAATACACCACTGAAATACTAAAACACCACTGAATACCCACAAAAGCACATCCCCCCACGGGGGGGGGGGGGGGGGGGGGGGGGGGGGGGGGGGGGCCCCCCCCAAAATCACCAAAACTAAGATCAACACCACATCCCACAACACCCACAACCACAACCTACCACAATTTTTTCTCGTTTTATCTAATTTCATCAGAAGTCACAAACCCAACACCTCCATTTTTTTCTCGTTTTAACCTTTTAGTTCATTAAAGTTAATAAAGTGAACACACTACATCAAAAAAGGCACAAAAACAACTCACTAAAAGCGTCTTTTCGGTATCTCTAGTCGACAACAACACCCACATCCCACATCACCCAACAACCCACATCCCCACACCCAGACACAGACCGCCCCCCACACACACACACACATCCCTAACCTAGCCAAACCGTAACCTAAACTTTCCTATCCTAACCTCACCTAACCTAACCTAACCTAACTTATCCTAACCTACCTAACCGAACTAACCTAACCTAACCATAACCTAGCCTAACCTAACCGTAACTAACCTAACTAACCTAACCTAACCGAACCTACCCTAACCATCCTTACCTAACATAACCTAACCTAGCCTAACTAACCTAACCTACCTTAACCTAACCCAACCTAACCTAACTAACCTAACCTTGCCTAAACTAACTAACCTAACCTAACCTAAGCCAACCCTAACCTAACCTAACCTAACCTATCTAACCTTACATAACCTAACCTAGCCGAACCTATCCCCTAACCTAACCAAAATATAATGGAACACTTCCAAAAAACATTAGAGTACTCCAGAATTACTGAGTACGACTCCATTTTTTGTGGATATTTTCCAAATTAGTTTTGAAAACTTATCGATAAAATCGAACATTATTTTCTTGTTTGAACACACACTCAATGGTAGAAATATTTACTCGATTTCCGATATAAACACTTTCTCGCTCTGAAGACTCATTGTGAGGTCACCCCATCCCCCCCCCCCCAAAACCACTGGGTAATGCTGTTCACACCCAAGGTAGATTTTAAGATACAAAATGAAACCTTCGTCAACTCAGGACAGTCATACGCCATGAAATGCGGGTACCATCCATGGTAGAAAATCATCTCATTCCCGACCAACTGTCTATCCTAACCTAACCTAACCTAACCAAACACCTAATCCTAACCTAACCAAACTCACCTAACCGAACCTAACCTAACTCCATCAATCACCTCTATCCTAACCTAACCTAACCTAACCTAACCCAACCTAACTCCATCAAAACACCTCTATCCTAACCAACCTAACCAATCCTACCCTAACCTAACTCATCAAAACACCTCGAATACTACCTAACTACAACCTATCCTAACCTTAACACAATCCTAACGAACCTAACCTAACCTAACCTAACCTATCCTAACCCTAACCTAACGCTATCCTAACCTAAACCTAACCTAACCTAACCTAACTTATCCTATGCTACTAACCTAACTTTATCCTGTAGGACATACTCTTAGCTCTGGGACAGCTTGTTGAAAACCTTTGCACTTTCTCTGTTTCTTTACGTGTTTGGCTGGGTTGGGGGTTCCAAAACGGTGCCGCATACCCCGATAGGGGCCAAACGTACAGGGGTGTAAGGGTCCTGAACGATTCCTTATTAAAATGTCGGAATACTGTTCTGAGGTTTGCTAGGCGCCATATGCTGCAGCAGTTTTTTTGGGTTTGATGTGCGCTTCAGGAGATGTGCCTGGTGTTATACTCACCCCAAGACTTTTTCCTTGAGTGGAGGTTTGTAGTCTCTGGCCCCTTAGACTGTATTCCCGTCTGCGGTCTTCTTTGCCCTTCCCCAATTCTTTATGATTTTGCACTTGGTGGGATTGAACCCCAGGAGCCAATTGCGGGAACCAGGTCTGCAGCCTGTCCAGCAAATTGGTCCTGTATTCTGCCTGGTCTTCGATCGAATGAATTCTCTCTTTCAACTTCATGTCATCTGCAAACAGTGACACCTCGGAGTCTATTCCTTCCGTCATGTCGCTCACAAATACCAAAAACATCACTGGTCTAGGACTGACCCCTGTGGGACCCCGCTGGTCACAGGTGCCCACTCTGACACCTCGCCACGTACCATGACTCGCTGGTGTCTTCCTGTCAAGTATTCCCTGACCCGTTGTAGTGCCTTCCCTGTTATCCCTGCTTTGTCCCCCAGTTTTTGTACTAATCTCTTGTGTGGAACTGTGTCAACGCCTTCTTGCAGTCCAAGAAAATGCAATCCACCCACCTCTCTCTCTCAGTCTTACTGCTGTGACCATAATTCATAGAACTCCAGTAGGTTTGTGGACACAGGATTTCCCATCCCTAACCATGTTGGCTGCTGTTGATGAGATATTCCTTTCTGGTGTTCCACCACTCTTTTTCCTGATAATCTTCTTCCATGACTTTGCATTCTGTACATGTCAGTGCACTGGTCTGTAGTTTTAGTGCTTCTGTCGTCTCCTTTTTTAAAGATTGGGACTACATTTGCTGTCTTCCATGCCTCAGGCAATCTCCCTGTTTCGATAGATGTATTGAATATTGTTAGGGGTACACATACGCCTCTGCTCCCTCTCTCAGGATCCATGGGGAGATGTTATACTGGCCCCCCTTCCCTTTGAGGTATCTATTCATCAGAAGCCCCTTCACTTCTTCCTCGGTTGTGTTACTGGGGCCCAGCACTTGGTGCTGTACCCCACCTCTCCATCTTTCTGGAGCCCCTTTTGTCTCCTCGTGAACACTTCTTTGAATCTCTTGTTGAATTCCTCACATACTTCACAGTCATTTTCTTTTTGGGTCTCTCCTCCTTTCTTCCTTAGCCTGATTACCTGGTCCTTGACTGTTGTTTTCCTCTGATGTGGCTGTATAACACTTCGGGTCAGATTTGGCTTTTGCTGCTATGTCGTTTTTATGTTGTTGGGCGTCCCTTCTTATCTGTGCATATTCATTTCGCTCTACGACTGCTCTCCTTATTCTCCTGGGTCCTTTGCCTTCTATATTTCTTCCATTTTCCCCAGCACACCTGGTTTTTGCCTCCCTGCACCTTTGGGTGAAAACCCTGGCTCATCCTGGCTTTTTCATTATTCCTGTTACCCTTGGGTAAAAAACCTCTCCTCAGCCTCCTTGCCCCATGGTTGTTACATATTCCATCATCTCATTAACTGGCTTCCCTGCCAGTACTTCTCTTCCCAATGAACCCTGTTCAGGAAGTTCCTCATTCCCGTGTAGTCCCCTTTCTTGTAGTTTGGCTTCATTCGCCTTGGCCTTCCTGCTTCCCCTCCACTTGTAGCTCTACTGTGTATTTTGAAGCTTAAAACCACAAAGGTCACTGGCCCAAGGGGGGCTTTTATATGTGATGTCCTCCAATATCTGCACTACTCAAGGGGAATACTAGGTCCTGTCTTGCTGGTTCATCCTCTCCTCTCTCTCTTGTAGTGTCCCTTACGTGTTGGTACATGAAGTTTTTCCAGTACCACCTCCATCATCTTAGCCCTCCATGTATCTTGGCCCCATGTGGCTCCAAGTTCTTTCAATCGATTTTTTTGTGGTTAAAGTCACCATGATCAGGAGCTTTGCTTGCATGCATGAGCTCTTCTGGCCACTCTAGCCAGTGTGTCAACCATCGCTCTGTTGCTCTCATCATACTCTTGCCTTGGCCTCCTGCTGTTCTGTGATGGGTTATACATCACTGCAATTACCACTTTGGGACCTCCAGAGTGAAGCGTTCGTGCTATGTAATCGCTTGCTTCTCCGCTGTCTCTCTCCAGCTCATCAAAATTCCATCGGTTTTTTGATCAGCAGTGCCACTCCCCACGTCCCCCGTTCCCTCTGGGCTTTCCTCAGGATCTGGGATCCCGTTGGAAAGATGGCCATCTGTTTCATACCTGTAAGCTTGGTTTCTGTGAGAGCTATGATGTCTGGTGATGCCTCTTTGACTCGTGCCACTCCTCCCACTTATTTGTTATTCCATCTGCGTTTGCGTACCATACCTTCAGTTTCCTCTCCAAAACTGTGGTTTGGGGGGCCTGTGAGGGTGGGAGCCTAACCTAACTTATCCTAACCTAACCTAACCTAAATTAAAACCTAAACGAACTTATCCTAACCTTACTTACTTCACGTTTGAACACCTTTCAATAAACACTTCATACTCATTGAACCCCCTTTTCTCAATATCTCTCATCCACAACCTTTATCAATCTCATACAGATACAACCCCAAGATTTACTTCTGAACATCTCAAAAGCATTTGAGTACTCACATAAAACTTTGACCATTTCCTAACAACACTGAAGCACTTCTCAAAATATCAATTTTGATTACTCCCAAATAAGATTTGACGCTCTAATTTATCTACACTTACACATTTCATTAATAAATTACATCTCATCCCACAAAACTCCTCCCTCATTCTCCAGGACTTTACAACATTAGCACAAAAAAACTAACTCATTACACTTATGACATGAGGACATTACCATATCTAACACACTGACTACTTTAACCAACTTGAACTACATGATCTTCTTCAAAAAAATGCTTTGCCACATCTTTTGAACACCTTCAAAAAACACCATCAATCACTCACGAATACTCTAAATACACTACTGATTCCTACCAATCACCAACTGAATACTACCAATTCACCGTCAAATCACCAGAAACTAATGTTTAACATCACCATCTAAACATCTTTTTATCAAGAATCCCCTCAAATCACTATAACCTAGAACTCCCTCCCCATTTTGGTCGGAATGTAAAAAAAAAAAGGCATGAACACAAAACCTAAATACGCAAATACACTTAGTACATGTCACCATCAACTGAAAAAATATCTTGTTACACACACATATTATAAGGGACATCTCCAAATACAATCACCATGTTCACACTTACCTCAAAATCACTAATATCACAGAAAACAATCATTTTTATAAACATTTCACACACACACAAAAAAAAAAATTATTATTTGACAATATCTATGCGCCTCACCTCACTACCACACAACACCACGATGTCTACCCTCTCAGGGACCAGACGAGCTACATCCAGTGACGTCACATCCCAATTGTGTTACTGGTGGTTGGTAACATCACACCTATACCCCCACTTGTTACATATCCTGTTGTACCCACTTTATCTAAGAACACTATATCAAAGGACGATTACCAGATTTTATGTTCCCCAACACAAGATCATCAAGAAAACACACACATTTGTATAATTATCACACAAAAAATACGATCACCTAATCTCCATATAATGTTACCGGCATCTATCAACACTATTCACAAAGATCACCAAAAAATCTAAGATCATGCATCTCAAAAAATTACTCTATGATCATGCAAAACACTTTTTTTTAAACATTCGCTCAAAAAATAAGGGACATACACAAAATACCACAACACTCTCCACCAACATCTTAACATAAAATGAGCACTATAACATATCACATATCACTTTCACAAAAAAAAAAAAATAATATACACAGACACAACCTATTATACATTTCAATTGCAAATTTAAGACATGAGACTTACCACCAAATCTAAGACATTCACCTCCATAACTAAGAATACCATATAACCCGTAAAACATCCTTCCTTATTCATTCGTATAATCTCCTAGAGCGGTTTTACCCCGACGGTTCATCACGACGTAGAGCCTGAGGTATACTTCAACACTCCAACTCCACCTACTACACTCTGGCTCCTTCGTCGTGGGTGGATCGTCGGGGTTAAAACAGCTCTAGGACGATTATACGGAATGAATAGGAAGGAAGTTTAAGGGTGATGTGTATGTCTTTGTTGGAGGTGAATGTCTTCTTAGATTTGGTGTGTATGGCTCATGTCTTATTTTTGCAATTGAAATGTATAATATGGGGTGTATGTGTATTATTATTTTTTTTTTTTTTTGTGATAGTGAGATGTGATATGTTATAGTGATCTTGTTATGTTATAGATGTTGGTTGGAAGTGTCTTGTGGTATTTTTGTGATATGGTCTTTATTTTTGTGCGAATGTATAAAAATAAGTGATTTTTCAAGTGCATCATAGTCGTTTTGAGAAGGGCTGTTGAGATGCCAGATCTTAGTTTTTTTGGTGATCTGGTGATTAGCTGTTGATAGATGCGGGTAAACATTATATTGGAATTGGTGTGATCGTGTTTTTTGTGTGGAACTAATTATAAAAAATCGTGTGAGACTTTTCTGTGATCTTGGTGTTGGGGATCATAAAATCTTGGTAAGCCGTTTTTTTTATGTTTTTTTAATTCGTCTTGGCTATAGTGTTCTTAGAAATGTAGGGTAAAAAGGTTGAACAAGGGGGGATAGGTGTGATGTTTCCAACCACCAAGTAACAAATGGGAGTGTGACGTCACTGGAGGTGAGCTCGTCGGTACTGTGAGTGAGACATCCTGTGTTGTGGTAGTGAGGTTGAGTGCGCTTGATATGTCAAATATGATTTTTAGTTTTTGTGGTGTGGTGTGAAATGTTTATTAAAAATGATTGTTTTTCCGTGATATAGTGATTTTGAGGTTAGTGAACATGGGTGATTGTAGTTGGTGATTGTCTTATTTTATGTGTGTGTACAAGATATGTTTTCAGTTGAATGGTGAGCATGTACTAAGTGTTTGGTATTAGGTTTGTGTTCATGCTTTTTTTTTTTCATTGCGCAAATGGGAGGGAGTTCTTGGTTATAGTGATTTGAGGGGATTTCTATAAAAAGGATGTTAGTGGTGATGTTATTATACTTAGTTTCTGGTGATTTTGACGGTGATTGCTAGTATTCAGTGGTGATTTTTTGTAGTAATCAGTAGTGTTTTTTGGGAGTATTCGGAGGCTGTTTGATGGTGTTTTTTTAGAAGGTGTTCAAATGTGTGCAAAGCATTTTTAGAAGGATAGAAGATCAGTGGTGTTCAGAGTTGGTTCATGTTATTCGTGTGTTAGATATGGTATTGTCTCATGTCATAAGTGTATGAGTTATTTTTTTTTGTGATATATGTTGTCAAGTCTGGAGAATGAGGGAGGAGTTTGGGGGGATGAGATGTAATTAATGAAATGTGTAAGTGTAGATAAATTAGAGCTGTCAAATCTCTTATTTGGGAGTAATCAAAATGATATTTTGGAAGTGCTTCAGTGTGGTTTGGAAATTGTTCAAAAGTGGTTTATGTGAGTACTCAAATGCTGTATGGAGTGTTCGAAGTAATCTTGGCGGTTGTTCTGTTAGTGAGATGATAAGAGGTGTGGATGAGAGATATTGAGAATAAGGGGGTCTCAAATGATGTATATGAGAGTGTTTTGAAGGTGTTCAAAGTAAAGTAATTAGGTTAGGATAGTTAGGTTTGGTTTTTTTAGGTTTAGGTTAGGTTAGGAATAGTTAGGTTTGGTTAGGATTAAGTTGGTTAGGTTAGTTTGATTAGAAAATGGTCTAGGTTACGGTTCGTTATTTTGGTTTGGTTAGGATAGGATAGGTTAGGTTAGGATAATAAGTTAGGTTAGGTTGATTAGGATTAAAGTTAGGGTTAGGTTAGGTTAGGTACTAGGACTAGGTTTAGGTTAGGTTAGGACGGGGTTAGGGATAGGTTAGGTTAGGTTTAGGTTAGCGTTAGGTTCGGTAGGTTAGGGTAGGTTAGGTTAGGTTAAAGTAAGGTAGTATTCGAGGTGTTTGATGGGTGTTAGGTTAGGTTAGGATAGGTTAGGTTAGGTTAGGATAGAGGTGTTTGATGGAGTTAGGTTGGGTTAGTCTAGGTAGGTTTGGTTAGGATAGAGGTGATTGATGGGATGTTAGTTAGGTTCGGTTAGTGAGGTTAGGTTTAGGAATTATGTTAGGTTAGGATAGGACAGTTGGTCTGGAAAGAGATGATTTTCTACCTTGGATGTTACCGCATGTCATGGCGGTCTGTCTGTCCTGAGTTGACGCAGGTGTTATGTTCTACCTTGGGTGTGAACCGCATTACCCCAGTGGTGTTGGGGGGGTAGGGGTTGGTGACCCCAATGAGTCTCTCAGAGCGAGAAAGATGTTTCTATTCGGTAATCGAGGAAAATATTTCTTACCATTGAGTGTGTTTACCAACAAGAAATTAATGTTCGATTTTACGATAAAAGTTTTCATAAATAACTATTTGGAAATATCCAAAATGGTGTCGTTCAAAGTAATTCTGGAGTACTTAATGTATTTGGAAGTGTTCCAATATATGTTAGGTTAGGTTAGGATAGGTTCGGCTATGTTAGGTGAGGTAAGGTTAAGATAGGTTAGGTTAGGTCTAGGTTAGGGTAGGTTAGGTTTGGTTTGGCTTAGGTTTAGGTTAAGTTAGGTTAGGCTAGGCTAGGTTAGGTTAGGTTGGGGTTGGGGATGTTAGTATGGTTAGGTAGGGTAGGTTCGGTCTTGTTTTGGTTAGTTTAGGTTAAGCTTAGGTTAGGTTTGGCTAGGTTAGGTTAGGTTAGAGTATAAGTTAGGTAAGGTATAGGTTAGGTTAGGTTAGATAGGTTTGGTTAAGTTAGGTTAGGTTAGGTTAGGTTAGTTAGGTTAGGTTAGGTTAGGTATAGGAAAGTTAGGTTAGGTTAGGCCTAGGTTAGGGATGTGTGTGTATGTGTGTGTGTGTGTGTGTGTGTGTGCTGGGATGTGGGATGTGGGTGTTGTGGGACTGTGGGTGTTGTTGTCGAACTAGAGATACCGATAAAGACGTTATAAGTGGGTTGTTTTTGTGGACTTTTTCTGATGTAGTGTGTCCCTTTATTAAACTTTTATTGAAATTAAAAGGGGTCTCTTAACGAAGAAATTAAATGGGAGGTGTGGGTGGTTGTGACTTTTTGAATGAAATTAGATAAAACGAGAAAAAATGTGGGTGTTGTGACTTTCTGATGGTGAAATTAGATAAATCGTGAAAAAACTTGTGGGTGTTGGGTTAGTGGGTGTTGTGGGATGTGTGGTGTTGATCTTAGTTTATGGTGATTTTGAGGTGTTTTGGTGTATTCAGTGTTGTTTTAGTATTCTGTGGTCGTATTTGGGAGTACTCAAATGGTGTTTTTGAAGTGTTTCAGTGTTGTTTGGAAATGTTCAAAGGTGTTCAAAGGTGTTCAAGAGTGTTTTGAAGGTAGGTCAAGGGTGTTTGAAGGTGATTCCAAAGGTGTTTTGAGGTTTTTTTCAAAGGTGTTTTGAGTGTGTTCAAATGTTTTATGAGTAGTGTTTTGAATGTGTTCAAATGTGTTTTGAACGGTGTTCTAAGATAGTTTTTTGATAGGTGTTGAAGGGTGTTTTGAGTGTGTTCACAGGGTGTTTTGGAAGGTGTGAGAAGGGTGTTTTGATTGGAATTAAAGCGGTGTTTTAGTAGTTATCAGTGGTGTAATTGGGTGTACTCAAAATAGTTTTTGGAAGGTTCAAAGATGTTTTGAGGTGTTCAAGAGTGTTTGAAGGTGTTCAAGGGTGTTTGCAGGTGCTTCGAAGGGTGTTGTGATGGAATTCAGTGGTTGTTGTTTTAGTAGTATTCAGTGGTTGTCAATGGGAATACTAAATTGTGGTTTTTTGGAAGAGTTAAAGGTGTTTGAGTGTGTTCAAATGTTTTTTTTGAAGGTCGAGCAAGGTGTTCAAGGTGTTTTGAGGTGTTCAAAGGTGTTTGAAATGGTTTTTGAAGGGTGTTGATTGAATTCAGCGGTGTGTTTTATTGTATTCAGTGCGTGTAATTGGGAGTACTCAAATTGTGAATTCTTTCACGTGACACCCGTTACCCCCCCACGTGTTGATATGGAAATGTTCAAAGGTGTTTTGAAGGTATTCAAGAGTGTTTTGAAGGTGGTTCTAGGTGTGTTTGAAGGGTGTTGAAGGGTGTTTTTGATTGAATCAGCGGTGTTTTAGTAGTAATCAGTGGTGTAATTGGGAAGTACTCAAATAGTGTTTTGGAAAATGTGCAAAAGTGTTCAATGGTGTTTTGAAGGTGTTGAAGGTGTTTTGATTTGAATTCAGCGTGTTTTTGTGTAATCAGTGGGTTGTAACCTTGGGAGTACTCAAATAGTGTTGTGGAAATGTTCAAAAGGGTGTTCAAAGGTGTTTTGAAGGTGTTGAAGGGTGTTTTGATTGAATTCTGCGGTGTTTTAGTTTTTAATCAGTGGTGAAATTGGGAGTACTCAGATAGTGTTTTTGGAAACTGTTCAAACGGTTGTTCAAAGCGTGTTTTGAGTATGTTGGAAGGGTGTGTGTTTTGATTGAATTCAGCGGTGTTTAGTGTATTCAGTGTGTGTAATTGGACAGTACTCAAATTGTTGTTTCTTTTATGGAAGTGTTTCAGTGTTGATTGGAAATGTTCAAAGGTGTTTTTGAAGGTATTCAAGAGTGTTTTGAAGGTGTTCAAGGGTGTTTGAGTGTGAAAGGGTGTTTTGATTGAATTCTGCGGGTGTTTTGGTAGTAATCAGTGGTGTAATTTGGGAGTACTCAAATAGTGTTTTTGAAATGTTCAAAGGAGTTCAAAGGTGTTTTTGAAGGTGTTGAAGGGTCTTTGTTTTGACTTGAATTCCAGCGGTTGTTTTAGTAGTATTCAGTGGTGTAATTGGGAATACTCAAAATTGTGTTTTTGGGGATGTGTTTTTGGTGATTTTTTTGGTGGTGTTTTGAGTGGTATTCAGTGGTGTTTTAGTATTAAGTGGTGTATATTTGGGAGTCCGCAAATGGTGTTTTGGAAGTGTTTCAGTGGTTGTTTGGAAATGTTTCAAAGGTGTTCAAGGTGTTTTTTGAAGGTGTACAAATGATTATGAGAGTACTTATGAAGGTGTTCAATTGTTGTTTTTTTGAAGGTGATAAGGGTGTTCAAGGTGTTTTGAAGGTGTTTCAAAGTGTTTTGAAGTTATTCAAAGCGTGTTTTGAAGGTGTTAAAGGGTGTTTATGTGAGTATTCAAAGGAGTTTTTTGAAGGTTGTACAACTTGATTATGAGAGTACTTATGAAGGTGTTCAAATGATGTGCAAAGAGTACTTATGAAGGTGATTGGAGTTTTCAGAGGTTGATTTGGGGGTTGTTCGAATGATGATTTTGGAGCTAATTTCAGTGTGTTTGGAAATGTATAAAGGTATTTTTTGTGAGTATTCAAATGATTTATGGTGTGTTTTGAAGATGTTCAAAGTAAAAGTGCGATATTTTAAACTTCGTAATATGTAAAAAATTGTGAGTAGTGAATTTAACGAACGTGGATGTAGCGATGTGGTGACTTTCTGATGCAGGTGTCCCCTTATAAACTTTAAGAACTAAAAGGTGTTATTTTTTAAAACGAGAAAAATTGGGAGGTTATGAGTGAAAATTGTGACGGTGTTGGTTGGAGCGTGAGGGTTTCGGGAGGGTGGGGAGGAGGTTTACTTTTCGTGGGGTGAGTGGACCTGAGATGAAATAGTTAAAAAATGTCTAGACTTGTGTTGTAAAAGAATTGTTGGAATTGTTGTGGTATTGATTAACGAACAAGAATTGTGCCTTTCTGATGTACTATGTCCCTTATTAACTAAAAAGGATTCGACAAGTTTCAGGCCCTGTGCTCCCAGTGCGCGTGACTCATGACATTGGGCGAGCCGCGGAACCTGATTCAAACCTGTGTTGCGCGTGGTCCCTTTTTAGTTTCCATTTAACTAATGTGAGGATACTTGACGCACTGACCGCGAGTGAGTAAACACGCTTTTTTTTAGTACATTTAACTTAATGAGAGGAAACTTTTAGTTCATTTTAAAATAATAAGGGGAAGATGTTTAGGACCTGTAGTAGATGCCACATAGGAGGAGTCTATTTTGAATGCTTACCCCCAGGGAGGGGGGATTCCAAAAACTTGATCAAGGAGATGGAGAATTTCGAAAAACCCATAATAGGGCGGGCGATCCAAAAAATTTGATCCGAGGGATGGTAGTCTTGGTATTGTCGGTGAAATTTGTGCGGCTGGGTTTTTGGGGGGAGGGTGGAGGAAAGGTGGGAGGGGGATCCGAGGAAGATGGAGACTTGATATTGAGATAATTGTTTGGGGATGGGGGAGTGAAAGGAGGAGTACCCAAAAAACTTGATCCGAGGAATTGGGAATTTCGAAAACACCATAGGGGGGAATGCCAAAAAACTTGATCCGAGGAGATGGATGAAACCCCATAGGGGAGAATCCAAAACCTTGATCCAAGGAGATCATAAGAAAAAAAAAAAAATTCGAGGCGCGGGGGCGATCGGGACCGTCGCTGCAGAAGGCGCAGCAGAAGGCCGCGGGCGGGGGGCGGTCGCGGTCGCGAAGGGCGCGGTGCGGGAGGCGGCGGGGCGGGCGCGCGCGGGGGGTCGCGATGGGGGCGCGCGGGCGGTTAGGCCGGGCGCGGCGGCGGTCGGCCCGAGCGCGGCGCGAAGGGGGGGTCGCGAGGGGGGGTCAGCGAAGGGGGAGGGGTCAGTGGGCCGGGTATTGGTTGGGGGCGGGTCAAGGGTGAGGCTAGTCTCGAGGGCGAGGTCATGGTCAAAACCGGAGTAACACCTAGGTGTGAAAAGGTGACATCCAGAAGCTGGTCCTAGAACCGGAAGGGTGCGGTCTGGCCGCCTCCCCTAAAAACGGAAAAGGGTGCGCCCCGCCGACTTGACCTTTTTCCGGAAGGGTGCCCCCTGACCGCTTTCTTCTCTACTTATATATATATAATCCACTATTTTATATATTCTAAAGTCTTGTGAACACTCTCATCGAACCCTCACTCATCTAGGCTTAGTGATGCATAAACCGACACCCCGCGGCCCCCACCCCCTGTACAACCTACTTAACCAATACTAACACCCTCAGTCCCTCACAAGTATTATTTTTAACTGCAAGGATATCGCCGTCTTCCATCCTCCCCAAGATTCCACACCTTCCACACAACAATTACCCTCTGTTCTTAGGTACCTCCCCCCGACGGTAGTATGCCATGCAGAAAACCGATACGTTACCTCCCTTACCTAGGCTTTAACTTTCAACTTGCTAAACCTATACCAAATACTCTTCCATGCGTACATGGGGAACAATCCCTCAACTGGTACAACAATCCTTTCTGCAAGCAGCCTACACAAAACCCCTATTCGAATTTTCCTGGGTTCTCTAACCAACATCAAAGCCCTCAAAACAGTTTCACATTCCCTCAACTCCACACCACCATACAACTTACCCAACCTATCATGTACTTTTGCCAGCTGCCCTCCACTCACACCTCGCAAAACCTCCCATTTAAGAAACACACATTTAATCCTCCTTCTCAGGTCCATCAACCCCAACCCACCCTGGCGCACAGGTAACATTACAACCTCTCTCCGCAGCCAATCGCACCTTGAACCTCACAAAAAGTTAAACACTCGTCTCAGAATTCCCACAATCACCGTCCCTGTTAATGGGAACAAGGCTGCTACGTGCCAAACCTTACTATACAATAATACATTTATAACAATCACTCGTTACACGAGAGTCAGATGATGAGGTCGCAATGCACCCAGACGCCCCTGAATCCTTTCCATTAATCTATTCGAGTTTTCCTCTCGAGCAGCGTCCAAGTCATCCTTATAGGTGACACCACAAATTTTTAAAGACACCGTTTGTTTCCTCACAACGTTACATCTCCCCCCCCCTCCACCCAATCACCCAACCCCATGATCATTGACTTCTCGCTATTTACCTGCACCCCTGTTGCATTTCCAAACAGTTGCACAACATCATCCAAAACCCCCAACGCCATCCCCTCTCGAACCAGGACTGTTGTATCGTCTACATATCCTATTATTCCAGGCCACACTTTCCCGACCTTCCCCACACCTCCACTCGTATCACACACAACGTTCAACCATTCTATAGAAGGGGTCCTGAATGGACGCAAACAACATTTGTGACATGGGATACCCCTGCCTAAGTCCCCTACCCATTACAATTTCCTCCCCCAAGCATCCATTAATCTGTACCCTCATCTTAGCTCCATTGTACAACGTGGTTACCCAATTACCTATTTCTTCCCCATAACCCTGCCTCCTAAGTATAGCTCCCAATGCTCCCCTTTCCACTCTGTCATAGGCCCCCTGCCAGTCTAAGGCCAACAACGCCGCCCTCCCTCCCCCCCCTTTTGAGTCCACAAAACTTCTCAGTATTCCATGACCTTCAATCATCGACCTTCCACGCAAACCATACTGCGTTTTCGAAACCACTCTCCCTACCACACATTTAAACCGATTACCCAAGACTTTAGCGAACAACTTACAATCAGCACATAACAGAGATATGGCATGGTACTCCTTGAGGGTGTGCTGCCCCTTACCCTTCTGGACCAACACTACAATTGCTGTTGCTTGCTTGTCCCCCATCACACCCTTCTCCTTCATCTGATTAAATAACCTACCCATGAAACCCCTTATCACCTCCCAATGTTGGAGATAAAATTCAGCCGGGAGACTGTCTATTCCAGGTGCTTTGCCCTTCCTCATTCCCCTTAAAGCCAACTCTATTTCCTCTTCCGTTATTACCCCCCCCTAAAGCCTTTCTATCACTATTCCCTAAATTACACGTCACATACTCACACACCTTCTCTAGAGCCACATTCCCCACCTTCCCACTTGTCCAATACCCTTCATACCATTTATCCGCATACGCACACATTCCTTTTGTAGTTATTATCTCCACT
>NC_069473.1:29926988-29946091 GCF_026875155.1 Cherax quadricarinatus | reverse complement strand
CCCCCCCAAAGGGGCGCCCCCGCTGTGTCCCCTAAATTTCCCCCCTTCTCGTTTTTAATCCCCAACCCCCCCCCCTTACTCACTCAGCCCCAAGTCGTAGATTCATGAGAAACCCTAACGAAAAATCCTTTTCCCTCCTCCTCCCATACATTTTCTCTATTACGACACATCGACGATAACCGTTACCTTAGTACCCGCTCCGCACCTCACAATCCCCCCTCCACCTCATCACCCAAGATATATATATATATATATATATTTTATATATATATATATATATAATATATATATATAAAATATATATATATATATATATATATATTTTAATATATTATTATATATATATATATATATAATAATATGCAAAACAACCACTCTGAAAGAATAGAAAAATTTCCCAAAGCGCTTTACTTTCATAGTTCCTTGATAATGGAGTAGTCAGGGAAAGGGGCTTGGAATTTCTCTATTCTTTCAGATTTGGTTGTTTTGCATATTCTGAAATCACCTGTTTACTGTATCTTATTGCATATAATATATATTTTAATATATATATATATATAATATATATATATATATATATATATTTATAGAATATTATATATATATATATATGATAATATATATAATATATAATCCACTATTATATAATCCTAAGCTCTTATAACACTCTCATCGAACCCTCCCACATCTAGGCTTAGTGCACGCAGAACCGACACCCCTCGGCCCCCACCCCCTGTACAACCCTACTTTAACAATACCTAACACCCTCCAGTCCCCACAAAAAGTATACTGCATGGAACGCCGTCTCATCCTCCCCACAGATTCCACACCTTCCGCCCACAATTACCCCTCTGGTTCTTAGTACCTCCCCCGACGGTAGTATGCCATGCAGAAAACGATACGTTACCTCCCTTACCCTAGGCTTTAACTTCAACTTGCTAAACCTATACCAAATACTCTTCCATGCGTACATGGGAACAATCCCTCAACTGGTACAAACAATCCTTTCTTCAAGCAGCCTACAACAAAACCCCTACTCGAATTTTCCTGGGTTCTCTAACCAACATCAAAGCCCTCAAAACAGTTTCACATTCCTCAACATCACACCACCATACAACTTACCCAACCTATCATGTATTTTTCCCCAGCTGCCCTACCACCTATACTTCGCGCAAAACCTCCCATTTAAGAAACACACATTTAATCCTCCTTCTCAGATCCATCAACCCCAACCCACCCTGGCGCACAGGTAACATTACAACCTCTCTCCTCAGCCAATCGCACCTTAAACCCCACAAAAAGTTGAACACTCGTCTCAGAATTCCCACAATCGCCGTCCCTGTTAATGGGAACACGGCTGCTACGTGCCAAACCTTGCTATACAATAATACATTTATAACAATCACTCGTTGTACGAGAGTCAGATGATGAGATCTCAATGCACCCAGACGCCCCTGAATCCTTTCCATTAATCTATTCGAGTTTTCCTCTCGAGCAGCATCCAAGTCATCCTTATAGGTGATACCACAAATTTTTAAAGACACCGTTTGTTTCCTCACAACGTTACATCTCCCCCCCCCACCACCCAACCCCATGATCATTGACTTCTCTCTATTTACCTGCATCCCTGTTGCATTTCCGAACTGTTGCACAACATCATCCAAAACACCCAACGCCATCCCCTCTCGAACCAGGACTGTTGTATCGTCTACATATCCTATTATTCCAGGCCACACTTTCCCGACCTCCCCCACACCTCCACTCGTGTCACATACACAACGTTCAACCATTCTATAGAAGGGGTCTTGAATGCACGCAAACAAAATTTGTGACATGGGACACCCCTGCCTAAGTCCCCTACCCATTACAATCTCCTCTCCCAAGCATCCATTAATCTGTACCCTCATCTTAGCTCCATTATACAACGTGGTTACTCAATTAACTATTTCTTCCCCATAACCCTGCCTCCTAAGTATAGCTTCCAATGCTCCCCTTTCCACCCTGTCATAGGCCCCCTGCCAGTCTAAGGCCAACAACGCCGCCCTCCCTCCCCCCCCCCCTTTTGACTCCACAAAACTTCTCAGTATTCCATGACCCTCAATCATCGACCTTCCAGGCAAACCATACTGCGTTTTCGAAACCACTCTCCCTACCACACATTTAAAACCGATTACCAAGACTTTAGCGAACAACTTATAATCAGCACATAACAGAGATATGGCACGGTACTCCTTGAGGGTGTGCTGCCCCTTACCCTTCTGGACCAACACTACAACTGCTGTTGCTTGCTTGTCCCCCATCACACCCTTCTCCTTCATCTGATTAAATAACCTACCCATGAATCCCCTTATCACCTCCCAATGTTGGAGGTAAAATTCAGCCGGGAGACCGTCTAATTCCCGGTGCTTTGCCCTTCCTCATTCCCCTTAAAGCCAACTCTATTTCCTCTTCCGTTATTACCCCCCCTAAAGTCCTTTCTATCACTATTCCCTAAATTACACGTCACATACTCACACACCTCTAAATCCACATTCTCCACCTTCCCACTTGTCCAATACCCTTCATACCATTTATCCGCATACTCACACATTCCTTTCGTAGTTAGTATTTCCTGGCCCATTCTATAACCCCCCGCCATCTCATGTACCTCTAACCTCGGAATAGCTGTAACCCGCTGTCTTTGTTTTTGACGTCGCAACACACACGCCGATGGCTTGTCTCCCCAAAGCACCTCCTCTACCCCTGCCTGCACCCTTACCGCTTGAAACCTCTCATTTTGTAACTCCCTCAGTCTCCCCTTGACCTCGACAATTTCATCCATAGGATAGTTGCCCCCCACAGCCCCCTTCCCATAACAGCCCCTTAACCTGTCCTCGAAATAGTTGAAAGTGACCCAATTTTTAAAATCAATTATACGTTTTTGCCCCAACCCCCACATAAAATTCCTAATCCTTTTCCTTGGCTACACAATCCCACCAGTGTACAACAACTACCACATCCTTCCCTGGTGCCTCCTCGCTAAGCTTCCTTCCTTAGGACAAGAAAAAATCCCACTAACCCCTCCTCATCACTCAATGCACTTACATTTAATTTCCAGTAACTCCTGTATACAGTGAATTGATTCATTTTGTCACAAATGAAAATCTTAGAGATTCTGGTGTAAAGTAGCAGAGGAAGAATATCTTTACCACTTAAGTATTTGAGGAGTGGCATGACCTCAAGGATGGTGTGAGTGGCATGACCTCAAGGATGGTGTGAGTGGCATGACCTCAAGGATGGTGTGAGTGGCATGACCTCAAGAATGCTGAAGGTGGCCATAACCCTCAGGATGTTTGCGTGATATGACCTCCTGATGCTGTGAGTGGCTTGACTCCAAGGATGTTGTGAGTGCATGAAAAAAACCCCCCGCCCCCCTCCAGGATGCGGAAGGTGGCATGACACCTCAGATGTTTGTGTGGGCATGACCAAAAGTTATAATAAGGTTCACATTAAACTACATGATAAAGTGAGGTGGATGTTGAGGTGAATGTGTAAGTAAAAGCAACAGTGACTTACACAGGTAAGTAGTGAACTACAGTTTTAGGTACATCAAAAATAATACACAACATATGTATGGTGTATTGAGTGAACTGCAACTGAAAGTGTAATTGTGTCCATACAAGTGAAGGTTTAGTGCGTAGCCCAAACGGACCATCAAGGTTCAGTGCGTAGCCACACTGAACATCAAGGTTCAGTACGTAGCCCACACGGACCACAAGGTTCATTTTGGCGTAGCCACACGGACCATCAAGGTTCAGTACGTAGCCACACGGACCATCAGGGTTTCAGTACGTAGCCCACGGACCATCAGGTTCAGTACGAGTCCACACGGACCCATCAAGAATTCTTGTTTACCCAGATCACTCATTTGTTCTAATTTTACACAGATTTCTAGTAAAAGTTAACAGCATAATCCATATTAGACATTAATTGTTTGAGAATGTGCAGTATAAAACTGAACTATTGACTTAGCAACCTAATTTTATACAGGTAAAGTCAAACAGCAATATATATAATTTTGGAGAGCAGCATCTAGAACCATTATGGCACGGTTTCTTAGTCTAGTTTACCATGTTGGATATTTTGTTTTAATTTCTACGTGCAGAAATGAGGACAAATCATTAATTCTGTCATAATCGTTGGTGAGAATACCGAGAATGTTAGGTAAAAGGAACACATGTGCAACTAAGCAAACGCATTATTGCCTTGTTAAATTTATACAAATAACTGAAGGAACACAGAGTATTTACAGTATTATGTAACAAACTAATGTGAAAAGGCACTAGCAGGTCCATGGTATTGGTGGTGGGTGTTTAGTAGTACTAATAGTAACAGTAGAAATAGCAGGTGTAAGTCTTCGTTTGCTGTGTGAAGGAGTCAAATGTTTCTAAGGAGAACTCCTGCTAATATTTCAGAGATGGCGAAGCAGACTTCATTCTATTTAATTGTGTTTCAAATGACGATTTAAATCGAAAAAATAACTCGAGTCCTCTTTAATAAATAGGACGAGTTCCCCTTATAAAAAATAAACATTACACAGTAACCAAGAGTTACCTTCCCTCTACCTCTTCTACTACTATTACTATACGAGACTAGGTACTACTACTCTTCTACTGCTACTAATACTACCAGCACCATCACCACTACCACCACCACCACAGACTCTCAACCAGCATAACATGTGTCCTTTTACAAATCACAAAATAAATTTGGAATCTTTTACTTATTGAAAATCACGAGCTGAATGTTTGCTCGTACATGAAAGTGTTGACAAATAAGTATGTGTAAATATAGAACCTTAAATAACTTGAGAGAAACATGTTAGTCATTTCTAAATGCCTTGTATTATTAAGTTTCAGAAGTCAGAAAAAGTGAATGTTGAATAATTAAGTACAACAACCAGGGCTCAGTAACAATGTTGCAACTTTTTGTATATGAGTATGTAAACAAGGCGAATGGCCAGAGTGCTGTTTAACAAGAATTTTTACAGAACCAACTTTTCCACGTTACAAACGGATCTATCAGTCTTTGTACTCCTTGATGGTGAAAATTTGTTCTATACTTACACACTCATTTAGCAAATATCATACAATGAAAGTAAAAACTGATTTAAAACTCCATCATTGAGGGGACATAGAGCTGTGATCCCCAAAACACAGCATATCCTCAGAGAGGACCTTAACTTGACAAATGCGGCAACCCCATGAAGCACTACCCATATAATAATATTTAGAAACACAAGTGTTCTAAATATCTATTACAAATGTAATGTATTACAGGGGAGGGACACCAGAAATCTGCGGCCCAGATAAAACCCCAACCGCACCGGAAAGACTAGAAACAAAGTCCAGCCAGAAGAGAAGTAACTCCATCAAACTACACCCACAAAGCGAGGCCACTTATTTGTTTTAATTAATCGTCAACTTAAATGTCCATAGAATTTTTGTGTTTCAAATTTGAGTTTTCCCGTGTATTTTCTCTTTCATATTGAAGTGTGACGTCTGTGTATTTCTGTGTGTAGCTTCCTTTATCCAGCCCTCCTCGGGGGGCCAACCGTCAGTGTGACAACCGCCTTTCTACCTAAAACTCATTCGCTTCCAGTACCCCAAATGAATCTAAAAACGCGCTTTTGTAACCTTTTGTATCTCACTACTGAAGTCTAGGATAAATTGCTGCTACATGCCTAACAGTTAACTATATAATAGCATTCGTTGTAATCACGTCTTGAGATGCAAAGTTAAGTGTGCAGCTCGTAAATCCACTGATGCGCTTCATACACTTACATCACAATAAGCACTTAATTTATTTGTTGTACTAACTTGATACATTACATAAACGATCCCACATATCAGTAATTTGGTCCACCTTTTTTCCCACCTTTCAACTACTTCACATTCCTCACTTAAACCCATCCCCAAGTCCATATACTTTCGTTTTCTCCATATTACTTGACATGGCCGAGAAGCCTTTATCAAAAACATTTACTAACTTTCTCCCCCGAGCAACCCAGTTTACCACTTACTAAAATCGTTGTGTCATCAACAATCCAACAAATTGCCAGCCCCCCCCACCTCCCCCCTTTCGTCACCAACCCCATTTGGCTGCCAATAGACCCTAATCCTTTATAAAAGGGATCCTGTAAACATGCAAAAAAAAAAATGATTTGTGAAAGGGACAACTGACGTAGATTCCCATTCTCAACTGAATTTGTTCACCTAACCTTCCGTTTTATTTTTTAGCCTGACCCGCAAGGATCATCTTGATACATTAATTTGGCCCATGATATAATTTCCTCTCCAAACCCCAGCCATCTCCAAAATCTCCATAACGCTTCCCTTTCTACACTATCATATGCCGCCTCCCAATCTATAGCCAACCCCCCCCCTCCCAATTTTTACCTTTCATTAATTAAACTCAAAATCAAACCCATGCCCGTCATACAAAGATCTTCCCGTCACCCCAATATTGTCCCCTTATTCAATCACTTATACCTAGGACCCTTTTATATTCTGTTAGTCTAAAATTCTTGGAAAAAATCTTATAATCACCA
Source organism: Cherax quadricarinatus (assembly GCF_026875155.1). Lineage (NCBI taxonomy): Eukaryota > Metazoa > Arthropoda > Malacostraca > Decapoda > Parastacidae > Cherax > Cherax quadricarinatus. Next base: position 29,939,502 of record NC_069473.1, on the reverse strand, counting down.
CACATAACGTAATAGCACGATAGCTTTGACTGATCATGGTTTTTCACCTTTAGCCACTAGAACCGACCACAGCCATCCGCTGCTGTGCCCCTAAAACCCGATCCCGCTTAAGGATATTGAATAATTCTTAACCAAAAACCTTTTTTTAAAACGCTCCAATTTTGAAAGATAAAGTCACGTGCAACCCATAATTCCCTGGTGCCTTACCTAATTGGCGGCGGATCCCCGGATAAAGCTTCCCATTCTAGCATCATCCCGTTATCGCCTTCCAAAACGAATCGATCAAGCTCTTCAACTCACACTGCACAAACCTTTCCTATTGACTGTAATGATATTTCGCTTATTCCCACACGTTGCGTTTTCAAACTTAACCCAAGCATCATATACCACACTCATACCCTCCAGTCGTCGTCACACCGGTCCACTTATACCCTTGCATACCTACCTGAACATTCAACCGCATAACTCCATTGCTATGCACGTGTGTGTTGACAAAACCGCAACACACACGCCGACGTAGCCGATCTCCCACAAAACCTCCTCAATCCCGCCCATAAGCCCTTCCCCATCAAACCTCTCAATTTTGTAAATTCCGATATTTTTCCTTCAAACTTTCAATTTCAATAACATGATAATTATATCATTAATTTGAGCCAAAACATTCGCGACCACTGCCCCTCTAAATTATTTTGAAAACCGTATGTAACTGATTATATCTCGTCCCTCGATAATATAATATTCCTTAATACGTTTTTTATAGCTATCGTTTTCCACCAATTAGACCATGGAGCAACAGACCCCTGGTGCTTCTACCCACTAACGAATCACCAACATATGTCCAAAAGACAAGATACTAATCCCTCCTTCCATTAATAACTTTACATCAATTTCCAAAATGAGGACCCCTCTCGATGCACACCCTCAATATCCACATCTATTACAACTCCTCTAAATGATCCGAAAAAAAACCACATCTATCACATTCACGCCTCCGCACAGTAAACGCACAAGCCGTACATTCGTGGTCCAAACCTCGCCTGCATAACCTCCGTTTAATGAAAGTATGCTCTATCTCCCCCCCCCCGACAACTCCTTTAAAAACCCCACCCCGGTCAACAAAATCCCCCAATATACCCAAACAAACCCCCTGCACCTCTAGGCTTCCACATCTTTACGACGTATCACGCAAGTCCAAGCTCCGCCTATTATTGCAACATTCGTAACTACGTAAAAAATAGACCATACTCCCTGATCAAATTTTAAGTTTTAATACTCACGTCAACCCTCAAGCCGGACCATATACACATACTAAAACGAATGGGAGAACCCATGCCCCAGGTTCTATCCACTCTAATTACCCTCCCCTCCTCCCCTTCACAGCGTTACTATAAACTGAGGCTAGTTTTTTCCCTTACAAAATGGCAGCCCCACCTTGTCAACGTGGTCGCATGTTCCATGTACACATTATAACCACGTCATATCCCAACTCATATCCAGGCCCTAAAATTATGTTCCTGTAGAATACCACATCCACACCAAGTCGACACCAAATACTCATTAAACCACTTAAGCTTCCTCTCAGCTCTCACCCCGTTAATATTTATAGTACATACACTTTGTATTCAACAAGTGGTTTTCCTTTTGTCCCCGGCAGTTGACTTTACCCCATTCGTTTTGGCAGCACCTCTGTCCCTCCCCGCTTTTAATGGGAATCACCTTGCACTCCCTTGATGCCTTGGTTCACCATTCCCTCGTCTGCTGACCTCCACCCAAGACTTTTTCCAGGGCGTTGGGGCAGGAGTGAGCACATCAACATAATCCGATGATGCTGCCTCCTATTTCGTGTCCCTCCCTCCACCTGCATTTGACATCTGAAGCAACCGTCCAGAATGCACCTCACCTCTACTGCATGCACCTTCATCCAATAGACTCTCTCGTCCGACAAACCGTCATCTTCTGCCATACCATCCATTCAACAAGCCGTCCCCAGAACTAAAGCCTGGTCTTCCACCTGATCTTAGGACCGATTCTCTCGAACAAATCATCCAACGCCTTTACCAAAGACGCCGCCACTTTTTCACGCATATTAGGTAGTTCTCTCCTCCAAAAACCTTAGTATGTCCAATGACTTAGATTCTCCTTGTAGCGTTACAACTGGCGATTCGAGCTCCTTTTCTTTGTCCACCTCCTCACTCCATGACAACCGTTGTTGGGGGGGTGGGAGCAAGAGACGTTTTCGCTCATCGCCTACCTCGCCCACTGGCTGCTGTTGCCGTTGGTGTTTGCCGGGTACCCACTTCGTTCCCACACTGCCCGCGATGTGGGCATATGACCCCATAGCCGACGCGTACGTTTTTGCCCCGCATACGTTACATAGACTTGAGTCCGTAATTCTTTCAACACAATCTATGAAGGAATAGGGTGTCGAAGAGTCCCTTTTAACAGTATATGACCTTCCAGCGCACCTGCATACGGTCCAGTTGCCCCTCTCCCTGCTGTGGCTACGTGAACCGTCCCCTAAGTACGCAGTTCACTGGTAATATCAAAATCAGTCGCCTCAAAAGGCACATTCCTGATTTTCCCCCAAGTGTAGTGTCGAGATACATCATGGAGTCTCACCGACACAGCTGTATTAACCGGTATGATGGTCTCCTGATACTTGTCGACCAGCGCCTCGTAGACTCGTGCAGACTCATTTTAACAAAGATTCTTGTCATTCCAATGAGTGCGACACCACTTTTCTCCTCATTTTCTATACCATAGGTATCGCGAATGATCGCTGGTAATAATAAATCCATGTTAGGATCCCGTGACAGCACCACGGATCAGTGCTCAATGCAGACAGTGTTGATTTCTTCCTTCGCAATTCAGCGCCATGTTGGGAGAAAATAAGTTTTCCACCAACCAACGCTAGGGGCAGCTCAATCAGGTAAACCGGCGCAAAAAACAAACTCAAACATGAGCGTCTGCGCAGCTCGTGCACACGCTCGGAGGCGATTGAGACAAATGGAGAATTACAGGAGGATATACGGAAAGGTCTGGTCTTGAAAATACACCACCAAGAAAGCCGTGAATGTAAACCAAGATCCCAAGATATCAATATTCAATGGAAATTTTTAGTCCTGCTTAACGGCATACCTATTATCCTTATTAATAATATATTTTTTCAGTTTATTAGGCAAAAAAAGTTGTCTTTACGTTGTACTGAAAGTGACTTCCGATCTTAATCTAATGACAATCCCATGAAAAAAATTGAAAAAAATATTTACTTCTTTTGTTACACGTTCACTTTTTTTACAACCTCTTTTGTGACTGCAAATCACGCACAAACCATAAATGTGCGCACGCGCGCGCCATACACACACACTAAAAAAAAAAAAGAATCGGTGATCACCTTAAAGATCGCTGGAGGTCGCTGCTGCAAACCATGGCCAGGACGACTCTGTGTTTAATATCTTCCGACTGATCTATGTTGTTTGATGAACCGTTGGGGGGGAAGAATTAGTCCACAATATATTTTCAGTACGCCATGAAACTTGCGGGACAAGAGGTTTTAGAGTGATAAAGAGAATATTTAGAGGAAATGTCTGATGAAGATGATTATTACTCGAGGAATACATTCTCCGTGAAAAGTATACGATGAGATCAATGGTGAGTGTTCACACGCAATATAACTTGAAGGAAGTGAATATGAAGGTAAGTAGGAAAGGATTGAGAGTAAGGAGTGCGTCTAAAAGAGTGGGTTCCTGATGAAAATTAGTATGAAAGCAATGTGTATGAATAAGAAAAACGCAAAGAGAAAGTTGAAAAGTAATGTGAAGAATGCGAATATGAAAGGAGTGAGAATGAAAACATGGAAAATATAAAGAAATTAAGTGTACAAAGGACGGAGAATTTTACAGGAAGTAATGAAAAAAATAATGACCTAGTAAGTAGGGTAAAATGAATGCCCTATGTGAACTGGAACGTCATGAACCGTTGTCCTTACCGAGAGTACTGCCTGCTCGTTGCCCTGAGCATCACATGACTTGGGACCTAGCAGAAGATATCTTGATTATGCAAAAATGCGAGAACTAGGGAAATGAGATTAATTTTTTTTGATAACTGCAAGCACTAAAAGTAGTTATAACGCATACTATAATCGCTGTGAGAACTGCATACATCTCAGGCTGTGAAAAGCGCTATCCGAGTCTAATAAATGACCTCGCCCAACACTGGTCCTGGTACACTTACTACAAACCCGGACACCGTCAAGGGATATATGAACGACGTCAGTGTAAAACTGTAATGGCCTGAAAATGAGACAGAAGTGGTCGAGAAAAGAATAAGAACTTAATGACATTTGACTTTCGCACACGGCAACTGGGAAAACAGATTCGAGCTGTCGTAACCTCCCAAGAAGAAAAGAGAAAAGTTAGATAGATAGATGAACATAAAAACGAGCAACTGTAAGAACATCAAGAGTGAAATGTAGAAAAACTAAAAAAAAGAGTCGGAGTAAACAGGTGCGATGGACAAATAAGGGACCTCTACTACGACCACTACTATCCTGTATGTTAAGAAGATCGTGAGGGTCATAGAGATAAACAAAACAAATGGAAGGCAATGGGCATAACGCCGATCGTTCAAATATGGAACATTCGCCTCTGCATATAGCTCCTCAACAGGGGAAAGAATGAAAAGCAAGTTTAAAAATAGATTTGTGGAAGAAACCATAGAAAATATTTGGTTGCCATTATCTTGTATCGATAAAATTAGGGCTGAAATGAGTCGGAATGAGAGTTTCGACGATCTGTTCCCTTGCCCATGAAAGATTAGCGAGAGTTTTAAGGAGGTTCAGTCGGCTATGGCAAGTTGTTTTCGGTGAGGTAAAATCTTAAGTTCCCAGGACAATACGGCAACCAACAGAACACCGAGAAATTCTGACTGTACACGTTCGGGGATACTGGAATGCTTACGGTTAACTGAGTATTCAGAGACTACCAACACAACATCTAGTAATGAAATCTGGTGTCGTTTAACTCACGAGTAATGGCTCATTGTCGCTAGCAATTTTGGCGAGAGAACTGCTTGCTAGTTGGCAGTTAGCGCTGCACCAGCTATAGCAATATTATAAAGATGATGAATAAATATTAGATGTTATGAACAGAGGCCAAATCATTAAATAGATATAAAAAAGAGAGGTGAGAGCCAAACGTTAAGATACAACAAAGACATGTACACGAGTTAGCTCCAATCGTGACGTATAAAAAAGTCAATTATAAGACACTTAAAGAAATCTGACGAATGAGGAAAAAAAATTTCAGAATGAATGTAAGAAAAGCGGTAAAGGAAGATGAGAATTTGTATAACCTGGATACTAAGAAGAATATTAGAACTCTGACGTCGTTCTCATGATGTGTCACTTGACTCTTTTCTTAGTGATAAATAGTAGATTGTATGAACAGTGCAATTTAATAGGCCAAAGATAGTGAAGATTGTGATGACCCACAAACTTAGTATCTCTAAAATTATAGAGAAAAGGGTGAGTGTGTGTGCCGTAAACCACCCTAGTGAAGAGTATTGTATAATAAACATAGTTAAGAGAATATATCCCACAGAGTAACGAAGATGATGTCACAATATATTAAAGGCAACATCACACTAAAACCAGACTTTTGAATTCATTCTTTTCTGATTATAACTTCATTGGATCCGTCCCTCATTATCTCTGATAATGTTTATCACCTGTCGCTGCACATGTTTGATGTGACATAAAAGAGAGTCACAGATCTTTTGTGATCTGAGGGCCAATGGGTTTTAACCAGTTGTGAAATTTGTTAGGTCATAAAACTCTGTGTATGGTCAAAAAGGGCAAAACGTATGTTACATTTTGCGAAGCAGCTGATGTTCCACATGTAGTTCCTATGTTAGTTTAACTTTTCTTGTGTCTTACTCATGTTGTTTCATGGGTGTGTTTTCCTGTACCGTTTTATGTGTTACAGTCAGCTTTTGCATGTTACTGTGGCGTTTGTTTGCATATGACTATACTGTTTATGTATGTTGCTAAACTTGTTTTTCTGTGTGTCACTGTATATTTTTTTGCATCTTACTGTGGCCGTAATGTGTGTTAATCTACTTTCTTAATGGTGCATTTATTTTTGTTCTTTTATGTCCTGTAATGTTTTATGTAAAATACAGGTTCCATGGAACTCTAAACTTTCCTGTTACATATTTCATTTCAGTTTATCCCAGGATCCCTCTGTCTCAATCTCATCTTCACTTATTTATCATACAATATTAAGTTAAGATAAAAGGAGAGAACAAACTAATTTAAAGTAATTAAAGAGTTGGACTAGTAATTCTAGAGATAAAGACAGCATCTGCTAAGGTTTATTTCTCGACCAGCCACCGTTATGACTCCATCGTTTTCTAAACTCAATCTCAATTCTTGTTCATACACATTGACTAGCACCTACTGCTTAATTTTATCTGAAAAAATATTTGCAATTCTTTCTGATATAATGTTTGAGTGTTGTGAACTGTATCTGAGAACAAGGTTGACACTAAGATTCTCTTTCAACTAAACGAAAATTGCTAAAAAAATATTCAGAAATAATTATTGTAAAATTCTTGAGTACCTCGGTCTGCGTTTAAAAGTATCCTATCGTCACTGAAAGTTATAATGGGTTTATTAGCTGAGTCAACTTGGTTACTATATTATAAATATTTTACAAGAAGAAGCTGTAAGAGACTAAGAATGTGTAAACAAGATAAGTTAAATATCAGTGGGGGGGGTGGGCTAAATAATGCTGAAGGAAACCAGAAATAATAATTAAATAATTAAACAAATCTCTCTTTCACTCTTAGCAATCTTTTTCAATTTTCATTTTATCTTCAAAAAATGTCCTCTCTCATCAACTAGAAAATATAATTTACCATAACGGGAGAAACTAAAAAAAACTACGTTTTTTTAACTCTCACTCGTCATCATCTCACCGGCTGCTCTTGAACTACCTCAAATATACCTAAAGTACTTGTCCATCTCACCCTGCTGTCGTCTCTCTCAACCTGTTAACTACTAAATAATCTGTTATCAATCATCACTGAATCGAATTTGTATTTGCAGGTGATAAATGACTCAGCTCCTGGCCTTTCCTCCTAGAATAATTGGATTGGCATCACTGATTCTTGGCCACTTACACAACCGTTATCAAATATACTTATGAAGCTGTGTCTCTTCCAAATCATTTCAATACTCAACCGAGATTTAAAAAAAAAATGCTTTCTCACATCCCTATTAATTACAATCTATTAAGTACCAGAAATGTTAGCGACCACTGTCAGCCAATCAGTTTTAGTTTCCCAGAGTTACCAGAACCAATGCCCACGTGGAGGCCAGTGGTTCGTCTTTTAGGCCCCCCCCTCCTGCACACTCTACCATCATGGTGTTTCCCTCAGGATCCCTTCTCCTCGAATTATCATGTGGATCAAGTCTCCAGGTCCCCTCCGACGGCCCAAGGTTGTCAACCCCTTCCACACTCCCCACTTCCATTTTTATGAGTGCTATCCCTATTCCATCATGTGTTCCCTCAGGTGAACTCCCTTCCCACTTCCCAGGTTTCTGCATTTTGTTGCATCCCCAAAGTTTAGCTGTTTCAGGCACCATCCGGTGATCTTGCGAGGTGCAACCTTGGCTTATTTTAACTGGTCTAGTAGTGTGGTCACAGTCAGAAGTATCGTCAGAAGATGAGGTGTGGTTATAGGCGTAGTCACAGGCGAGGTCATAGATAAGTGACGTCATAGTCTGTGTTTCATAGGGTGTTGATCATGGGTTGAGGTCATAGTTGATGTGGAGGTCATATGTGAAGTCATAGTCAGGTGTGGTCATAAGTGAGGCCATAGTTTAGGTGAAGGTCATGTAGAGGCCATAGTTACGTGTAGTCATACTAGGTTATGTTCATACTTGAGGTAATAGTTGAGTGTGTCATAGTTGGGTATGGTCATAGTTAGTGTGGTCATAGTTGAGTAAGGATCATAGTTATGTGTGGTGGCCATAGTTGGGTGAGGTCATAGTTGGGTATGGTCAAAGTTGGGTGTGGTCATAGTTGGTTGTGGTCATAGTTTATGAGTGGTCATAGTTTGAGTGTGGTCATAGTTGGGTTATTGTCATAGCTTGGGTAGGTCATAGTTTGGGTAAGGTCATAGTTGGGTAAAGTCATAGTTGGGTAAGGTCATAGATGGTATGGTCATAGTAGCATATGTCATAGTTGGTAATGGTCATAGATTGGATGTGGTCAAGTTTGGGTATGGTCATAGATGGATGTGGTACATAGTTGGGGTAAGGTCAATAGATGGATGTGGTATCAAGTTGGGTATGGACATTGTTATGTGTGTCATAGTTGGCTATGGTCATAATTTGGGTGTGGTCCCATAATTGGGTTGGTCATAATTTGGTGTGGTCATGCGAGTGGGTGTTGTCATAGTTTTGGCGTGTCGTTAGTTGGGTGTGGTCATAGATGGGTGTGGTCCATGGATGGGTGTGGTCATAGAAGGGTGTGGTTGTGAGGGAAAAAGTTCAATAGATAGGAGTAAAGAATAATCACGATAGTTTCATTACCTGGCTACTAGTTAAGGAAGGGCAAGTCAAGCTCCTCACCTTTCTTCCCCCTCCCCAAAGTGATAGTCATTGCCGGCTACTAGTTAAGGTAGGGCAAGTCAAGCTCCCGCCTTTCTTCCCACTCCCCGAAAGTGATAGTTTCATTGCCGGCTACTAGTTAAGTAGGGTGAGCTCACGCTCCCGTTTTTCCCGCCTTTTCTCCCCACTCCCTAAAGTTATAGTATTGATTGTGCCTGGCTGCTTGTTAACGTAGGGTCAGTCTAGCTCCCGCTGTCCCTTTCCCCTCCCTCTTCATCCCCCCCCCTCGAAAGGTGACGTGTGGTGCCTCTTGGTCAAACAGTAAATCACTCGACTCACAGCTCCCAACACTACTGTCAGTATAACATGCCTGCCTTTGTATTCCCTAGGGATTTATTGGTTAAAAGCTTCACTTTTTGACCAATCATAAACTTAGTCCTTTCAGCCAAGCTCTATGTTGACACTGTTTTGTAATAAATCACAAGTACTTTGAGTAATGTACAATTGCCATGAGAGTGATTATTTAAGCAGTGGGTAACCTGTCTATCTTTCCATCTTGATGTCAGAGAGGTCACCTGGCAATCAACGAGCGAAAAGAGAGACTACGTCCAGAGACTTCCCCATTTTGCATTTAAGTACCACTGTGCACCAGTAATGAAATTGGAGGACTAACTCCGACAGCATGCAGCTGTAAAGAACCTGCTTTCCTGTCATCGGGATACTACTCAACTGGTTTACTGTGAAGAACTAAGCCAGTGTATGGTCACCAACATCCTGCGACCCCCCCCCCCTCTCTATCATCAGCAACGGCTACGATTTCAACAACTGTGTCACCAACACCACACCCCAGGTAGATATTAGCGTTTGAGTTCAAATGTTATTTTATTCATTTTAATTTTTCATTTTTCTTTTCAAATAGGATATACCTTTCATTATTATTGTTTTATGTTTGAATTAATAAAAAATAGTTTTTGATCTTTGTGAATTATTATTTCTCTTTTCCTATTCATTAATTTTCTGAGGAGGAGCCAGGCCTGAGTAATACGTCAAGAAGTTGTTACAGGGCAGAGTAAGAAGCCTTGCACAGTGTCATAGATGGGTTGTGGACTTAGATCGGTGTGGTCCCCCATAGATTGGATGTGGTCCGATAAAGATGGTGTGGTCATATATGGGAGTTGTCATAGATGGGTGTGGTCAAAGATTGGGTGTGGTCATAGTTGTGTCTTTTTCATTTACTTTCTTCGTACCATATATCTTTGGAACATAGTGCACCACAACATTCACTATTGTAATAAAGTTGGTAGAATTAACCGACATATGTAAGTAAAAAGGACACAAGTGCCAACAAATGTGACATTTATTGTGGCAACGTTTCGCTCTCACAGGACTTTAATCAAGCCATTACAAACAATACATGGACACAGAGGGTATATAAAGGCTCTGAGTGAGGTGCAATAACTAGTGATGTAACATTTCGATGTTCACTAGTGGTAGTATAGTAAGTAGTAGTAGTAACAAAAAAAAATACACTATGGAAGAGCAATAATTCTTACATGAGTAAAAGGATATAAAAGCTATTACTTGGGTAACAAAAAATAGTTTGGACAAATAAAACTGGAAGAGGCTTTATATCCTTTAACTCATGTACGAATTATTTGCTCTTCCATATTGTATTATTTTTGTTACTACTACTACCACTAGTGAACATCGAAATGGTACCTCACTAGTATTGCACCTCACTCAGAGCCTTTATATACCCTCTGTGTCCATGTATTGTTTGTAATGGCTTGATAAAGCTCCTGGAGAGCGAAACGTTGCCACAATAAATGTCACATTAGTTGCACTTGTGTCCTTTTACTTACATATTGTCGGTAATTCTACCAACTTTATTACAATAGTGAATGTTGTGGTGCACTATGTTCCAAAGATATATGGTACGAAGAAAGTAAATGAAAAAGACACAACTATGACCACACCCATCTATGACCACACCCATCTATGACCACACCCATCTATGACCACACCCATCTATGACCACATCCATCTATGACCACACCGATCTAAGACCACACCCATCTATGACCACTGTGAAGGCTTACTCAGCCCTGTAACAACTTCAGACAGTATTACTCAGGCTGGCTCCTCCTCAGGAAAATTAATGAATAGAAAAAGAAATAATAATTCACAAAGATAAACACTATTATTTATTAAATCAAACATAAAACAATAAAACATGAAAGGTATATCCTATTTGAAAGAAAAATGAAAAATTAAATGAATAAAATAACATTTGAACTCAACGCTAATATCTACTGGGGTGTCTGGGTGGTTGTGACACAGTTGTTGAAATCGTGGGGTGAGTAGGGGGGGGGTGGAGGGGGGGGGAGCCGTTGCTGATGATAGGAGGAGGGGGGTCGCAGGTGTTGGTGAGACCATCCACGGGCTAGTTTCTTCACAGAAAATCCAGGAGTAGAATCCCGATGACATGAAAGCAGTTCTTACCTCTGCTTTGCTGTGGAGTTACGTCCCTCCAATTTCATACAGGTGCACAGGTACTAAAATGCAAAATGGGGAAAGTCACTGGAGTTAGTCTTCTCCTTGTTTCGCCTCGTGATTGCCAGGTGAGCCCTCATCTGACATCCAAGCTGGAAAGATAAAAAGGTTACCCACTGCTTAAATAACACTCTCCATGGCAAGTACATTACTCAAAGACGTGTGATTTTTACAACATCAACATAGAGCTAGGCTGAAAGGACAAGTTTATGATGGTAAAAAGGAAAGCTTTTAACCAAAAAATCCACTGAAAACAAGCAGGCATGTATTTACATAGTGTTGGGGAGCGGATCATGATTTACTGTTTGACCAGAGCCCCACACTCCCCCTTTGAGGGGGGGGGAAGAGGGAGGGGAAGGACAGCGGGAGCTAGCTACCCTACGTTAAAAAGCAAGCCGCAATCAAAAATATCACTTTTTGGGTGGGGAGAAAAGGCGGAAAAAAGGGAGCGTGACTCACCCTACCTTAACTAGTAGCCGGCAATGAAACTATCACTTTCGGGGAGGGGGAAGAAAGGCGGGAGCTTGACTTGCCCTACCTTAACTAGTAGCCCCCAATGAAAAAATCATTTCGGGGGGGGGGGAAGAAAGGTGGGGGCTTGACTTGCCCAAACCTTTAAATAGTAGCCGGGGAAGAAACTATCGTTATTATATCTCTACTCCTATCTATTGAACTTTTCCCTCACAACCACACCCATCTATGACCACACCCATCTATGACCACACCCCTCTATGACCACACCAACTAAAACCACGCCCAACTAGACCACACCCAAATAAACCCCCACCCAATTATGACCACACCCAATATGACCACAAACCCAAATTTTGACCATAGCCAACATGACCACAAAAAACAATGACCCTACCCAACTATGACCACTCCACTATACCAACCCAAATATGACCACATCCACTATACCATACCCAACTATACCACATCCATCTATGCCAACCCAACTATGACCTATGCAAATAGACCATACCCCATCTATGACCATACCCAACTATGACCATACCCCAAATAGACCATACCCAACTATACCAACCCAACTAGACCATACCCCAAATATAACCACACTCAACTATGACCACAATAACATGACCACACCCAACTATACCCACCCCAACTATGCCCAAACCCCAAAAACCACACCCAACAAAGACCCCACAAACATGACCAACCCAACATGACCCCCACATAACTAACCATACCCAACCCATACCACACCAACATTACCTCAATTATGAAAAATACCTAATTGACTACACGTAACTTGGCCCCACCAAAGACCTCACCTAACATGGCCCACCCATACCACACCGCTTGACTTCACCAAAGACC
>NC_069473.1:29894035-29926488 GCF_026875155.1 Cherax quadricarinatus | reverse complement strand
GAGAAGAAGCAGGACGGGAAGGAGGGGGAAGGCGGGAAAAGGAAGGAAGGGGTGAAAGCAGGCCCGCGAAGGGAAAGAGGTAAGGCAGCACATGGAAGGAATGGGAAGACAGAACGGGGAAAAAGAGGGAATGCAGGACAGTGATGTAGAGGGAAGACAGAACAGTGAAGGAGAGCGAAGGCCAGGACAGAGAAGGCAGGACAGAGAAGGCATGACGGGGGAAGGAGACTGAAGGCAGGACAAGGTAGGGAGGACACGGAAGGTGAGGGAAGGCAGACATGGAAGGGAGGACACGCAAGGAGAGGGAAGGCAGCACAAGGAAGGCAGGACAGGGGTGGGAAAAGACAGGACAGAAAAGGCGAACAGGGAAAGAGAGGAAAGACAAGAGAGTGAAGAAAGAGGGAAGAGAGAACAGGGAAGGAGAGAAAATCCCAGGACAGGGTAGCAAGGACACGGATGCAGAGGGAAGGCAGGACAGTGAAGGCAGGATAGGGAAGGAGAGGGAAGGCAGGACACTGAAGGAGAGGGAAGGCATGACAATAAGGAGAGGGAAGGCAGAACATGGAGGGAGAGGGAAGACTGGACAGGGAATGAGAGGGAAGGAAGGACAGGGTTTGGGGACATGAAAGGAGAGGGAAGGCACGACAGGGAAGGGTAGGACAGGGAAGGAAAGGGAATGCAGGACAGGGAATTGAGGACATGGAAGGAGGGGAAGGCACGACAGGGAAGGTAGGACAAGGAAGGAGAGGGAAGGCAGAACACGGAAGGAGAGGGAAGACAGGACAGGGAAGGAGAGGGATGGCAGCACAGGGAAGGAGAGGGAAGACAGGACAGAAAAGGTAAAAACAGGACAGGGAAGGTAAGACAGGGAAAGGGAGAGGGAAGGCAGGACATGGAACGAGGGGAAGGGACGACACGGAATGAGAGGGAAGGAGGAGAGGGAAGGTAGGACACGGAAGGAGAAGGAAGGCAGGACATGGAAGGAGAGGGAACACAGGACAGGGAAGGAGAGAGATGGCAGGACAGGGAAGGAGAGGCAAGGCAGGACAGGGAATGAGGGGAGAAAAACAGGAAACAGAAGGAGAGGGGAGGCAGTCCAAGGAAGGAGAAGGAAGACAAGGCATGGAGGCATGACAGGGAAGGAGAGGGAAGGCAGGACAGGGAAGGCAGGACAGGAAAGACAGGACATGGAAGGAGAGGGAAGGCAGGACAGGAAAGAAGAGGGAAGGCAGGACAGGGAATGGGGGGAAAGGGCCCGGACAGAGAAGGAGAAGAGAGGCAGGACAGCGAAGGCAGGGTGGGAGGGAGAGGGAACGCAGGACAGGGAAGGAGAGGGAATGCAGGCCCTGGGAAGGTAGGACAGTGAAGGAGAAAGAAGACAGGACAGGGAAGGAGAGGGAAGACTGGACAGGGAATGAGAGGGAAGGCAGGACAAGGAAGAAGACGAAATGCAGGACAGTGAGGGTTTAGGAATGGAAGGAGAGGGAAGGCAGGACGGGGAAGGAGATGGAAGACAGGACAGAGAAGGAGTGGGAAGGCAAGACAGGGATGGAGAGAGAAAGCAGGACGGGAAGGGAGGACGCAGAAGGAGAGAGAAGTCAGAAACAGGGAAGGCAAGACGGGGAAAGGAGAAAGAAGCAGGAAGGGAACGAGATGGAACGGACGGACAGGGTAGATAGGACAAGGAAGTAGAGGGAAGGCAGGACATGGAAGGAGAGGGAAGAACAGGACAAGGAAGGAGAGGGAAGGCAGGACAGGTAAGGAGAGAGAAGGCAGGACAGGGAAGATAGGCACGGAAGTAGAGGGAAAGCAGGACCATGGAAGGAGAGGGAAGGCAGGAGAGGGAGGGAGAGGTTAAGGCAGGACATGGAGGAGAGGGAAAGGTAGGACAGGGCAGGAGACGGAAGGCACTACAAAGAATAATGGACAGGGAAGGAGAGGAAAGTCAGGACAGGAAAGGCAGGACAGGAAAAGCAGGACAGGAAAGGGGAGGGAAAGCAAGAGAAGGGAAGGAGAGGGAAGACAGGACATGGAAGGAGATGGAAGGCAGGACACGGAGGGAGAGGGAAGGCAGGACAAAGTAGGGAATACACGGAAGGTGAGTGAAGGCAGGACAGGGAAGGAGAGGGAAGGCAGGTAATGCTGGTGCAGTAGTAAGGATGAATGGGAGGATGTTGGCAACTGGAGAAGAAGTTGATATCCTTGGGGTGAAATTTGACTCCAAACTAACCATGAAGAACCATGTCGTAAATCTTGCAAACAAGGCAGCCAGGAAGCTTACAGCACTTCGCCGTATCTCGCATCTGCTTGACAGTAGGGGTTGCAAGATCCTGTACGAGGCACAAGTACGCTCACACCTTGAGTATGCTCCACTTTCTTGGTTTGCCTGCCCCCCCTCTCATCTGCGCCCTGCTTGACAGAGTAGAGAACAGAGCAAAAACGTCTCATCTCTCGCCTGGCCCCATCCTGGATAGATCTGTCATTTCAGCAGAGCCTTCAACATAGGAGGGATGTGGGTGGCCTTACTGTTATGTACAAGGCCAATATTGTCAAAATACCACACTTGGATCCACTTCGAGGACAGCGTGAAACAAGTTTATGCCACAAGGGGCGGCAGAAAGCAGCAACTTCACTCTGGCTGTACCCTTCTCCAGAACATCACTCCATCTGAGATCATACATACCCAGGATGACTCGAGTATGGAAAAACCCTTCGTACAGCATAATGATGTCAACGAGATAAAGTCAGTTGATCAAATGAAAATGCTGGCCCACAGATGGCTCCAACTTCATCCTGTCCCGTTACTTGTATGTCTCATAACAATAAAAATGCTTTCAAATGAGCTGATGTTGGTAACAGCTCTTAGGGTTGCCAATAAAAGTAGGAATCCTTAACCTGTAATATAGCTGTCAATAAAGCTAGGGATCCTTAACCTTGTCAAACCCTGTGTAAAAAAAAAAAAAAAAAAAAAAAAAGGGAAGGCAGGACAGAGAAGGAGAGGGAAGGCAGGACTTGGAAGGAGATGAAAGGCAGGACATGGAAGAAGAGGGAAGACTGGACAGGGAAGGAGAGGGAAGGAAAGACATGGAAGGAGAGGGAAGGCAAGACTGGGACTGAGATGGAAGTGAGGACAGGGAAGATAGGACAAGGAAGTAGAGGGAAGGCAGGACATGGAAGGAGAGGGAAGGGCAGGACAAGGAAGGAGAGGGAAGGCACGACAGGTAAGGAGAGGGAAGGCAGGAAGGGAAGATAGGACATGGAAGTATAGGGAAGGCAGGACATGGAAGGAGGGGAAAGGGAAGGACAGGGAAAGAGAGGGAAGACACGACAGGGAAGGAGAGAGAAGGCAGGACAGGTAAGGAGAGGGAAGGTAGGGCAGGGAAGGAGAGGGAAGGCACGACAAAGAAGGGAGACAGGGAAGGAGAGGGAAGGCAGGACAGGAAGGCAAGACAGGAAAGGCAGGACAGGGAAGGGGAAGGGAAAGCAAGAGAAGGGAAGGAGAGGGAAGACAGGACAGGGAAGGAGAGGGAAAGGGAGGACAAAGTAGGGAATACACGGAAGGTGAGGGAAGGCACGACAGGGAAGGAGAGGGAAGGCAGGACATAGAAGGAGATGGAAGGCAGGGAGGGTTGGCCGAGTGGGAAGGCAGGACAGGGAAGGAGAGGGAAGGCAGGATAGCGAAGGCAGCACAGGACAGGGAAATCAGGACAGGGGAAAGGGGAAGGAAAAACAGGGGCAGGAAAGTCAGGACAGGGAAGGCAGGACAGGTAAGGAAACGACGTGGGAAAAAAGAGGAAGGCAGTACAGGAAAGGAAAGGGAAGGCATGACACGGAAGGAGACGGAAGAAAAGACAGGGAAGGAGACAGAAGGCAGTACAGGGAATTAGAGAGAAGGGCAGGACAGGGAAGGCAGGACAGGCAACGAGAGTGAAGGCCCGGAAGAGAAGGAGAGGGAAGACAGGACAGGGAAGTAGACTGAAGGCAAAAAAGTAGACAACAACCTAAGATTTCAAGTTTATATCGAAACCCACCAATAAAAACGATCTCCACACTTCTATTCCAGTCAAGAAACTAAGACCAAAAGAGGCATCATCATCGGGTTTTTCCCTAAGAGCATAATACCGCATTTGTAGTCCTGATTTTTTTGACGAGGAATGTACATACATCAACACCAGAACCTTCACAGATTTACATTTCCTTCCATTTTCATCAAAGACTGCAAGAAAAGAGCCCTTCAGATCATTAATTCTCCACGCAACCAACACCACTCCCAAAAAAGTTAAAATCCTCCCACCACCGGTGCACTGAACGTTTTCTAAAGTACTTCACAAGCTAACACCAGATCGCCATCGCTTCCAGCACTTCGATAAAGGATCTAACCAGAACAAAATACGCAAAGCACCACGAACAATCAACGAAGGAGTTTACACTAAACCCTGGTGGAGGCTGTGACAAGATTTATGTTAGGTGAAAACAGCAAGAAACCTCGACAACCCGCCTCAATGAACACATCTACGCATCTAGGAACGATAATTTGACAACGCTGTGTAACAACACCGAAATGCCATCCAATCATCTCATGAAGTTCAAGGGACGGCCCAACCTATTGATCAAAGAACCTAATTTCCGCAGACGCAAGTGCCTGAATCTTCACTAATAGCTGTTTCTAAATACAATTAAAAAACACAAAGCAGCTTCACAATCTCTGAAGTCTTAGCAAAGAATCCTCCCTAAAACAGTAAATCCTGCATCATATAGACTCTTCTTCCTGTTAATACTACACAAGCACATTACAGAGAATGAACATTGAAAACCGTCCTTCTCTATCCAGTCTCCAATAGAAAATTTGTCTAACCAATTTTATGTTTCCCAAGTAATAGCTTGTATAATCGTTTACTCATGTGGCAAGTTATTGTTCTGAACATATTGTCTACTACTACTACTACTACTACACTACCACTAGATTGGCATCCTCACTCTAGCCTCATATATACCCTCTGTGTCCATGTACTGTTTGTAACGGCTTGATAAAGCTCTGAAGAGCGAAACCGTTGCCACAATAAAATGTACTACATTACTTGCACTTGTGTCCTTTTATTTTACATATTGTTGTAATTCCTACAACATTATTACAACAACTACTCACCAACAGTGTACAGTAACAATAACTCACCAACAGTGTACAGTAACAAGTAACTCACCAACAGTGTAACAAGTAACAATTACTCACCCACAGTGTACAGTAGACAATAACTCCCAACAGTGTAACAGTAAAATATACTCACCAAACAGTGTACAGTAACATTAACTCACCAACAGTGTACAGTAACAATAACTCACCAACAGTGTACAGTAACAATAACTCACCAACAGTGTACAGTAACAATAACTCACCAACAGTGTACAGTAACAATAACTCACCAAAAGTGTACAGTAACACTGGCTTGCTAACAATGTACAGTATCAGTGACGAGAGGACAGAGACACAGAGACTGGCGTAGCTCTACCTCATGATCATTATCTTGCTCAACTGATAATTTGTATCAGTCACACGACACATAACTTCCTCAAATATGTATAATATATAATATATATATATATATATATATATATATATATATATTATATATATATATATATATAAATAAAATATATATATATATATTATATATATATATATAATATATATATAATATATTTAATAGTATATTATAAAATATATATATATATATATATATAATATATATATATATATATAAATATATAATAAATATAAATATAATATATGTAATATATATATATAAATATATATATAAATATATTATATATATATATATAGATATATATATATATATATATATATATATATATATATATTATTCATATATATCTATAATAAAATATAATATATATATATATATATATATATAATATGTACATGTATGTATATATATGTATATGTATGTAAATATATAATGAGTACTGAAAAATGCGGCTGAGCGCACCCTCCGGAAAAGGCCTTCCACTAGCGGTGTATCCGGTTTAGGGCCTTCCACTGGGCGGTGTATCTTTCTAAGGACCCTTCCACTGTGCGGTGTAACTCCGGTCTAAGGACCTTACTTCTGAGGCATCCCCTTTTCACACCTAGGAGTTACTTCCGTTTGACCTGACCTCGCCCTCGAGACTACCTCACCCTTGACCCCCCCCCCGCCCACACCGCCCGCGCGCCCGCCCGCCCGCGCGCACCGCCCGCGCCATTCGCGACCACCCGCGCGCGCCCGCACCGCGCGTCCCTGCCCAGCTCCATTCTCGCGACCCCCGCCCGACCTTCTGCTGCTCCTTCGCAGCGTCGTCCGGATCCCCCCCCGCGCCTTCGAATTTTTTTCCGATATTTTTTTTTTTCGAATATTTTTTTGAATTTCATTTTCTTGTGCTCTCCATCTACTCAGATCAAATTTTTGAGGTTTCCCCCTCTTCACTTCGCCCCCATGCCCAAAATTTCCTCGAATAACACACAATTTTTTTTGGATTCCCCCCTATGGGGTTTCGAATTTCCTTATGATGTCCTCGAATCAAGTTTATTTTTTGGATTCTCCCTATGGGGTTTTCTAAACCCTCTCCATCCTCCTTGGATCCAAGGTTTTTTGGATTGTCCCTCCTTCCACCCCCACCCCCCAATCCCAAAAATTTCTCAATAATCCAGGTTTTTTTGGATTTCTTCCTATGGGGGGTTTTTCGAGAAATTCTCTCCATCTCCTTGGATCAAGTTTGGATTGCCCTCCTTCCACCCCCCAATTCCCAAAAATTTCTCATATTACCAAGTTTTTGATTCCTCCCCTATGGGTTTTTTTTTTCGAATTCTCCAATACCTCGGATCCAATTTTTGGATTTCCTCCCTCTGGGGTAAGCATACAGGTCTAACAAGTCAAAATGAACTAAGAAGGGCTGATAACTCTTGGTCAGTGGACGTCAGCGCACACAGGCTGAATCTTGTCGACCCTTTTAGTTCATTAAAGTTAATAAGAGGGGGACATAGTACCTACTACATAGGAAAACATTTTCACTCTTAAACCCAAAGTATTTCATCAACAGAAAGTCCGCATTTTTTCGTTAATACCCACAATTTCTTTCCAAAATACAACACAAACATTTATCACAAAAAACTAACCTCAAAATTATTCCTCGTTTTAACCCTTTAGTTCATTAAAGTTAATACGGGGACACAGTAACGATCATAAAAAGTCACAAAAACCTAACTCAAACACTTTTACTTTGAACATCACCAAAACCACTCTCATAAATCCACGATGTGGGTCGATTGAATACTCACATAAACACCTTTGAACACCTCAAAACACTCTTAGAACTACCTCCAAAACGCGCGCAGTTGAACAATTTTCAATCAACACCGAAACACATCCAAAAAACACAATTTAAGTACTACTCTCCCAATTACACCACTGAAACGTACTAAAACACCGCTGAATTCAATCAAACACCCTTCACACCTTCAAACACCCCTTGAACACCTTTCAAAAACACTCCTTGAACACCTTCCAAAAAGCACACCTTTGAACATTTTCAATCAAACACCAGAAAAACACCTTCCAAAAAACAAATTTGAGTACTTCACCCAATTACACACAGAATACCTACTAAAACACCGCTGAATTCAATCAAAACACCTTCAACACCTCAAACACCCTGAACACCTTCAAAACACCTTAAACACCTTCAAAACACCTTTGAAACACCTTCGAACATTCCAAAACACTATTTGATAACTCCCATTACACAACTGAATACTATAAAACACGCTGAATTCAATCAAAACACCCTTGAACACCTTTCAAAGCACCCTTGAGCACCTTCAAAGAAACAACATTTGAACACACTCAAAACATACCTTTGGAATAACCTTCATAACACCTTTGAACACCTTCAAAACATCCCTTGAACAACCTTCAAAAACACCCTTTGATCACCTTCAAAAAACAACATTTGAAACAACTCAAAACACCTTTGAACACCTTTGAACATTTTCCACAACACTATTTGAGTATCCCAATAAATTTGACATCTCTAATTTATCTGCACTACACATTTCATTAAATTTACAACTCATCCCTCATTTCTCGTTTTTACCCTTTTAGTTCAATTAAAGTTATTAAGGGGACCACAATAACATCAGAAAAAAAGTCAACAAAAACTAACTCAAACACTTACTTTGAACATCCACAAAACACTCTCATAAATCCATTTTGAATACTCACATAACCACCCTTTAACACCTTCAAAACACCTTATGATATCGTTTTAACTAATTTCATCACAACCCACTTATATCATCTTTTTTCGGTAACTCAATCGACTACACTACCCCTTTCATCAATACCAACAAATTTTACTCGTTTTAACTAATGTCCATCACTGTAACCAAGATTTTCACAAAAAACTCTAGTACACTTAACACACACGCACACACACCCACAACACCCACAATTTTTTCTCGATTTATCTAATTCATCAGAAATCAACAACAACAACAATCACACAAACCCAACAACAACACCCACAACCCACAATTTTTTCCTCGTTTAGCTAATTTCATCAGAAAAGTCACAACAACAACATCTACCCACAACCCACAACACCAACAACCCACAATGTTTTTCTCGTTTTAGCAAAATTTCATCAGAAAGTCACAACAACAACAACCCACAACCCCACAATTTTTTCTCTCGTTTTTAAACTAATTTCATCAGAAAAGGCACAACACCCACATCACCCACATCCCACAATTTTTTTTTCTCGTTAAAAAAAAACCCTTTTTAGTTCATTAAAGTTAATAAGTGGACACAGTAACAACAGAAAAAGTCACAAAAAACAACCCACGTTCATATCTTTTTTCGGTAACTCTAATTTCCGACTACAATACCTCACAAATTGCCAATTTTATTCACATTTTTTTTTCCCCCCTTTCTTTTACTGATCTGAAAAGTAATCCACATTCCTCCCTACAGTACAAAAGTCTTATAAAATCCTCTCCATACCCATACACCATGTATCAAACATAAATTAATATTATACTACGCATGCAACACTCCCAAACTATTGCGACAATGTTTCAACAACCCCTCCATTCTATTTCCAATATCTCATAACATTTCATATTCTTAATAATTTCTTTTTAAAATATACACCACATTACCTTTTATTTTCAGTAAAATCTCCCCATATTTCAAATTACACTCCTCCCCATATCCTCGCCATCACACCCATCTCCCAACACAAACCTCTTCAGAACACAACACAAAAATCACATTTCACATCCAACAAATGCATCTCAAATCCACTAAAGAAAAGAAGATGTCAGTAGAGGTAAGTCGAGTGAAGCAAGACAGGGAAGGAGAGGGAAGAACGACAAAGACGGCAGCACACGGAAGGAGAGAGAAGGCAGAACAGGAAGAAGAAGGAAAGGTCTGGACCATAGAAAGGATAGGGAAGTCTGTGCAGGGAGGAGAGGGAAGGCGGACAGGAAGGAAAGGGAGGACATTACCAGGGAAGGGAGAGAGAAGGAAGACAGAGAAGAACAGGACAGGAAGGAGAGGGGAAGGCGAGGACAGGGAAGGAGAGGGAAGGCAGGAACAGGGAAGGAGAGGGAAACGCTGGAATGGAAAGAGAGGGAAGGCAGGACGAAACGAGAGGGAAACAGTACAGGGAAGGAGAGGAAAGGCAGGACAGAGAAGGAAAGGGAAGGCCGTGATAAAGAAGGGAGGACAAGGAAAGATATGGAAGCAGCCAGTGGGAGGGAGAGAGAAGCAGACAGGGAAGCCAAGACAGAGAAGAGAAGGAAAGCAGGACAGGAAAGGCATACAGGGAAGGAGAGGGAAGGCAGGACAGTAAGGCAGGACAAAAAAGAGAGGGAAGGCAGGACAGGGGAAAGAGAGGGAAGAAAACCAGGGAAGGAGAGGAAAGTCCAGGACAGTTAAGGAAAGGGACGCGGAAAAGGGAGAAGAGGGAAAGGCATTTTACATTGGAAGGAGAGGGAAGACTTTACAGTAATGAGAAGGGAACGCCAGACAAGGAAGGAGAGGGAAGGCACGACAAAGAAGTGCAGCGAAGCCAGGAACATGTAGAAGAGTGTAGTCAGGACAGAGAAGAGGAAAGCCAGGAAGAAAGCAGGACAGTGAAAGAAGATGGAAGACCTTACAGGAATGCAGGACATGGAAGGAGAGGGAAGGCAGGACAAGGAAGGAGATGAAGGCAGGACCAGTGAAGAGTGTGGACGGCAAGACAGGAAGGAGAGCTGAAGGCAGGGACAAAGAAGGGAGGACACGGAAGGAGAGTGAAGGCAGGCAAAGAAGGGAGGACAAGGAAGGAGAGGAAGCAGGACAGGGAAGGAGAGGGAAGGCCCGGACATGAAGGGAGGACTAGAAGAGGAGAAGGCAGGACATGAATGCAAGACAGAGGAGAAAGGAAGGCAGTGACACAGGAGGAGATGGAAGGCAGGACCGGGAAATTCGACCACGGAAGTAAAGGGAATGCAGGACATGACGGAGAGGGAAGACTTGAAAAGAAAGAGAGGGAAGCAGGACAGGAATGATAGGGAAGGCAGGACAGGGAAGATAGGACGCGGAAGTAGAGAAGGCAGGACCCTGAATGGGACGAAGGCAGGACATGGAGGGAAAGGGAAGGCAGCCAAGAAGGAGAGGGAAGGCAGGACAGGGAAAGAGAGATAAGACAGGACATGGAAGGAGAGAGAAGGCAAGACAGGGAAGGGAGAGGGAAGGCAGGACATAGAATTAGAGAAAGTGAAGACAGGGAAGGAGAGAGAAGGCAGAACAGGGTTATGGGGGGGAGAGGGAAGTAGACAGGGACATAGAGGAAGCACGACAAAGAAGCGATGGCAGTGAAGGAAAGGGAAGGCAGGACAGAAAGGCAGAACAGGAAAGGCAGGACAGGAGAGGTAGGCCAGGAAAGGGGAGGGAAAGCAAGAGAAAGGGAAGGAGAGGAAAACAGGATAGGTAAAGAAGGGAATGTAGGACAAGGGAAGGAGAGGTAAGGCTAGACAAAATAGCGAATACACGAAAGGTGAGGGAAGGCAGGACAAGGAAGGAGAGGGAAGGCAGCACAGGGAAGGCAGGACAGGGAAGGAGGGGAAAGAGAGGGAAGGCAAGACATGGAAGTAGATGAAAGGCAGGAGAGCGAAGGCACGAGAGGGGAAGCAGAACAGGGAAACGAGAGAAAGAGCAGATTTCGAAGGCAGGAAGAGGAGAGGGAAAGGATGCACGACAGAAAAGGTAGGACAGGGAAGGAATGGGAAGGCAGGACAGAGAACGAGAGGTAGGAGACAGGAAAAGGGCAAAAAAGATAGAAGGCAGGACAGAGAAGGAGAGGGAAGAAAGGGCAGAAGGCAGGACAGGGAAGGCACAAGGACAGGAAGGGGAGGAAAGGCAGGACAGGAAGGAGG
Organism: Cherax quadricarinatus; assembly: GCF_026875155.1. Lineage (NCBI taxonomy): Eukaryota > Metazoa > Arthropoda > Malacostraca > Decapoda > Parastacidae > Cherax > Cherax quadricarinatus. The sequence goes on along the minus strand of NC_069473.1, from coordinate 29,915,015 downwards.
AGTGAAACACAGGACAGGGAAGGTAGGAACCAGTAAGAGAGGGATGCACAACCCGGAAAGGTAGGACAGGAAGAAGGAAGGCAGGACAGGGAACAAAGGGGTGGAAACCGCAGGGTAAACCAAGAAAAAAAGGGCCCAATAGGAAATAGGGAAGGGAGAAAGAAGGAAAAGAGGGGCCAGTGGGAAACAATACCAATGTGGGGATAGGGAAAAGAGGGGAAAATTAAGGGGGGACCCCCCCCCCAAAAGAAACCACCCAAAAAAGAAGAAAATAAAAAAAAGGCTTAGGGACCTAAAGGGTTTTTGTTTTATTTTTTTAAAAAAGAAAAAAAAAAGGTGGCAAAAACAAAAGGGAAACCCCCCGGGAAAAAAGGGGGAAAAGGTGGGGAAGGGGGGGTAAAGGGGAAACAATAAAAAATACCCCACCAAGGCAAACAAGGGGCCCCCCCAGATTTTTTTTTTTAAAAAAAAAGGGGGGGGGGGGGAAAACAAAAAAGGGGCCCCCCCCCCTCACGGGAAAAGGGGCAAGGGGAACGGGGAAAGGGGAAAGGGGGGGGGGAAAAAATAAAAATAATCGAAAAAGGGCCCCAACCCCCTAAAATAAACAAAAACAAAAAATAGGGGGGGAAAAAACAGGGGAAAAGAAAAGGGGGACAAAGGACACAAAACAAGAAAGGAAAGAAAAAAAAAAAGGAGAAAAAAGGCCAAGGGGGACCCAGGGGATAGAAAAACAAAAAAGGGGGGCACCAAAGAACCCCCCCCTCCTCCAGCCCCCGAAACTGGAGAGGAATGCACGACAGGGTAGGCAGGACATGGAAAGCAGGACAGGGAAGTAGACTGAGGTGCAGGAGAGATAATGCAGACAGGGAAGGAGAGGAAATGCAGGAACAGGGAAGGTAAAACAGGAAGAGGGAAGGCACGACAGGTGATGAGAGGGAAGACAGGACAGGGAGGGAAGGACACTGAAGGAGTGGGAAGGGAGGTCAGGGAAGGGAAGACACGGAATGAGAGAAAAGGCAGGACAGGGAAGGCTAGACAGGGAAGGAGAGGGAATGCAGGAGATAAGGCAGGACAGGAAGGAGAGAGAAAGCAGGAAAGAGAAGGCAGGACAGGGAAGAAGAGGGAAGGCATGACAAGGAAGGATAGGGAAGACAGGACAGGGAAGGGAGAACAGGGAATGAGAGGGAAGGCAAGACAGGGAATGCAGGACAGGGAAGAAGAGGGAAGGCAGAACAGGTAAGGAGAGGGAAGGCAGGACATGGAAGGAGAATGAAGGCAGGAATGTGAAAGAGAGGGAAGACAGGACATGGAAGGAGAGAGAAGGCAAGACAGGGAAGAGAGGGAAGGCAGGACACGAAAGGGAGAAGGAAGGCAAGACGTGAGCAGGAGGGAAGGCATGGGCCTGAAAGAGAGGGAAGACAGGACAGGGAAGGAGAGAGAATGCAGTACAGGGAAGGAGAAGGAAGGCAGAACATGGAAGGAGACGAAATCAAGACAGGTAAGGAGAAGGGAAAGGCAGAACAGGGACGGAGATGGAAGGCAGTACAAGGAAAGCCAGGAGAGGAAAGGGGGAGGGAAAGGAAAAGAACGGAAGAGAGGAAAAGACAGGACAGGAAGAAGGGAAGGCCGGACAGGAAAGGCAGGACTAGTAGGGAATACACGGAAGTGATGGAATGGACCTGACAGGAAGAGAGGGGAAAGGCAGGACAGGGAAGGATGGGGAAGGCATGATAGTGACGGCCGGACAGGAAGGGAAGGCAGGACAAGGAAGGTATGGACAGGAAGGTCAGGAAGCAGACAGAGAAGGCAGTGACAGGGAACGAGAGGGAATACAGAACAGGTAAAAAGAGGGAAGGCAGGACAAGGAAGGAGAGGGAAGACAGAACAAGGGAAACGCGGACAGAGAAGGCAGTAGATCAAAGGAGAGGAAGCCAGGACAGCGACGGAGAGGGAAGACAGGACAGGAAGGAAGGTGGGCAGACCGGAAGGAGAGGGAAGGCTAGGACAAAGACTGTAGGAGGACGGAAGGATATTGTAGCAGGAACAGGGAGGGAGAGGGAAGCAGGACAGGAAGGCAAGACAAGAAGGAAGGAAAGCAGGACAAGGAAGGCATCCAATAAAGGAGAGGGAAGGCAGGACAGTGAAGGCATAGCCAAGATAGAAAGGGGGAAGGCAGGACAGGGAAGGCAGGACAGGGAAGGAGAGGGAACGCAGGACAATGAAGACAGCCAGGAAGGCGAGGGAAAGCAGGACAGTGAAGGAGAGGGAAGGCAGGACAGGGATGGAGAGGTAAGTCAGGACATGGAAGGAGAAGGAAGACAGGACAGGGAAGGAGGCAGGACAGGGAAGGCAGGACAGGGAAGGGGAGGGAATGCGTGCAGGGAAGGCGGACAAGGGAAGAAGATGGAAGGCAGACAGGAATGAAGAGGGGAAGACTGTCAGGGAAGGAGAGGAGAAACCTTGACAGGGAAGGAGATAAGAAGGCAGGACAAGAAGGAGAGGAAATGCAGGACAATGATGGAAGGACATGGAAGGAGAGGGAAGGCAGGACAGGGAAGGCAGGACTGGGAGGGAGAGTGAAGGCAGGCCAGGGAAGGAGAGGGAATGCAGGACTGGAAAGGTAGGCCGTGAAGAAGAAAGAAGACATGACGGGAAGGAGAGGATGACTAGACAGTAAAGGAGGGTGGAAGACTGGACATGGAAGTGAGAGGAATGCAGGACAATGATGGTAGGACATGGAAGGAGAGGGAAGGCAGGACAGGGAAGGAGAGTAAAGACAGGACAGAGAAGGGGAGGGACGGCAGGACAGGGAAGGAGACGGAAGGCACATAGTGAAGGCAGGGTAGTGAAGGCAGGACAGGAGAGGGAAGGCAGGATAGGGAAGGTAGGAGAGGGAAAGACAGGGAAGACTGAACAGGAAAAAGCAGTGAAGCAGGACAGGGAAGGAGAGCAGGACAAGACTGGAAAATAGAGGCTGTACAAGAGAGGGACTTAGAGGCTGGACAACACAGGAAGTATAGGCTTGAACAAGACAGAGAAGTAGAGGGTGAACACGACAGGGAAAGTAAAGTGGACAAGACAGGGAAATAAAGGCAGGACAAGAAGGGAAGTCGAGGCAGGAAAGTAGATAATATGAGAAAACAGGAAAGTATAGGCAGTGCTACTCAGGTAGTAGAAAGCTAGCTAGACAGGGAAGTAGAGCCAGTTAATATAGTAACAAATAACACACTAACAGTGTACAGTAACAATAACTCACCAACAATGTACAGTATCAATAACTCACCAACAGTGTACTAGTATCAATACCTCACCAACAGTGTACAGTAACAATAACTACCAACAGTGTACCGTAACACTAACTCACAACAGTGTACAAGTAAGAAAAAACAATAACTCACCAAACAGTGTACAGTATCAAATCACTCACCAACAGTGACAGTAACGATAACTCACCAACATGTACAGTAACAATAACTCACCAACAGTGTACAGTCACAATAACTCACCAACAGTGTACAGTAACAATAACCCAAACCAACAGAGTACAGTAACAATAACTCACAACCAACAGTGACAGGAACAATAACTCACCAACAGTGTACAGTAACAATAACTCACCAACAGTGTACAGTAACAATAACTCACCAACAGTGTACAGTAACAATAACTCACCAACAGTGTACAGTAACAATAATCTCACTCAACAGTGTAACAGTAACAATAACACACCAACATGTAACAGTAACAAACACACAACAATTGTACAGTAACAATAAGACACCAACAGTGTACAGTAACAATAACACACAACAGTGTACAGTAACAATAACACACAACAGTGTACAGTAACAATAACACACAACAGTGTACAGTAACAATAACTAAACAACAGTGTACAGTAACAATAACACACAACAGTGTACAGTAACAATAACACACCAACAGTGTACAGAACAACAACACACAACAGTATAACATAACAATAACGAACAACAGTGTACAGGTAACAATGAACACACACCAGTGTAACAGTAACAAAACAACCACCAACAGTGTACAGTACAATAACACACACAGTGTACAGTAACAATAACTCCCAACAGTGTACAGTAACAATAACTCACCAACAGTGTACAGGAACAAAACTAAACACAGAGTACAGTAACAATAACTCACCAACAGTGTTACAGTAACAATAACTCCACCAACAGTGTACAGTAACAATAACACACAAACAGTGTACAGTAACAATAACTCACCCAACAGTGTACAGTAACAATAACTCACCAACAGTTTACGTAACAATAACTCACCAACAGTGTCCATAACAATAACACAACAACCAAATGTAACATAACAATAACACAAAAACGTGTACAGTAACAATAACACAAAAAAAGTGTACAGTACACAAAACACAAAAACAGTGTACAGTAAAACCCAAAATTAAAAACCCCCTAATACAACAAGTACAGTAACAATAACTCAACAACAGTGTACAGGAAACAATAACTCACCAACAGAGTACAGTAACAATACCTAACAACAGTGTACAGTAACAATACACACCAACAGTGTACAAGTAACATAACACACCAACATTGTACAGTAACAATAACACACCAACAGTTTTTTTGTACCAGTAACAATAACACACTGCCAACAGTGTTACACTAACAATAACACACGCCAACATGTACAGTAATCAATAACACACCACCAGTGTACAGTAACATAACACACCAACAGTGTACACTAACAATACACAACCAACAGTGGTACAGTAACAATAACACACCAACGGTGTTCAGGTAACAATACAACACCAACAGTGTACCATTACAATAACTCACCAACAGTGTAAACAGTAACAATAACTCACCAAACAGTGTACACTAACAATAACACACCAACAGTGTACAGTAACAATAACACAACACCAAACGAGTGTACACTAACAATAACACACGAACAGTGAAACAGTAACAATAACACACCAACAGTGTACATTTACAATAACTTCACCAACAGTGTACATAACAATAACACACCAACAGTGTACAGTAACAATAACACACCAACAGTGACATTACAATAACTCACCAACAGTGTACAGTAACAATAACTCACCAACCGAGTTCAGTAACAATAACACACCCAACAGTGTACATTGACAATAACTCACCAACATTGTACAATTTACCCTAACTCCTCCAATCAGTGTACACAGTAACAATAACGCACCAACAGTGTTCAGTAACATAACAACACCGAACATGAACATTTACAATAACTCACCAACAGTGTACAGTAACAATACTCCCCCAACAGTGGTACAGTAACAATAACTCACCAACAGTGGTACAGTAACAATAACTCACAACAGTGTACAACCAGTTTAAAAAAAAAAAAATAAAAAAAAAAAAAAAAAAAAAAAAAATAAAAAACAATAACTCACCAACATAGTACTACCAAAAACTAAACAACAGTGTACAGTAACAATAACTCACCATGACAGTGTAGCAGTAACAATAACGCACCAACAGATGTAACAGTAACAATAACTCACCAACATGTACAGTAACAATAACACGACCAAACATGTACAGTAACAATAACTCCACCTTACCAACATGTACAGTACAAAAACTCACCAACAGAGTACAGAACATAACTAACACCAGCATATACAGTACCAATAACTCACCACATGTACAGTAACAATAACTCACCAACAGTGTACAGTAACAATAACTCAACCAACATGTACAGTAACAATAACTCACCAACATGTAACAGTAACAATAACTCCACACCAACAGAAAACAGTAACATAACCACCAACAAGTGTACAGTAACAATAACTAAACAACAGTGTAATATTAACAATAACTCACCAACAGTGTAACCGTAAACAATAACTCACCAACCAGCAGTGTAACAGTAAACAATAACACACCAACAGTGTACAGTAACAATAACTAAACAACAGTGTACAGTAACAATAACTAAACAACAGTGTACAGTAACAATAACTCACCAACAGTGTACAGTAACAATAACTCACCAACAGTGTATAGTAACGACAATGTACAGTAACAATAACTCACCAACAGTGTACAGTAACAATAACTCACCAACAGTGTATAGTAACGACAATGTACAGTAACAATAACTCACCAACAGTGTACAGTAACAATAACTCACCAACAGTGTATAGTAACGACAATGTACAGTAAACAATAACTCAACAGACCAGTGTAAACAGTAACAATAACTCACACAACATGTAAAAACATTATTTTACAATAACTTCACCAACAGTGTATAGTAACGACAATGTACATAACATTAACTCACCAACAGTGGTAACAGTAACAATAACTCACCAACAGTGTACAGTAACAATAACTCACCAACATGTACAGTAAAAAAAAAAAAAAGGGGGAAAACAATAACTCACCAACAGTGTATAGTAATCGACAATGACAGTAACAATTACTCACCAAACAGTGGTATAGTAACGGACAATGTACAGTAACAAAACTCACAACAGTGTATAGTAACGACGAGTGTACAGTATCAAATACTGCACCAACAGTGTATAGTAAACGACAGTGTAACAGTAACAATAAACTCACCAAACAAGTGTTCAGTAACAATAACTCACCAACAGTGTACAGTAAAATAAACACCCAACAGTGGTACATAACAATAACTCACCAACAGTGTACAGTAACAATAACACACCAACATGTACAGTAACAATAACTCACCACCAGTGTAGAGTAACAATAACTCACCAACAGTGTACAAAGTAACAATAACTCACCAACAGTGTACAGTAAACAATAACGTCCACCAACAGTGTACAGTAACAATAACTCACCAACAGTGTACAGTAACAATAACACACCAACAGTGTACAGTAACAATAACACACGCAACGAGTGTACAGTAACAATAACACACCATCAGTGTACACGTAACAATAACACACGCATCAGTGGTACAGTAACAATAACTCACCAAACAGTAGTACAGTAACTTAACCACACCGGAACATAGTAACAGTAACAATCACCTTCCAAGTAAAAAAAAGGACACAAGTGCAAGTAATGTTGACATTTTTATTGTGCAACGTTACGCTCTCCAGGAGCAGTATACAAGCCGTTACAAACAATACATGGACACAGAGGGTATATATAGGCTCAGAGTGAGGTGCAATACTAGTAGTAGTAGTAGTAGTAGTAGTAGTAATAGTAGTAGTAGTAGTAGTAGTAGTACAAAATGTTAGAACAATTAACTTGCACATGAGTAAACGATATAAAAGCTATTACTTGGGAAACATAAAAAATTGGTTAGACCAAATTTTCTATTGGAGACTGGATAGAGAAGGCTCTGTTTCAATGTTCATTCTCGTAATGTGCTTGTGTAGTATTAAAGGAGAGACTATATGATGCAGGTTTACTGTTTCCAGGAGGATTCTTGCTAAGACTTCAGAGATGGTGAAAGCCCGCCTTTGTGTTGTTTAATTGTATTAGAAACAGCTATTAGTGAAGATTTCAAGGCAATTTGCGTCTACAAAATTAGTTATCTATTGATCAATAGCTGGGCGTCCCTAACTTCAGAGATGATTGGTGGAATTTCGGTGTTGTAACACAGCGTTGTTCAAGTTATCGTTCCTACATGCGTAGATGTGTTCAATGAGGCGGGTGTCGAGGATTTCTTGCTGTTTCACCTACTAAATCTTGTCGCAGAGCCTTCCACAGGAATAATTAAACTCCCTTCGTTGACTGGTTCATGTGCTTGTATTTTGTTCATGGTTAGAATCCTTTATCGAAGTGACTGGAAGCGATGGGCGACTCTGGTGTTAGCTTGGAAAGTACTTAGAAACGTTCAGTGCAACCAGTGTGGTGCACGATGCCTATTCCGACGAGATTGGTCGAGAGAATATTATGTTTATGGATCTGGGTAAACCATACATTGTGCTGGTTTTAGGGTTTGCTTGGTAACATAGTACAGAAGTATTCTTCCCTCTCTAGTGTGTTTGAGTAGTTGTCTGGTTTTGATAGAATAATGATGGCCCTCTTGAATGACAGTCTACATACGAACCCAACACACTCAACAGTGGAGACGCTCACCATGATTTTCTATACAAAAACCAACAAATGCTCAAACGCACTAGAGAAGGAAGAAACTTCTGTAGACTTGTTACCCAGCAAACCCTAAACCAGCACACTGGTATGGTTTACCCCAGACCCATAAACACTAATATCCTCTCATACCAATCACGTCAGGAATAGTCAAGTTCTCCACACAAACTAGCCGAGTTTTGCCAAACATCTTACCTGCCTTCTGGGGACCATCACCCGGTACATCCTTAAACCACTAAGGCGACCTTTCTCAACGCAACCAGAAACCTCTCCATCCGTAACAAGAAAACTAAGCAGTTAGGACTTGACTTCCCTCATCACAAAGTACCTACCACAAAAGCCATCGAGGTTTCTACGACGTAAGTCAATCAGGACCTTAATCTTCCTCTACCACCTCCCGAGATTTTTTGACTTGATTGACACTCTGTGTTAATTTCAAACTTTTTTCTTTCAATAATCAAGCTCTACAAAACAAACCTACGGCATGGGATGGGGTCCCCCATCAGTGCCGTCCCAGCAACTTAAGCATGAACACCTAGAGTCCGAACACTACTTCGCCAACATCATCCCCATCAAGCGTCCCACTTGTTAAGCTACGAGGTACACATCCTCGTAAAAACGCCCAAACGTTTTGATGTACGGGATCTTCAGCAATGGCTCACGCAGTTTGAACCGGCGATCCATTTAACACTAGAAGGAAGAGTCCAATGACAAGCTACCTTTCCTCGACGTCCTCATTCCACAAAGTAGACAACAACCTAAGATTTCAAGTTTATATCGAAACCCACCAATAAAAACGATCTCCACACTTCTATTCCAGTCAAGAAACTAAGACCAAAAGAGGCATCATCATCGGGTTTTTCCCTAAGAGCATAATACCGCATTTGTAGTCCTGATTTTTTTGACGAGGAATGTACATACATCAACACCAGAACCTTCACAGATTTACATTTCCTTCCATTTTCATCAAAGACTGCAAGAAAAGAGCCCTTCAGATCATTAATTCTCCACGCAACCAACACCACTCCCAAAAAAGTTAAAATCCTCCCACCACCGGTGCACTGAACGTTTTCTAAAGTACTTCACAAGCTAACACCAGATCGCCATCGCTTCCAGCACTTCGATAAAGGATCTAACCAGAACAAAATACGCAAAGCACCACGAACAATCAACGAAGGAGTTTACACTAAACCCTGGTGGAGGCTGTGACAAGATTTATGTTAGGTGAAAACAGCAAGAAACCTCGACAACCCGCCTCAATGAACACATCTACGCATCTAGGAACGATAATTTGACAACGCTGTGTAACAACACCGAAATGCCATCCAATCATCTCATGAAGTTCAAGGGACGGCCCAACCTATTGATCAAAGAACCTAATTTCCGCAGACGCAAGTGCCTGAATCTTCACTAATAGCTGTTTCTAAATACAATTAAAAAACACAAAGCAGCTTCACAATCTCTGAAGTCTTAGCAAAGAATCCTCCCTAAAACAGTAAATCCTGCATCATATAGACTCTTCTTCCTGTTAATACTACACAAGCACATTACAGAGAATGAACATTGAAAACCGTCCTTCTCTATCCAGTCTCCAATAGAAAATTTGTCTAACCAATTTTATGTTTCCCAAGTAATAGCTTGTATAATCGTTTACTCATGTGGCAAGTTATTGTTCTGAACATATTGTCTACTACTACTACTACTACTACACTACCACTAGATTGGCATCCTCACTCTAGCCTCATATATACCCTCTGTGTCCATGTACTGTTTGTAACGGCTTGATAAAGCTCTGAAGAGCGAAACCGTTGCCACAATAAAATGTACTACATTACTTGCACTTGTGTCCTTTTATTTTACATATTGTTGTAATTCCTACAACATTATTACAACAACTACTCACCAACAGTGTACAGTAACAATAACTCACCAACAGTGTACAGTAACAATAACTCACCAACAGTGTACAGTAACAATTACTCACCCACAGTGTACAGTAGACAATAACTCCCAACAGTGTAACAGTAAAATATACTCACCAAACAGTGTACAGTAACATTAACTCACCAACAGTGTACAGTAACAATTACTCACCAACAGTGTACAGTAACAATAACTCACCAACAGTGTACAGTAACAATAACTCACCAACAGTGTACAGTAACAATAACTCACCAAAAGTGTACAGTAACACTGGCTTGCTAACAATGTACAGTATCAGTGACGAGAGGACAGAGACACAGAGACTGGCGTAGCTCTACCTCCTGATCATTATCTTGCTCAACTGATAATTTGTATCAGTCCACACGACACATAACTTCCTCAAATATGTATAATATATAATATATATATATATATATATATATATATATATATATTATATATATATATATATATAAATAAAATATATATATATATATTATATATATATATATAATATATATATAATATATTTAATAGTATATTATAAAATATATATATATATATATATATAATATATATATATATATATAAATATATAATAAATATAAATATAATATATGTAATATATATATATAAATATATATATAAATATATTATATATATATATATAGATATATATATATATATATATATATATATATATATATATTATTCATATATATCTATAATAAAATATAATATATATATATATATATATATATAATATGTACATGTATGTATATATATGTATATGTATGTAAATATATAATGAGTACTGAAAAATGCGGCTGAGCGCACCCTCCGGAAAAGGCCTTCCACTAGCGGTGTATCCGGTTTAGGGCCTTCCACTGGGCGGTGTATCTTTCTAAGGACCCTTCCACTGTGCGGTGTAACTCCGGTCTAAGGACCTTACTTCTGAGGCATCCCCTTTTCACACCTAGGAGTTACTTCCGTTTGACCTGACCTCGCCCTCGAGACTACCTCACCCTTGACCCCCCCCCCGCCCACACCGCCCGCGCGCCCGCCCGCCCGCGCGCACCGCCCGCGCCATTCGCGACCACCCGCGCGCGCCCGCACCGCGCGTCCCTGCCCAGCTCCATTCTCGCGACCCCCGCCCGACCTTCTGCTGCTCCTTCGCAGCGTCGTCCGGATCCCCCCCCGCGCCTTCGAATTTTTTTCCGATATTTTTTTTTTTCGAATATTTTTTTGAATTTCATTTTCTTGTGCTCTCCATCTACTCAGATCAAATTTTTGAGGTTTCCCCCTCTTCACTTCGCCCCCATGCCCAAAATTTCCTCGAATAACACACAATTTTTTTTGGATTCCCCCCTATGGGGTTTCGAATTTCCTTATGATGTCCTCGAATCAAGTTTATTTTTTGGATTCTCCCTATGGGGTTTTCTAAACCCTCTCCATCCTCCTTGGATCCAAGGTTTTTTGGATTGTCCCTCCTTCCACCCCCACCCCCCAATCCCAAAAATTTCTCAATAATCCAGGTTTTTTTGGATTTCTTCCTATGGGGGGTTTTTCGAGAAATTCTCTCCATCTCCTTGGATCAAGTTTGGATTGCCCTCCTTCCACCCCCCAATTCCCAAAAATTTCTCATATTACCAAGTTTTTGATTCCTCCCCTATGGGTTTTTTTTTTCGAATTCTCCAATACCTCGGATCCAATTTTTGGATTTCCTCCCTCTGGGGTAAGCATACAGGTCTAACAAGTCAAAATGAACTAAGAAGGGCTGATAACTCTTGGTCAGTGGACGTCAGCGCACACAGGCTGAATCTTGTCGACCCTTTTAGTTCATTAAAGTTAATAAGAGGGGGACATAGTACCTACTACATAGGAAAACATTTTCACTCTTAAACCCAAAGTATTTCATCAACAGAAAGTCCGCATTTTTTCGTTAATACCCACAATTTCTTTCCAAAATACAACACAAACATTTATCACAAAAAACTAACCTCAAAATTATTCCTCGTTTTAACCCTTTAGTTCATTAAAGTTAATACGGGGACACAGTAACGATCATAAAAAGTCACAAAAACCTAACTCAAACACTTTTACTTTGAACATCACCAAAACCACTCTCATAAATCCACGATGTGGGTCGATTGAATACTCACATAAACACCTTTGAACACCTCAAAACACTCTTAGAACTACCTCCAAAACGCGCGCAGTTGAACAATTTTCAATCAACACCGAAACACATCCAAAAAACACAATTTAAGTACTACTCTCCCAATTACACCACTGAAACGTACTAAAACACCGCTGAATTCAATCAAACACCCTTCACACCTTCAAACACCCCTTGAACACCTTTCAAAAACACTCCTTGAACACCTTCCAAAAAGCACACCTTTGAACATTTTCAATCAAACACCAGAAAAACACCTTCCAAAAAACAAATTTGAGTACTTCACCCAATTACACACAGAATACCTACTAAAACACCGCTGAATTCAATCAAAACACCTTCAACACCTCAAACACCCTGAACACCTTCAAAACACCTTAAACACCTTCAAAACACCTTTGAAACACCTTCGAACATTCCAAAACACTATTTGATAACTCCCATTACACAACTGAATACTATAAAACACGCTGAATTCAATCAAAACACCCTTGAACACCTTTCAAAGCACCCTTGAGCACCTTCAAAGAAACAACATTTGAACACACTCAAAACATACCTTTGGAATAACCTTCATAACACCTTTGAACACCTTCAAAACATCCCTTGAACAACCTTCAAAAACACCCTTTGATCACCTTCAAAAAACAACATTTGAAACAACTCAAAACACCTTTGAACACCTTTGAACATTTTCCACAACACTATTTGAGTATCCCAATAAATTTGACATCTCTAATTTATCTGCACTACACATTTCATTAAATTTACAACTCATCCCTCATTTCTCGTTTTTACCCTTTTAGTTCAATTAAAGTTATTAAGGGGACCACAATAACATCAGAAAAAAAGTCAACAAAAACTAACTCAAACACTTACTTTGAACATCCACAAAACACTCTCATAAATCCATTTTGAATACTCACATAACCACCCTTTAACACCTTCAAAACACCTTATGATATCGTTTTAACTAATTTCATCACAACCCACTTATATCATCTTTTTTCGGTAACTCAATCGACTACACTACCCCTTTCATCAATACCAACAAATTTTACTCGTTTTAACTAATGTCCATCACTGTAACCAAGATTTTCACAAAAAACTCTAGTACACTTAACACACACGCACACACACCCACAACACCCACAATTTTTTCTCGATTTATCTAATTCATCAGAAATCAACAACAACAACAATCACACAAACCCAACAACAACACCCACAACCCACAATTTTTTCCTCGTTTAGCTAATTTCATCAGAAAAGTCACAACAACAACATCTACCCACAACCCACAACACCAACAACCCACAATGTTTTTCTCGTTTTAGCAAAATTTCATCAGAAAGTCACAACAACAACAACCCACAACCCCACAATTTTTTCTCTCGTTTTTAAACTAATTTCATCAGAAAAGGCACAACACCCACATCACCCACATCCCACAATTTTTTTTTCTCGTTAAAAAAAAACCCTTTTTAGTTCATTAAAGTTAATAAGTGGACACAGTAACAACAGAAAAAGTCACAAAAAACAACCCACGTTCATATCTTTTTTCGGTAACTCTAATTTCCGACTACAATACCTCACAAATTGCCAATTTTATTCACATTTTTTTTTCCCCCCTTTCTTTTACTGATCTGAAAAGTAATCCACATTCCTCCCTACAGTACAAAAGTCTTATAAAATCCTCTCCATACCCATACACCATGTATCAAACATAAATTAATATTATACTACGCATGCAACACTCCCAAACTATTGCGACAATGTTTCAACAACCCCTCCATTCTATTTCCAATATCTCATAACATTTCATATTCTTAATAATTTCTTTTTAAAATATACACCACATTACCTTTTATTTTCAGTAAAATCTCCCCATATTTCTAATTACAACCTCCCATACCCCTCGCCATCTCACCCATTCTCTCCCAACACACCTCTTCAGAACACACACAAAAATCACATTTCACATCCACAAATGCATCTCAAATCCACTATAATCACTATAATCAAGATATTCACAAAACTCTAGGTACCACCTACCACATCACACACACAACACTCACACCTAACCTATCCTTAAATCTAACGATCTAACTACCTAACTTAACCCAACCTAATTACCTAAACTACCTAACCTTTAACCCAACCTAACCTAACCTAAACCTAACCTACCTAACCTCACCTAACCTAACCTTACCCAACCTGACCTAACCTAACTATCCTAACCTAACCTAACCTTACCTAACCTTAACCTAAAACCTATACGAACCTACCCTAACTAACCATACCTAACCTAACCTAACCTAACCTAAATTTTCTAACCTAACCTAACCTTACCTAACTAAAGCCTAACCTAAACATTACTAACCTAAACATTACCTAACCTAACCTAAAACTATCCTAACTAACCTAACATACCTTACCTAACCTATCCTAACCTAACCTAACCTACACCTAAAATATATCTGGAACACTTCCATAATACATTCAGATACTCCGAAAATACTTTGAACGACTCCATGTTTTGGTTATTTCCTATTTAGTTTTTGAAAATTTATCGTAAATCGCATTATTTTCTTGTTGGTAAAACACACCCATGGTAGAATAATTTACTCGATTTCCGAATAGAAACACTTTCCTCGCTCTGAGAGACTCATAAGCTTATATGGGCCGCCCTTCCCCCGACGCCACTGTGTATGTACGATTCACCACCCAGGGTAGAAACTCACAACTGCCGTCAAACACAGGTCAGACAGATGGCATGTAATGCGTTTTCACACCCAAGGTGAAATAAAAGAATAATCCACACCTGAATCAACTCACCTAACCGAACTAACCTAACCTATCCAAGCCTAACTAACCTAGCTAACCTACTTTACCTAACCTAACCTAACCTAACCTAACCTACTCACCTAACCTTAACCCAAACCGAACTTAAACCTAACCTAACACTAACATATCTTAACTAACCGAACCTAACACCTATCGACCTAACCTATCTAACTAACTAACCTAACATACCCTAACTAATTGTCTAACATAAACCTAACCGAACCTAAGCCTAACCTAACTTAACCTAACCTAAACCTAACCTAACCTCACCTAACCGCCTAACCTAACCTATCTAACCTATCCTAACCTACCTACCCAAACACATCAACACCACCGAATACCTCCCCAAAACACTACTGATTACTACCAAATCACCACTGAATACTACAAAATCACGTCAAAATCCCAGAAAAAAGTTTAACTCACCATCCAACTTAAATTTTATAGAAATCCCCTCAAAATCACTATATCAGAACCCAACCTAACTATCCTTTCCTACCTAACCCAACTAACCTAACCGAACCTAACCTAACCTTACTAACCTAACTACGAACCTAACCTTACATAGCCTAACCCTAACCTACCCTAACCGAAAACCTATCCTAAACCTAACCTAAACTAACCTAAAACACCATCAAACAACTACGAATACTCCCCATATCAACACTGAATATTACCAAATCACACGTCAAAATCACCAGAAAACTAAAGTTTTACATCACATCCACTTCCTTTTTATAGAAATTCCCCTCCAATCACTATAAACTATGATCCCTATCCAACCTAACCTAACCTTTCCCAAGCCTAAACGAACCTCTAACCTACATTACCCAGCCTAACCTAGCCCTACCCTACTATCCTAACCTAACCCAACGACCTAACACATCAAACACTCAGGATACTCCTCCAAAACACTACTAGATATCCAAATCACCTAACTAACTAACCGAACCGAACCTAACATTACCCAAACTAACCTAACTTATCCTAACCTAACCTTACTTATCCTAACCTAACCTAACTTATCCTAACCACCTAACCTAACATAACCACATCAAAACCTCCGATATACTCCCCAAAACACTACTGATTCGACCGCAAATCACCTAAAACTAAACCTAACCTATCCTAACTAACCTAAACTACCTAATTATCCGAACCTACCTAACCTAACCTGACCTAACTTATCCTAACCTAACCTAACCTAACCTAGCCTTACCTAACCTAACCTAACCTGGACCTAACTTATCCTAACCTACCTAACTACTTATCCTAAACCTAACTACCTAACACTTCAAACAACCTTCCGAATACTCCCAAAAACACTCTGATTACTACCAAATCACACTGAATTATACACAAAACACATCAAATCACAGAAACGAAAGTTTTTCTCCCAGTCCAACCTCCTTTTTATGGAATGCATATCTTACCGCATTTGATGTCACCTTCAAACACTCAGAATACTCAAAACATACTGATTACTACCAAATCACGTCACATTCACCAGAAACTAAGTTTAACCTACATCCAACATCCTTTTTATAGACTGGATATTCTTACCGCAGTTTATGTTGCCACATCCCATTTCCTCTTTAACATCATCCTAAACATCCTTCCTTATTTCATTTCGAATATATCCTAGATTAGTTTTAACCCCCGACGGGACCATCAGACATTAGGAGCCAGAGCAACCATCACACCCAACCCCACCTACTACTCTCTGGCTCCTGCGTTCGTGATGGGCCCCATCGGGGGGTTAAAAACAATCTAGGGTTATACGGAATGAATAAGGAAGGGATGTTTAGGGTGATGTGGAAGAGGAAATGCGATATGCAACATAAAATGGCGGTAAGTATATTCATTCTATAATAAGGCTGTTGGAGATGGTGATGTTACTTAGTTTTGGTGATTTGACGGTGATTTGGTAGTAATCTGTAGTGGGTTGGGGAGTATTCGGAGGTGTTTGAGGTGACATAAAATGCGGTAAGAATTTTCATTTCTTATAAAAAGGATGTGCTGGTGATTGATTAAATTAGTTTCTGTTGATGTTTTGACGGTGTTTAGGTAGTATTCAGTGGTGATTTTGGTAGGTAGTAATCAGTAGTGTTTTGGGACGTATTGGAGGTGTTTGCAAGGTGTTTAGGCTATAGCGTTAGGTTAGGTGAGGATAAGTTAGGTTAGGTTAGGTTTGGATAAGTTAGGGTCAGGTTAGGTTAGGTTAGGTTAGGCTGGTTAGGTTAGGTTAGGTTAGGATAAGTTGTGGTCAGGTTAGGTTTGGGTTAGGTTAAGGATAAGTTAGGATAGGTTACGGTTAGGTTAGTTGGATAGGTATAGGTTAGGTTTAGAAGAGATTTGGTGGTAAGCAGTTAGTGTTATGGGAAGTATTTGGAGGTGTTTGAGGTGTTAGGTTAGGTTAGGTAAAGTTAGGTTAGGTTAGGCTAAGTTAGGTTAGGTTGGGTTAATGTTAGGTTCGTTCGGTAGTTAGGTTTAGGTGATTTGGTAGTAATCAGTATTGTTTTTGGGGAGTATCGGAGGTGTTTGATTGGTGTTAGGTTGGTTGGGTTAGGTTAGGATAGGTTGTTGGGCTAGGTTAGGTTGGGTAATGTTAGGTTTAGGTGAGAGATGCAGGAGAGTGATGTTCATTAGGTTATTTGTTTAACTCACAAATAACTCACCAAACCTACACTAAATCCACACTAAACTCATGCTGATCATTATGTATTCTATAGATGGAGTTTTCCTGAAGTAAACTTCTTGATGTCTGCTGTTATTGCACTGGGAAGGTCAGTTGACAACGAGGCAACCGAGTCAATAATAGCAGTAGTGGTAGAAAGTAGATGGTTGTGAAAGTCACAGTAGACCTGATGGTAACTAGAACTAGAACTAGAACCACTGGAACACACAGCTCTGCAAGTAACAGTAGTAGAGGAAGTTGTAACCCATGTCTTCTACCCAGTTGCCTTCCTCCTGTACATTCCATGACAGTATATTTTTTTTCCCTGTTGTAATGTTGGCATGGGCCGGAGGGAGCGATGGAGGGGAGAGAGAGCCTTCTTCTTTACACTTCTTGCTTCACATACACGTAGTATATGATTGTTCCTAATCTAGGTAGATGTTGAGAGAACTTCTCATCATATAGCCTCATTATGGTCTTCGTATTCTCTGATGCCTGTCTTTCCCATGTACCTCACTGTACTCTCTCCCCTTACACAAGGTATGCCTGGGCACAACACAAAGGTTAATGACCCGTGAGTCCACTGTCAAAGACAATTTAACGACCGTCGGCCACTGTCAGACAGAGGTTTAAGGCCGTGGGCCACTGTCAACGTTAATGGCCCGTGGGCCACTGTCAAACACGTTAATGGCCGTGGGCCACTGTCAGACACAAGGTAAATGTTCCATGGTCCACTGTCAAATACAAGGTTATTGCCCCGGGGACCACTGACAGACAAAAGATTATTAACTCGCAGACCACTGTCATACACAAAGTTAATGGCCATTGATCTGTTGAAATCGCTTCTTCTCACTGCTCTTTACAGGTGGTGAAAGGCTCCTGATCCAGGAAATTGGAGCTATTACCCCCTTCGTTGGATTAAATATATCTCCTATTTCCCTGGGGCCTCATGAGCCCCTAAGACTTTAGCTCTTTCTCGTCGTTACGAGTGATACTTCTATTTCTTTTTGATAACGTTTTACATGTTGTGAAACGTTTAGAGCTTTATCAAAGCTTTATAAGGTGTGAGCTTTGTGTAAAGCTCTACATAGTGCGAAATACCAAATAAAGCTCTACACTGTGTGAAAATTTTAATAAAGCTCTACACTGTGTGAAAATTTTAATAAAGCTCTACACAGTGTGAAACATGATTTTATAAAGCTCTACCCAGAACGAAAAGTTACTTGACATAGCTCTATTTAGAGCACAGCTTGACTTGATGAAGCTCTATAAGAAAAGAAACATGATTTGATAAAGCTCCACACTAGTGAAACCACTCGATAAAACTCTTCATAAAAGTAAACAAGATAAAGCTCTACACAGAGTAAAACATGCTAAGTAAAGTAAAGGCATGACTAGATGGAGCTTTACACTGAGAGAAATTTGTTGATAAAGCGCTACATTAAGCTCTACATAGAGCGCAACATGATCTAGCAGAGTCGACACAGAGAGCAAACAGGCCTTGATAAAGCTCTACACAGAGTGAGACATTTTACAGTTCATATAGGCCTAAGGCCTATGGTAGCTTCTAACATACATTGTCATCTGCAACTGGTGTCGCTACAAGGATATACACCGACAGATGTGTATATCTCATTGTATATAACCGTGTATATAATACGTCACATGCAGCCTTCAGGAGGGTGCGACTTTTTAAGTGATATAAAAAGAAAATTGAAAAATTATGGAAAAAATGTTTTCTTACCGAAAAATAATACATAATTCTGGCAACAGGCTGATGTAATTAGCTTGTTTCTATCATATTTCTAAGTATGTTTTTCTAAAAAGGCATTTTTTTTTGTTCTTGCTGTCATCAAAAAGACATGATGGTAATTCGTTTTTTTTTCCTCCAAAAATTAGGATTTTTATGATCATTCTTAATACACTACATTGCAACTCCTCTGAGGACGCCATTCAAATTCAAGGAGTGATAACAGATCAGTCGCGTGTGGGCTTTGAACATTTGTTGAGGTGAGCAACATACTGAAATATGGCGCACCATGACCATAGAGTTTTACAGAAATCATATGTGTATAATTCCAGAATAAGTTATTGACATTATTTTCCATTTTTTGCGAAAAGTATTTATAGGAGTGTTATGATTTTTGCACACGTTATTGAGTAATGATGGTTCTACTAACATGTAAAGGAGATGTGCGATATTATTTACCGCTTTGTTTTTGTAATAAAGTTGGTGGAATTACCGACAATATGTAAAGTAAAAGGACACAAGTGCAACTAATGTGACATTTTAGTGTGGCAACGTTTCACTCTCCAGGAGCTTTATCAAGCTTGATAAAGCTCCTGGAGAGCGAAACGTTGCCACAATAAAATGTCACATTAGTTGCACTTGTGTCCTTTTACTTTACGCTTTGTTTTTATTGATTTTTTCTTCCTAAAAAAAATCCATAAAAAATAGTGTATTTCAACATTTTTTATCATGCAATCTATTGACATTTTCGCTCAAAGGGCGTTAGTATCAAGATTATCTAGCCCTTATCTTTCATCTGAAGTAAACAATAGCATTGTAGTTTTATGCCCTATAGAATAGGGCACTATTTATTTTTTCTATCTATCTTTTAAGGCAAAAAGTCACTATAAACACAGTGTGTAGGCTTCAAATGCTGCTTAAATGACTGTAAAATTTTTAATGAAATTAGTGGAATACAACTTAAGTTCAGAATTCATAAGTTTAGAATAAAAAAAATTGAAGGGGTTTTGGCTTGAGATATGTTTAAACTTGTTTAAACTAGCGTCAGCAGAAACCAAGTTCATTAATTAAGTTTTAATGGGATCGGGGAATTTATAATACTTATGTTGAACTTATGTCTTAGACGGAGTAATGAAGGTGGGCAAGGAGGGAGGGAGGGAGATGGTGGGAACCTGCGTTGAACCACGTTCAGCCTTCCATGAAGAGAGAACACGTGTTAAGCCTCACTGAGGAGGGAACCTGCCAGTATGGCATCTTCTTATAATCTATCAGTATTGGTTCTTCCTATAATCTATCAGTATAGCATCTTCCTATAATCTATCGTATGCCCTGTTACTATAAACTACCAGCAACCTACCTTCCTATAATCTTTAAAATTTCTCCAGCTTTCCATAATCTACCGGAACAGAATCATTTAGTGATTGATGTCATCTTCCCATAATCTACAG
>NC_069473.1:29860886-29893535 GCF_026875155.1 Cherax quadricarinatus | reverse complement strand
CCTCGTAGTGAAAAGTCTGAAGATCCATGAGCCAGATAGATGAACCCTATTATAGCCACTGGTCTCTGAGTTTTAATACTCACCTACCATCGCGATTGTATGTGTTCAACCAATGGATTGTGTAACAATGCCTTTCTAGAGGATTGTACGATGCCTTATGGGAAAATTGCAAGAACACTGTAGATTATAGGAAGATGACATTCAGATCACTAAATGATTCTGTTCCGGTAGATTATGGAAAGCTGGAGTATATAAAGATTATAGGAAGGTAGGTTGCTGGTAGTTTATAGTAACATGGCATACTGATAGATTATAGGAAGATGCTATACTGATAGATTATAGGAAGAACCAATACTGATAGATTATAAGAAGATGCCATACTGGCAGGTTCCCTCCTCAGTGAGGCTTAACACGTGTTCTCTCTTCATGGAAGGCTGAACGTGGGTTCAACGCAGGTTCCCACCATCTCCCTCCCTCCCTCCTTGCCACCTTCATTACTCCGTCTAAGACATAAGTTCAACATAAGTATTTATAAATTCCCCGATCCCATTAAAACTTAATTAATGAACTTGGTTTCTGCTGACGCTAGTTTAAACAAGTTTAAACATATCTCAAGCCAAAACCCCTTCAATTTTTTTTATTCTAAACTTATGAATTCTGAACTTAAGTTGTATTCCACTAATTTCATTAAAAATTTTACAGTCATTTAAGCAGCATTTGAAGCCTACACACTGTGTTTATAGTGACTTTTTGCCTTAAAAGATAGATAGAAAAAATAAATAGTGCCCTATTCTATAGGGCATAAAACTACAATGCTATTGTTTACTTCAGATGAAAGATAAGGGCTAGATAATCTCGCCCTTTGAGCGAGAATGTCAATAGATTGCATGATAAAAAATGTTGAAATACACTATTTTTTATGGATTTTTTTTAGGAAGAAAAAATCAATAAAAACAAAGCGTAAAGTAAAAGGACACAAGTGCAACTAATGTGACATTTTATTGTGGCAACGTATTCGCTCTCCAGGAGCTTTATCAAGCTTGATAAAGCTCCTGGAGAGTGAAACGTTGCCACACTAAAATGTCACATTAGTTGCACTTGTGTCCTTTTACTTTACATATTGTCGGTAATTCCACCAACTTTATTACAAAAACAAAGCGGTAAATAATATCGCACATCTCCTTTACATGTTAGTAGAACCATCATTACTCAATAACGTGTGCAAAAATCATAACACTCCTATAAATACTTTTCGCAAAAAATGGAAAATAATGTCAATAACTTATTCTGGAATTATACACATATGATTTCTGTAAAACTCTATGGTCATGGTGCGCCATATTTCAGTATGTTGCTCACCTCAACACATGTTCAAAGCCCACACGCGACTGATCTGTTATCACTCCTTGAATTTGAATGGCGTCCTCAGAGGAGTTGCAATGTAGTGTATTAAGAATGAATCATAAAAATCCTAATTTTTGGAGGAAAAAAAAACGAATTACCATCATGTCTTTTTGATGACAGCAAGAACAAAAAAAAATGCCTTTTTAGAAAAACATACTTAGAAATATGATAGAAACAAGCTAATTACACCAGCCTGTTGCCAGAATTATGTATTATTTTTCGGTAAGAAAACATTTTTTCCATAATTTTTCAATTTTCTTTTTATATCACTTAAAAAGTCGCACCCTCCTGAAGGCTGCATGTGACGTATTATATACACGGTTATATACAATGAGATATACACATCTGTCGGTGTATATCCTTGTAGCGACACCAGTTGCAGATGACAATGTATGTTAGAAGCTACCATAGGCCTTAGGCCTATATGAACTGTAAAATGTCTCACTCTGTGTAGAGCTTTATCAAGGCCTGTTTGCTCTCTGTGTCGACTCTGCTAGATCATGTTGCGCTCTATGTAGAGCTTAATGTAGCGCTTTATCAAACAAATTTCTCTCAGTGTAAAGCTCCATCTAGTCATGCCTTACTTTACTTAGCATGTTTTACTCTGTGTAGAGCTTTATCTTGTTTACTTTTATGAAGAGTTTTATCGAGTGGTTTCACTAGTGTGGAGCTTTATCAAATCATGTTTCTTTTCTTATAGAGCTTCATCAAGTCAAGCTGTGCTCTAAATAGAGCTATGTCAAGTAACTTTTCGTTCTGGGTAGAGCTTTATAAAATCATGTTTCACACTGTAGAGCTTTATTAAAATTTTCACACAGTGTAGAGCTTTATTAAAATTTTCACACAGTGTAGAGCTTTATTTGGTATTTCGCACTATGTAGAGATTTACACAAAGCTCACACCTTATAAAGCTTTGATAAAGCTCTAAACGTTTCACAACATGTAAAACGTTATCAAAAAGAAATAGAAGTATCACTCGTAACGACGAGAAAGAGCTAAAGTCTTAGGGGCTCATGCGGCGCCAGGGAAATAGGAGATATATTTAATCCAACGAAGGGGGTAATAGCTCCAATTTCCTGGATCAGGAGCCTTTCACCACCTGTAAAGAGCAGTGAGAAGAAGCGATTTCAACAGATCAATGGCCATTAACTTTGTGTATGACAGTGGTCTGCGAGTTAATAATCTTTTGTCTGTCAGTGGCCCACGGGCCATTAACGTTGTGTTTGACAGTGGCCCACGGGCCATTAACGTTGACAGTGGCCCACGGGCCATTAACCTCTGTCTGACAGTGGCCGACGAGTCGTTAAAATTGTCTTTGACAGTGACTCACGGGTCATTAACCTTTTGTCTGTCTGTGGCCCACGGGCCATTAACCTTGTGTATAGGGAGAGAGAGAGTACAGTGAGGTACATGGGAAAGACAGGCATCAGAGAATACGAAGACCATAATGAGGCTATATGATGAGAAGTTCTCTCAACATCTACCTAGATTAGGAACAATCATATACTACGTGTATGTGAAGCAAGAAGTGTAAAGAAGAAGGCTCTCTCCCCCTCCATCGCTCCCTCCGGCCCATGCCAACATTACAACAGGGAAAAAAATATACTGTCATGGAATGTACAGGAGGAAGGCAACTGGGTAGAAGACATGGGTTACAACTTCCTCTACTACTGTTACTTGCAGAGCTGTGTGTTCCAGTGGTTCTAGTTCTAGTTCTAGTTACCATCAGGTCTACTGTGACTTTCACAACCATCTACTTCTACCACTACTGCTATTATTGACTCGGTTGCCTCGTTGTCAACTGACCTTCCCAGTGCAATAACAGCAGACATCAAGAAGTTTACTTCAGGAAAACTCCATCTATAGAATACATATAATGATCAGCATGAGTTTAGTGTGGATTTAGTGTAGGTTTGGTGAGTTATTTGTGAGTTAACAAATATCCTAATGAACATCTCTCTCCTGTCATCTCTCACCTAACCTAACATTACCCAACCTAACCTAGCCCAACCTAACCTATCCTAACCTAACCCAACCTAACCTAACACCATCAAACACCTCCGAGTACTCCCCAAAACACTACTGATTACTACCAAATCACCTAACCTAACCTAACCGAACCGAACCTAACATTACCCAACCTAACCTAACTTATCCTAACCTAACCTAACTTATCCTAACCTAACCTAACACCATCAAACACCTCCAAATACTTCCCATAACACTACTGCTTACTACCAAATCACCTAACCTAACCTAACCTATCCTAACCTAACTAACCTAACTAACCTACTTACCTAACCTAACCTAACTAACTACTACTTATCCTAACCTAACCTAACCTAACCTAGCCTAACCTAACCTAACCTAACCTGACCTAACTTATCCTAACCTAACCTAACCTAACTTATCCTAACCTAACCTAACCTAACCCTAACCCCTTTCAAACCCCTTTCCGGGAATACTCCCAAAACACTACGTTTACTAAAAAAAATAAACCACTGAATACACCAAACACCGTAAAAATCCCCAGAAACTAATTTTTTATCATCCCCACCCCAACATCCTTTTTATAGAATGAATTTTCAAACCGCATTTTATGTCACCTTAAAAAACACCTCCAAATTTAACCCCCAAAACACTACTGTTCTACCAAATCACCGAAAAAATCACCAAAAAACTAATTTTAAAACATAAACCATCCAACATCCTTTTTATAGAATAATTTTATTTTTACCGCTTTTTAATGCTGAAAATTTTCCCTTTCCCCTCTTCCACATCACCCCTAAAAAACCTTCCTTATTAAATTCCGTATATCTCCTAAGGGTTGTTTAACCCCCGATGGGGCCCATAAACGACGCGGGACCGATTGTAGTGGGTGTTTTTGGAGTGGTGATTTGCTCGGGCTCCTAATGTCATGAGGGTCCCGGGGGGTTTAAAACAACTCGGGAGAATACGAAAAAAAAGGGAAGGATTTTTAGGATGAGTGGAAGGGGAAATGTGATGTGCAACATAAAATGCGGTAAGAATATTCTTTCTATAAAAAGGTTTTGGGAGGGTTTAGGGTTAAACTTAGTTTTTTGGTGATTTTGACGGTGATTTGGTAGTAATCAGTATTTTTTGGGGAAGTATTGGGAGGTGTTTAAAGGTTGACAAAAAAAGGGGGTAAAATTTATTCTTCCAAAAAAAGGATTTTTGGAAATTGATAATAAAATTTTAGTTTCGGTGATTTTGATGGTTTTTGGGTTAGTTTTCCATGGTGTTTTTGGTAGTAATCATAGTGTTTTTGGGAGTTTTCGGAGGTTTTAAAGGGTGTTGGGTTTAGGTTAGGTTAGGAAAATTATTTGGGTTTGGGTTGGGATAAGTTAGGCCCATTTTTTTTTGGGGTTGGGTTGGGTTTAGGCTGGGTTTTTTGGGTTGGGTTTAGGTTAGGTTTAATTTAGGTCAGGTTAGGTTAGGTTAGGTTAGGATAAGTTGGGTTTTAGGTTGGGTTTGGGTTTTAGGATATTAGGTAGGTTGGGTGTTTTGGTAAAATTCAGTAGTTTTTGGGGAGTATTCGGGGGTGTTTGATGGTGTTAGGTTGGGTTTAGGTTAGGATAATTTGGGGTTAGGTTGGGAAAAATTAGGAAAGGTTAGGAAATTTAAAGGTTGGTTTTGGGTAATGTTAGGTTCGGTGGGTTTAGGTTGGGTTTGGGTGATTTGGTAGTAATCAGATGTTTTTGGGGAGAAATTGGGAGGTTTTTGATGGGGGTTAGGTTGGGTTTGGGGTTTAGGTTAGGATAGGTTGGGTTTGGGCAAGGTTAGGTTGGGTAATGTTGGGGTTAGGTTGGGTTGGGCCCTGGGAAGTTAGGTTATTTTGGGGTTTCTTGGGTTTTATATAAATTTGGGGGGGTTTTTCAAAAAAAAGGGAATTGGATGGGATTTTTAAACTTATTTTTCTGGTGTTTTTTGACGGTGATTTGGTAGTTTTCCCAGTGGTGTTTTTGGGAGAAAATTTCGGAGGTTTTTGATGGTGGGGTTTAGGTTAGGTTGGGGTTGGGAAGGTTGGGTTAGGTTTAAAGGTTTGGGTTAGGTTTGTTGGGTTTTAGGTTCGGTTAGGTTGGGTTTTAGGTAAGGTTGGGTTGGGTTTTTGGGGTTTAGGTTGGGTTTTGGGGTTTAGGTTAGGAAAGGTTAGGTTGGGTTTGGGTTTTTGGTATAGTGATTTAAAGGGGAATTTCAATAAAAAGGA
Organism: Cherax quadricarinatus; assembly: GCF_026875155.1. Lineage (NCBI taxonomy): Eukaryota > Metazoa > Arthropoda > Malacostraca > Decapoda > Parastacidae > Cherax > Cherax quadricarinatus. Next base: position 29,887,903 of record NC_069473.1, on the reverse strand, counting down.
ATTTTGGAAGGTGATGTTAAACTTTTTTTCCCGGTGATTTTGACGGTGTTTTGGGTAGTATTCATTGGTGTTTTGGTAGAAAACAGTAGTTTTTTGGGGAGTATTGGGAGTGTTTTGAGGGTTTTTTGGGTTAGTTAGGTTTGGGTTGGGTTTGGGATGGGTTTTAAGGTTGGGCTAGGTTGGGTTGGGGTTAGGTTGGGTTGGGTTTGGGTTTAAGTTGGGTTAGGTTAGGTTCGGTATTTTTAATGTTAGGAAAAAGTTGGGTTTGGGGAAATGTTAGGTTAGGTTAGGTTGGATGGTTTATTTTTCGATTGGGTTTATTTTGGGTTTCCGGTTTAGGTTAAGATAGGTTGGGTTGGGTAGGTTAAGTTGGTTTGGGGTTAGGTTATTTTAGGTTAGGTTAGGTTAGGTTTTTTAGGTTAGGTTTTAAAGTTGGGTTAGGCTAGGTTGGGTTGGCTAGGATATTTATTAGGTTCCCGGTTAGGTGAGTTGATTCAGGTTTTTTTTTCCTCCCTTGGTGTGAAACGCATTAAAACGGTTCCCTGTGGGACGCGGTTGTTTTTTCTCCCTTGGGTGTGAATGGGCATTCCAGGGGCGTCGGGGGAAGGGCGGCCCAAATAAGCTTAATGAGTCTCTCAGAGGGGGAGGGGGTTTTTGGAAATCGAGAAAAATATTTCACCAAAGGGTTTTGTGTTTACCAACAAAAAATAAGTTGGGTTTTTAAACAAAAAAAAGTTTTTCAAAAACAATTTTGGAAATACCCAAAAATGGATTTCGTTAAAAGTAATTCCTGGAGTACTCTAATGTATTTTGGAATGTTTTCCAATAATTTTAGGTTGGGTTAGGTTGGGTTTTAAGGAAAGGTTAGGAAGGTTAGTTAGGTTAGTTAGGATGGGTTAGGTTAGGTTTTAGGAAATGTATTTAGGTAATGTTTTTTTGGGTTTTGGGTTTTAGGAAAGGGTTGGGTTTAGGGTTAGGATAAGTTAGGTTGGGTTAGGTTAGGTTGGGTAAGGTTGGGTTTTAGGGTGGGTTAGGATATTTGGAAAGGGGTTGGGTAATTTTAGGTTAGGTTGGGATAGTTGGGTTAGGAAGGGTTTGGTTGGGTTGGGTTGGGTTTAGGTTGGGTTTAAAGGTTAGGTTGGGTTTGGGTTTTGGGTTGGGAAAAGGGTTTTGGGGGTGGGTTGGGGTTAAAGTTAGGTTGGGTTAAGGTTAGGGGGGGTTTGATAGTTTTTTTTGGGAATGGGGTTAGGGGTGTGGGGTGGTGTGTGGGGGTTAGGTGGTCAAGATTTTTTGTGAAAATTTTTTGATTAAAAGTGATTTTAGTGGATTGAGATGCATTTGTGGATTTTAAAAAGGGTAAATTTTTGTGTGTGTTCTGAAGATTTTGTGTTGGGAGATGGGGGGATGGAGAGGGTTTGGGGGGAGGGTTGTAATTAAAAAAATGGGGGTATTTTACTGAAAATTTAAAAAGGGAAGTTGAAAAATTTTTAAAAAAAAATTAAGAAATGGGAAAAGTTTGATATATTGGAAAAGAATGGAGGGGGTTGAAAAAGGCGCAATAGTTTTGGGGTTTTTGAGCGAGTATAATATTAAAATTTTTGTGGATACAAGGGGGTGGGTATGGGGGAGGATTTTATTAGAATTTTTTTAAATGTAGGGAGGGAAAGTGTATTACTTTTAAAAATTCCCGTAAAAAGAAGGGGGGGGGGAAAATGGGAATAAATTTTTAATTGATGAGGGTTTTGGGGAATGTAGTCGAATTTTAAGGGTAAACCCAAAAAGATATATAAATTTGGGTTTTTTTTTTTGGGGACTTTTTTCTATGACGTGTCCCCTTATTAACTTTTAAAGAAATAAAAGGTTAAAAAAAGGGGAAAAAAAAAAAATTTTGGGGGTGTGGGGATTTTGGGGGTGTTGTGACTTTTTTTGATGAATTAGTTTTTAAACGGAAAAAATTTTTGGGGGGAAGTGGGGTTTTCGGGGGTTTGCCTTTTTTGATAAATTAGTTAAAAAAGAAAAAAATTGTGGGTTGTGGGGTGTTGTGGGTTTTTGGGTGTTGTGGGGTTGTTTGGGGTTTTGGGGTTTTTTTTGTTTTGAAATTTCTGAGAAAATTTGCTTTAAAAAGGAAAAATTGTGGGGTTTTGGTTTGTTTTGTTTGGGGTTTTGTTTTTTGTACTTTCCCTGATGAAAAATTTGATAAAACAGAAAAAATTTTGGGGGTTGTGGGGGGTGGGTGCGTGTGTGTTAGGTTCATGGGGTTTTTTTTTTTAAAATCTTGGTTACCCGTGATGACATTAGTTAAAACGAGTAAAATTTGTTGGAATTTATGAGGGGAAATGTAGTCGAATTAGAGTTTCCGAAAAAAAAAAGATATAAGTGGGGTTTTTGGGTGAAATTAGTTTAAAAAAAGATAATTCAAAGGGGGTTTTGAAGGGGTTCAAGGGTGTTTTTGTAGTATTCAAATGAAATTTTTGAGAGGTTTTTTGGGGGGGGGGGTTTCCCAAAATAAAGGGGGTTTTAGTTTGTTTTTTTTGACTTTTTTTTTTGAATTTTTGTGTCCCCTTAAAAACTTTAATGAAAAAAAAGGGGAAAAAAAGAGAAAAAAAGCCTAGTCTGGAGACTGGGGGGATGAGTTTTTAATTTAATGAAATTGTAAGGCAGATAAATTAGAGATGTCAAATCTTATTTGGGGTACTCAAATATGTTTTTGGGGAAAAGGGCAAAGGGGTTCAAAGGTGTTTTGAAATGTGTTCAAAAGTTTTTTTTGAAAGGGGATTTAAGGGGGGTTTTGAAGGGGTTTTTAAGGGTTTTTTGAAGGTGTTAAAAGGGGTTTTGAGGGTTTTTCAAAGGTGTTTTTATTTTGTTCAAAAAAAAGTTTTTTGAAGTGATCAAGGGGGTTTTGATTGAATCACGGTGTTTTAGTATATTTTTTAGTGGTTTTAATGGGGAAATACTCAAATAGTGGTTTTTTGGGAAAAAATTTTAAAGGGTTCAAAGGTGTTTTTTAAATTTGTTCAAATTTTTTTTTTGAAGGGTTCAAAGGGGTTTTTAAAAGGTTTTTGAAGGGTGTTTTGATTGAATTCGCGTGTTTTAGTAGTATTCAGTGGGGTAAATTGGGGTTACTCAAAAATGTTTTGGAAAAGTTCAAAGGGGTTTTTGAAGGGGTTTTTAAGGGGTGTTTTTTAAGGTGTTCAAGGGTGTTTGAAAGGGGTTGAAGGGGGGTTTTTATTTTAACAGCGTGTTTTAGTAGTAATTTAGTGGGTAATTGGAGTACCCAAAAATGTTTGGAAATGTTTTTAAAGATTTTTTTGAAGGTGTTTAAGATTTTTAAGGTGTTTTAAGGGTGTTTGGGAAAGGGTTGAAAAGGGGGTTTTTTTAAATTTAATTTTACGGGGGTTTTAAATAAATATTCAGTGGGGTAAAATTGGGGGTTTTTTCCCAAAAAGTGTTTTTGGAAAAGTTTTTAAAAGGGGTTTTTTTAAAAGGGGTTTAAGAGTGTTTTGAAGGTGTTCCCGGGGTTTTAAGGTGGGTTTTTGGGGGTTTGATTGAATTTAGCGGGGTTTTAGTATATTCAAATTGGGGAATTGGGGGTACTCAAATATGTTTTTGGGGAAAAAATTTAAAGGTTTTTTTGAAGGGTTTTTAAAAGGTGTTTTGAAGGGTTCCCAAAGGGGGTTTTGAAAGTGTTGAAGGGGGTTTTTTATTGAATTCAGCGGTGTTTTAGTTTTTATTCAGTTGGGGAAAATTGGGAAATATTTAAAAAGTGTTTTTTGGGAAATGTTTTGTGTTGATTGAAAAATTTTAAAGGTTTTTTTTTGGGAAAGGGGTTCAAAAATGTTTTGAAGGTGTTTTAAAAAAAGTTTTTATGTGTGCATTCAAAAGATTTTTGATAGTGTTTTTTGGGGATGTTTTAAAGAAAAGTGTTTGATTTTGTTTTTTGTGACCCTTTTTTCTGAAGTATTTTGTCCCCTTAAAAAACTTTAATGAACTAAAAGGGTAAAAACGAGAAAAATTTTAGTTAGATTTTTGTGATAATTTTTGTGTTGTAATTTTTTAAAGAAAAAAATGGGTAAAATACGAAAAAAAAACGACTTTTTTTTAAAGAAAGAAAAATTTGGTTTAAAAAGTAAAATGTTTTTTTCCCCATGATTAAAGGGACTATATCCCCTTAAAAACTTTAATGAACTAAAAGGATCGACAAAAAATTTAGCCTTAGTGTGACTCACTGCATAAGGGGGGGGGTCGACAAGTTTCAGCTTGTGGGGCGCGGGTTTACGTCACTGCAAAGGTGATTGGGCCCCCCATTAAATTTAAAAAGAACTAAAAAAGGGGCGAACCCCCAAGGGAAAAAAAAATTTAGCTTGTATGTGTGACTTTACTGACCGCCGAGTAAACACCCTTCTTAGTTTTTTTGACTTTTTAAAACCTTTTATAAGCATGCTTACCCCCAGAGGGGGGATTCCAAAAACTTGAACCGAGGAATTTGGGGAATTTCGAAACCCCCCTAGGGGATCCCCCAAAAAAATTTATTCCAAGGGGATCAAAAAAATTTCGAAAACCCCCCTAGGGGGAAACCAAAAAAATTGATCCAGGGAATTTTTTTTTTTTTGGGGAAAAAAGAAACCCCCAAGGGGGGAATCCAAAAAATTGGGAATATTGAGGGAAATTTTTTGGGGTTGGGGGTGGGGGGGGGAAGGAGGGACAATCCAAAAAACCTTGATCCCAAGGGGAAGGAGAATTTCGAAAACCCCATAGGGGGGAAACCAAAAAAAAAAATTGGGTCCGAGGAGATGGAGATTTGAAATTTGAGAAAAATTTTTTATTTTGGGGGGAAAGTGAGAGGGGGAACCTCCAAAAAAATTTTATCTAGGGGATGGAAATTTCCAAAAACCCCCTAGGGGGAACCCCAAAAAATTGAAACCCCAGGGAATTTTGGGGAATTTTGAAAAACCCCCTAGGGGGGAAACCAAAAACTTTGGGAATATTTTAGAAAATTTTGGGGGGGTTTAGGGTTTGGGGGTTTGGAAAAGGGGGGACAATCCAAAAAAAATTGATTTCCCAAGGGGGATGGGGAATTTCGAAAACCCCATAGGGGGGATCCCAAAAAAAATTGATTCGAGGAGAAAGGAGACTTTGATTTCGAAAATTTTGGGATGGGGGGGGGGAAAGTGAGAGGGGAAAACCCCAAAAAAAAATTTTATCCAAAGGGGATGGAAAAGGGACAAAAAAATGAAACTTTAAAAAAAATCAAAAAAAAAACGGAAAAAAAATTTGAGGCGCGGGGGCGATCCGGGCGACGCTGCGAAGGCGCACAGAAAAGGGGCGGGCGGGGGGCGCGAAGGGCGCGGGGGGACGCGCTGGGGGGCGGGCGCGGGCGGGGGGCCCCGGGGGGGGCGCGCGGCGCGACGGGGGATCGCGAAAAAGGGGGGGTTTTGCCCAAGGGGGTCGTTTGGGGGGGGTTTAAGGGTGGACTCGAGGGGGGAGGTCCCAAGGGCAAAACCCGGAAAAAAACAAAAAAGGGGTGAAAAAAAAGGGTCCTCAGAAGAAGGTCCTAACCGGATAAACACCGCTCAGCCGCACCCCTAAAAAACCGGGAAAGGGGGCCTCATTTGGGAAAGGGCCCAAAAAAACCCGGGAAAAACCCTCAGCCGGATTTAGGGGATTTGGTTGGGAGACAGCAAAACCCCCCAGGGAAAATACTACCGCCCGCCAGTGAAAATGTGAAACAAAAAAAACCCGTAACGTTTTGGCCCTGATTTGGGAGGGTTGCGGTTTTTTTTTTCTTCTCAAAACACGCTAAATAACAGGAATCTTGCTACTCCAAATTTTCACTTTTGGCCGCCTTTACAGACACGCACAAAGCATATATATATATAAAATACATCTAGGTTTTTTTTCCTTTTTCTAAAAGCTCTTTTTTTTTTTTTATTTCTTCTATTGTCCATGGGGGGAAAATGGGAAAAAAATCTTTCCTCCGAAGCCCTCGTGGTCGTAAAGAGGCGACAAAAAAGCCCGGGGGCAAGGGCTAGTAAACCCCCTTTTCCTTATACAATTACTAAAAAAAAGAAGAAGAAAAAAATTTATAAAACTGGGTTGCTTAAATGTGCGTGGATGTAGTGCGGATGACAAGAAACAGATGATTGCTGATGTTATGAATAAAAAAGAAGTTGGATGTCCTGGCCCTAAGCGAAACAAAGCTGAAGGGGGTAGGAGAGTTTCAGTGGGGGAAATAAATGGGATTAAATCTGGAGTATCTGAGAGAGTTAGAGCAAAGGAAGGGTAGCAGTAATGTTAAATGATCAGTTATGGAAGGAGAAAAGAGAATATGAATGTGTAAATTCAAGAATTATGTGGATTAAAGTAAAGGTTGGATGCGAGAAGTGGGTCATAATAAGCGTGTATGCACCTGGAGAAGAGAGGAATGCAGAGGAGAGAGAGAGATTTTGGGAGATGTTAAGTGAATGTATAGGAGCCTTGAACCAAGTGAGAGAGTAATTGTGGTAGGGACTTGAATGCTAAAGTAGGAGAAACTTTTAGAGAGGGTGTGGTAGGTAAGTTTGGGGTGCCAGGTGTAAATGATAATGGGAGCCCTTTGATTGAACTTTGTATAGAAAGGGGTTTAGTTTATAGGTAATACATATTTTAAGAAAAAGAGGATAAATAAGTATACACGATATGATGTAGGGCGAAATGACAGTAGTTTGTTGGATTATGTATTGGTAGATAAAAGACTGTTGAGTAGACTTCAGGATGTACATGTTTATAGAGGGGCCACAGATATATCAGATCACTTTCTAGTTGTAGCTACACTGAGAGTAAAAGGTAGATGGGATACAAGGAGAATAGAAGCATCAGGGAAGAGAGAGGTGAAGGTTTATAAACTAAAAGAGGAGGCAGTTAGGGTAAGATATAAACAGCTATTGGAGGATAGATGGGCTAATGAGAGCATAGGCAATGGGGTCGAAGAGGTATGGGGTAGGTTTAAAAATGTAGTGTTAGAGTGTTCAGCAGAAGTTTGTGGTTACAGGAAAGTGGGTGCAGGAGGGAAGAGGAGCGATTGGTGGAATGATGATGTAAAGAGAGTAGTAAGGGAGAAAAAGTTAGCATATGAGAAGTTTTTACAAAGTAGAAGTGATGCAAGGAGGGAAGAGTATATGGAGAAAAAGAGAGAAGTTAAGAGAGTGGTGAAGCAAGTAAAAAGAGAGCAAATGAGAGAGTGGGTGAGATGTTATCAACAAATTTTGTTGAAAATAAGAAAAAGTTTTGGAGTGAGATTAACAAGTTAAGAAAGCCTAGAGAACAATGGATTTGTCAGTTAAAAAATAGGAGAGGAGAGTTATTAAATGGAGAGTTAGAGATTGGGAAAGATGAAGGAATATTTTGAGGAATTGTTAAATGTTGATGAAGATAGGGAAGCTGTGATTTCGTGTATAGGCAAGGAGGAATAACATCTTGTAGGAGTGAGGAAGAGCCAGTTGTGAGTGTGGGGGAAGTTCGTGAGGCAGTAGGTAAAATGAAAGGGGTAAGGCAGCCGGATTGATGGGATAAAGATAGAAATGTTAAAAGCAGGTGGGGATATAGTTTTAGAGTGGTTGGTGCAATTATTTAATAAATGTATGGAAGAGGGTAAGGTACCTAGGGATTGGCAGAGAGCATGCATAGTTCCTTTGTATAAAGGCAAAGGGGATAAAAGAGAGTGCAAAAATTACAGGGGGATAAGTCTGTTGAGTGTACCTGTAAAGTTTATGGTAGAGTTATAATTGAAAGAATAAAGAGTAAGACGGAGAATAGGATAGCAGATGAACAAGGAGGCTTTAGGAAAGGTAGGGGGTGTGTGGACCAGGTGTTTACAGTGAAACATATAAGTGAACAGTATTTAGATAAGGCTAAAGAGGTCTTTGTGGCATTTATGGATTGGAAAAAGGCGTATGACAGGGTGGATAGGGGGGCAATGTGGCAGATGTTGCAAGTGTATGGTGTAGGAGGTAGGTTACTGAAAGCAGTGAAGAGTTTTTACGAGGATAGTGAGGCTCAAGTTAGAGTATGTAGGAAAGAGGGAAATTTTTTCCCAGTAAAAGTAGGCCTTAGACAAGGATGTGTGATGTCACCGTGGTTGTTTAATATATTTATAGATGGGTTGTAAGAGAAGTAAATGCGAGGGTCTTGGCAAGAGGCGTGGAGTTAAAAGATAAAGAATCACACACAAAGTGGGAGTTGTCACAGCTGCTCTTTGCTGATGACACTGTGCTCTTGGGAGATTCTGAAGAGAAGTTGCAGAGATTGGTGGATGAGTTTGGTAGGGTGTGCAAAAGAAGAAAATTAAAGGTGAATACAGGAAAGAGTAAGGTTATGAGGATAACAAAAGATTAGGTGATGAAAGATTGAATATCAGATTGGAGGGAGAGAGTATGGAGGAGGTGAACGTTATTCAGATATTTGGGAGTGGACGTGTCAGCGGATGGGTCAATGAAAGATGAGGTGAATCATAGAATTGATGAGGGAAAAAGAGTGAGTGGTGCACTTAGGAGTCTGTGGAGACAAAGAACTTTGTCCTTGGAGCAAAGAGGGAATGTATGAGAGTATAGTTTTACCAACGCTCTTATATGGGTGTGAAGCGTGGGTGATGAATGTTGCAGCGAGGAGAAGGCTGGAGGCAGTGGAGATGTCATGTCTGAGGGCAATGTGTGGTGTGAATATAATGCAGAGAATTCGTAGTTTGGAAGTTAGGAGGAGGTGCGGGATTACCAAAACTGTTGTCCAGAGGGCTGAGGAAGGGTTGTTGAGGTGGTTCGGACATGTAGAGAGAATGGAGCGAAACAGAATGACTTCAAGAGTGTATCAGTCTGTAGTGGAAGGAAAGCGGGTAGGGGTCGGCCTAGGAAGGGTTGGAGGGAGGGGGTAAAGGAGGTTTTGTGTGCGAGGGGCTTGGACTTCCACCGGGCATGCGTGAGCGTGTTTGATAGGAGTGAATGGAGACAAATGGTTTTTAATACTTGACGTGCTGTTGGAGTGTGAGCAAAGTAACATTTATGAAGGGATTCAGGGAAACCGGCAGGCCGGACTTGAGTCCTGGAGATGGGAAGTACAGTGCCTGCACTCTGAAGGAGGGGTGTTAATGTTGCAGTTTAAAAACTGTAGTGTAAAGCACCCTTCTGGCAAGACAGTGATGGAGTGAATGATGGTGAAAGTTTTTCTTTTTCGGGCCACCCTGCCTTGGTGGGAATCGGCCGGTGTGATAAAAAAAAAAATATATATATATAATATATATATATATATATATAATATATATATATATATATATACTATATATATATTATATATATATAAATATATATATATATATATATAAATATAATATATATATATATATATATATATATATATATATATATATATAATATATATATATATATATGCAAAACAACCACTCTGAAAGAATAGAGAAATTCCAAGCGCTTTCGTGACTAATTCACGAAAGCGCTTGGAATTTCTCTATTCTTTCAGAGTGGTTGTTTTGCATATTACATATATATATATCTTTTTTTTTTTTTTTTCAACAAGTCGGCCGTCTCCCACCGAGTCAGGGTGACCCAAAAAAAGAAAGAAAATCCCCAAAAAGAAAATACTTTCATCATCATTCAACACTTTCACCACACTCACACATTATCACTGTTTTTGCAGAGGTGCTCAGAATACAACAGTCTAGAAGCATACACATATAAAGATACACAACATATCCCTCCAAACTGCCAATATCCCAAACCCCTCCTTTAAAGTGCAGGCATTGTACTTCCCATTTCCAGGACTCAAGTCCGACTATATGAAAATAACCGGTTTCCCTGAATCCCTTCACTAAATATCACCCTGCTCACACTCCAACAGATCGTCAGGTCCCAAGTATCATTCGTCTCCATTCACTCCTATCTAACACGCTCATGCACGCTTGCTGGAAGTCCAAGCCCCTTGCCCACAAAACCTCCTTTACCCCCTCTTTCCAACCCTTTCGAGGACGACCCCTACCCCTCCTTCCTTTCCCTATAGATTTATATGCTTTCCATATCATTCTACTTTGATCCATTCTCTCTAAATGACCAAACCACCTCAACAACCCCTCTTCTGTCCTCTGATTAATGCTTTTATTAACTCCACACTTTCTCCTAATTTCCACACTCCGAATTTTCTGCATAATATTTACACCACACATTGCCCTTAGACAGGACATCTCCACTGCCTCCAACCGTCTCCTCGCTGCTGCATTTACCACCCAAGCTTCACATCCATATAAGAGTGTTGGTACTACTATACTTTCATACATTCCCTTCTTTGCCTCCATAGATAACGTTTTTTGACTCCACATATACCTCAACGCACCACTCACCTTTTTTCCCTCATCAATTCTATGATTAACCTCATCCTTCATAAACCCATCCGCCGACACGTCAACTCCCAAGTATCTGAAAACATTCACTTCTTCCATACTCCTCCTCCCCAATTTGTTAACCAATTTTTCTTTATCTAAATCATTTGATACCCTCATCACCTTACTCTTTTCTATGTTCACTTTCAACTTTCTACCTGTACACACATTCTCAAACTCATCCACTAACCTTTGCAATTTTTCTTTAGAATCTCCCATAAGCACAGTATCATCAGCAAAAAGTAACTGTGTTAATTCCCATTTTGAATTTGATTCCCCAAAATTTAATCCCACCCCTCTCCCGAACACCCTAGCATTTACTTCTTTTACAACCCCATCTATAAATATATTAAACAACCATGGTGACATTACACATCCCTGTCTAAGACCTACTTTTACCGGGAAGTATTCTCCCTCTCTTCTACACACCCTAACCTGAGCCTCACTATCCTCATAAAAGCTCTTTACAGCATTTAGTAACTTACCACCTATCCCATATACTTGCAACATCTGCCACATTGCTCCTCTATCCACTCTATCATATGCCTTTTCTAAATCCATAAATGCAATAAAAACTTCCCTACCTTTATCTAAATACTGTTCACATATATGCTTCAATGTAAACACTTGATCTACACATCCCCTACCCACTCTGAAGCCTCCCTGCTCATCCGCAATCCTGCATTCTGTCTTACCTCTAATTCTTTCAATTATAACCCTACCGTATACTTTTCCTGGTATACTCAGTAAACTTATTCCTCTATAATTTTTACAATCTCTTTTGTCCCCTTTTCCTTTATATAAAGGGACTATACATGCTCTCCGCCAATCCCTAGGTACCTTCCCCTCTTTCATACATTTATTAAACAAAAGTACCAACCACTCCAACACTATATCCCCCCCTGCTTTTAACATTTCTGTCATGATCCCATCAGTTCCAGCTGCTTTACTCCCTTTCATTCTACGTAATGCCTCACGTACCTCCACCACACTTACATTCTGCTCTTCTTCACTTCTTCATTTAAAAGTTCCTCAAAATATTCTCACCATCTACCTAATACCTCCCTCTCCCCATCTAACTCCCCTACTCTGTTTTTAACTGACAAATCCATACTTTCCCTAGGCTTTCTTAACTTGTTTAACTCGCTCCAAAATTTTTTCTTATTTTCATTAAAATTTCTTGACAGTGCCTCTCCCACTCTTTCATCTGCTCTCCTTTTGCACTCTCTCACCACTCTCTTCACCTTTCTTTTACTCTCCATATACTCTGCTCTTCTTTTAACACTTCTGCTTTGTAAAAACCTCTCATAAGCTACCTTTTTCTCTTTTATTACACCCTTTACTTCATCATTCCACCAATCACTCCTCTTTCCTCCTGCCCCCACCCTCCTATAACCACAAACTTCTGCCCCACATTCTAATACTGCATTTTTAAAACTATTCCAACCCTCTTCAACCTCCCCACTACTCATCTTTGCACTAGCCCACCTTTCTGCCAATAGTCGCTTATAACTCGCCCGAACTTCCTCCTCCCTTAGTTTATACACTTTCACCTCCCTATTACTTGTTGTTGCCACCTTCCTCTTTTCCCATCTACCTCTTACTCTAACTGTAGCTACAACTAAATAATGATCCGATATATCAGTTGCCCCTCTATAAACATGTACATCCTGGAGTCTACCCATCAACCTTTTATCCACCAATACATAATCTAACAAACTACTTTCATTACGTGCTACATCATACCTTGTATATTTATTTATCCTCTTTTTCATAAAATATGTATTACTTATTACCAAATTTCTTTCTACACATAGCTCAATTAAAGGCTCCCCATTTACATTTACCCCTTTCACCCCAAATTTACCTACTACTCCCTCCATAACATTTTTACCCACTTTAGCATTGAAATCCCCAACCACCATTACTCTCACACTTGATTCAAAACTCCCACGCATTCACTCAACATTTCCCAGAATCTCTCTCTCTCTCCTCTTCACTTCTCTCTTCTCCAGGTGCATACACGCTTACTATAACCCACTTTTCACATCCAATCTTTATTTTACTCCACATAATCCTTGAATTTATACATTTGTAGTCCCTCTTTTCCTGCCATAGCTTATCCTTCAACATTATTGCTACTCCTTCTTTAGCTCTAACTCTATTTGAAACCCCTGACCTAATCCCATTTATTCCTCTCTATTGAAACTCTCCCACCCCCTTCAGCTTTGTTTCACTTAAAGCCAGGACATCCAGTTTCTTCTCATTCATAACATCCACAATCATCTCTTTCTTATCATTTGCACAACATCCACGCACATTCAGACTTCCCACTTTGACAGTTTTCTTCTTCTTATTCTTTTTAGTAATAATGAACAAAAATCACTTACCATTTACCGCAGGTGGATTATTCCGACATACACAGGGATGCAGTCTTCTCTCCTCCTCGCAGACACCTCCAACGGATTACTGAATTGGATTCATCCTTGACCCAACTTGAATGACAGTAGATGCAAAGAGTGACCCAGCACGGGCATTTATAGCAGCGTTATGACCTTTCGCCCCGCCTCTAACCTTTCGCCCAGCCTCTAAACGCCTCTACCCCACCGTATTATAATTCCAATATTTTACACAGATTTTCATAATTCCACGTTGAATTATTAGCAAATACACTTGAACATGAGGGTATATTGAAATGCTCATATGCATATTTCATTATAAATTGGTCATTCTTTAATTTATTTCTACCAAAATCTTTAAACAAATATGGTATAATTTTCTTTACACTATAATTTGTTAACTTATACACAAAATATATAGATGAATGGTTCAGAGAACCGACATGTTGATAAATTAGACACATGTGCAACTCTTGGGTATCTTTATTGAGGAAACGTTTCGCCACACAGTGGCTTCATCAGTCCATACAAAGGAGAATCTTGAAGAACAGGAGGAGAATGAGGTAATCAGTCCCTCAACCTTGAGCCGATGTGGTCAGTCCATCAATCTTGAATAGAATCTATTCAAGATTGATGGACTGACCACATCGGCTCAAGGTTGAGGGACTGATTACCTCATTCTCCTCCTGTTCTTCAAGATTCTCCTTTGTATGGACTGATGAAGCCACTGTGTGGCGAAACGTTTCCTCAATAAAGATACCCAAGAGTTGCACATGTGTCTAATTTATCAACAAAATATATAGCATATAAGACGCACAACAATGATTTTTCATGTTGAATCCTCTGATTAATACCGTACATGAAATTTCTCTTGTATATAATTTTCTCATATATATTTGTATAATGTTTTAAATCCACCCCGAAACTATCTAAATATAATAATATGTGTTTGTTCACATATATAGTAATCCAATGAGCCATATTTTCATCTTGATCGTTCAATATATTAATGATGAAAATTACCGGCTTATCTTTTATCCTCATAATAACTTCATTTATATTATTTGCGGCAAAAACATCCCAAATACGAGGCATATCTTCCCGTAGAATGTTTCAAGGCAATATTTATCTCTTCACAATTCATGATCAATACTCGCGTATGCACTATCACTGTTTCTATTTTCATTTATATTTAAATCGCATTTGTTCACCAAACATCAGACAAAATCTATTCTCATTCTTTCGGTTTTACCAAATGTCCATATCTTATTCTCAAATTAACCATTCTTCTCGACAGAATAAGCATTCTTAACGTGTTCCACTTCTCAGGTCCAACACCTAATATATTCCTGCCTTGGAGAAAACTCTATATGTAATCAGATGATCAGTCCCAAACCCAGAAGATTTCAAGTAGCGTAATATAACCTACTCTACTCGCGTGGGTAGGGAACTTACAGTCAATATTAAAGAATCAGTTCTGATTAATTGTAACCCTAAATGATTCCAAATCATCATGTTTGAAAAATATAATGGTTAAAAATTATATCCCTCCATCTATGTCTTCATAATCAACTAATAAAAAAATATCTTATCGGGTATGACTTGACCACAAGGATTATCTGCCATCAATTGTGTTTGATTAATTGAACAGAAAATATGAATTTAATAATGTCTTCTTGAAACAGATATTCCCACCCCTGCGGGTTTGCCCTCAATGCTTGAATTCACAATGCAATTAATGCATTCGTATACGAATACCTTTATCGGATCCATAATTTAATGAAATTAAAATTATATTTATATGTTTTTTTCCGCTTAATGGAGTCATAATTGCCATGTGCGGGTGAATGCAATTTCAAAGTCCAATCGACATTCGCACTATCCAGGATATATTCGTGAAAACTACTCACATCCAGCATCAAAGGGAAACAATATTCACTTAATCGTTAATTTACCTTCGTCTTTCTGGAATAATCACTAAATCAGCAGTTGTATTAGGACTACTTTGTCCTCATTATTACAAAGGAATGCTATTCTTCCCAATGTATCAATTTTTGATGGGGAAAATGCTTAGCAGTTTAATATATAACCCGTATATGAATAAAAATGATCTATTCTATAGTGTTCATTGAATACAAACACACAGATTTGAATATTGTCTGACTTATAGAATTCACAAATATGACCTTACATCATCTCCCAAATGCACTCCCATCCTCAATTTGATATATTTATGTCAATTTCCAAGGCCAACTCGTTAAATCTAAAAATTACCTTCTGAACTTT
The DNA here is from genome assembly GCF_026875155.1 of Cherax quadricarinatus. Taxonomy (NCBI): domain Eukaryota; kingdom Metazoa; phylum Arthropoda; class Malacostraca; order Decapoda; family Parastacidae; genus Cherax; species Cherax quadricarinatus. Next base: position 29,872,801 of record NC_069473.1, on the reverse strand, counting down.
GTATTCTAAATTCGAGAAATTTATCAGATCACTTGATTACTGGCAATACTTCACAGTGCTCTAGCAGCTATGAGGATTCAATAATGGTATGTCCTGGTAATTTGGGGAATCCCATCAGTTATGGAATGAGAATAAGTGGGACGGGGGCGTTGATCCCCCTGGTGTAACGTATAGAGCCACCAGCCGACATAATAACAATTATGACATTAAACAATAAACTAAAATTAATTAAATATTTCCAGTTTTTCTTTGTATTATTAAATTCTTCAATCGTTTTCCAAACCATCATTCTTCTATCCTGCCGGATAAAAACTTTCTGTCGCACACCCTTCAATGTTTCTACGCCTCTATTTTCTCGCAGAATTTTTCAATGCAATACCATTATTTAACATCGGTTCACACATTTTGCCCGAATGGGTAATACTCCCGGAGCAAAGGTATTCAATATGAATGTTCTCGTGCTTTTCTGCCATCCCACCGAGAATGACAATAATCCTCCCGCCCCTCCCTGCTAGCTTTATATAATATAATATCTCTAAACCTGCTCCTTTCACCCCTCTGAATATCAAAGAGTTTCAGGAAATAATTCCACTGAAGGAGGTGAGAAACTGGGTTCTCATCTTGACGGTTCGTTCAATATTAACTCCAACTTGATCATTCACTCTCGTTTTTATTAGGTCTTAAATGTAGTACACATACAGTAAACACTTGTCATTATATTGAATTAACCTTCCTTTCTGATCAGCGATCCGCGAGCTTAATACTCAGCTTGATCAATATCTTTTTATTAAGTGGTTTATACATTTTGGGATCATAATTAGATCTTAATGTATTAATATCAACTACTCCCAAAAGAGATACCAACTGAATCGCCAAAATTAATGGGATCCAAATCAAATCGCTATATATTAACATATAAAATTGTAATACCTTAATTCAGATCGGGTGGGTTTACCGCCTCACATCACGACCAGACTCGTTAAAAATAAACTCTTTTTTCTATTGGTAAAGGACATACAAATTTCATTACCTTAGAACCCTAGCATAATCGCTTCCTCTTTAACAAATTTCCAACCCACATAACCACTGGTAATACAGAAGGTAGTATAATTTTTTTTGTTCAAGTCAATAACACTCTGTTTTAATTCCTGGATGATATGTAAACACAATGAGTTTTTGGGATGATAATACCCGTTGTATGTTTAAACTGCTATTAAGAAATTTCATTAATATCCTCATTTATTGGCCTCTAAAATCCTTGCCAATCACCTCCAATAATTTTGCTCAATCAATTTATGCATAATATTTATTTACTGTAGATTTCGTCATATGTATACATTACTTCAAATTCTTTTGGCGGTAATACTTGCTTCTGGGTAAATTATAATTTCAGAGGCAAACCACATAATCAATTTTATTAATCTATATAATGGGGTCATATAATTTATTAATGAAAGCCCGAAGGTGTATTGGCGGGAAATATAACGAGACTTGAATCGCTACCCCGTATAGAAGACGTCAGCCATCTCTACACACTTATAACACACACTAAATAAAAACAAAACATCACAGAGTTTTATAGTACTCACCTAATATGATATCCACGATGTTTTCACTCCTTACAGCCCGCCTCCTTTATGTAATAACATGTTTTCTTCTCACTTAGTATCTCTCACAAAATCAAAATGTATAACCTGATATAATTACTAAATGCTTTATTTCTGTTAAGTAAATCAGAATCGATTCTTCTCGCTGATATCCATTATTTTCTGATAAAACATTTAATAATTTCAATAATATTACGTCTAGTAAACGGGGTAAGAAGGTACATTCTCATCCCAACTCACCTAAGGAATTTTATTTTGCAATAATACTAACATGATTTCACATATTCTATATTTCTCGCACATCTCTCTCTCTTATGTGCATTAATCTTGACAAATCTGGGGTTTTTCTGAGGTTTCACCGAGTGAGAGCAGGTGGGTTGACCTGCCTACGGGATAGTCTTAAACTTGCGTTTAACACCACGCTTCAAAGCATGCACCACCACCACCCCCTCTAAATTCTCATCACCCTCCGATTTTACTAACCGAGAGGTTTCCCGATTCATAACTGAAGTTGGTACAAGGATAAAATTCCTTTTATGATTTTATTAAACAATTCTCGAAATAATATTTTTATGCTAGAGGTATATAATGCCAAGAAATTTCCACCTCTGATACTCGCAGCAAAATATTACTTTTACGCTAAAACCGATTTTCTACAAGCTAATGATTTAATCTCGTCCTTGTACTTTTTAAATATTTAAGGGTCTAATGTATTTTTATTCTTAATCAAATTCTTGAAAATCTCAACTGATACACTTATGTGTGTTTTTCTTAAACTTTTGCAAAAACTCTTCCGATATTTGCGTGGGAACTATTAAGTAATGTAATTAATTCTTGTAAAATTTTCTAATAATGATTTTTTCCATTGTACCTTCAACAAATCTCCTTCTTTGACCCACGAATTAAACTTGGAATCATAACCTTTAATAAGATACCAAATAATGGCGTAATTCCACCAATTTTTTTTCGTTTCAATACTCTGTCGATAATATATTCTGAGGTGGTATGACTGGGGTCAATTCTTCGCGATAAAATATTTTTAGTTTCACCTTTAATCTTTTCCCACCTTTCAAATCTTCAAAAGATATGCGTTGTTATAGTTAGTATTATTAATTCTATATTTTTAAATATTTCCTCTGTATTTTGGTGGTGTGAAACCCCCTCGTTAAACGCGGATGATTCTGCTAAGAGTCACTCTTGTTGTGTCTACCAACAGCCAATTTCTTAACTGATACGTTTCTTATTGGATCTTCCATTTTATAATTTATCCGAAAACTGATTCCTTATATCCATTTCAATGACGTAATACCCATGGACTTGCAATGGGGTTTTAAACCGCAATCCCCGAGTGCGGAGATGAATTATACGCATCATACTAATTTCATTTAACACTTTTGAAATAAATAAATGTATTGGCACTTTGTCATATACTTGGGTAAATTTACGTTTCAGCGTGCAAAGCTCTCTCTGCAATGGAAACTTCTTTAGGTTTATAGAACGTATAAAAAGTATATGATCTTTCTGAATTTAAGAAAATTTCCCTGACCTCTTTCAAGGTTTATGGACGATCGATCTTTTTTACAGCTGGATATAAACTGTTTACTCCAGCGAATGACCCAGCAGATCCAGATCTCTATAAACCTTTTCAATTAATTTTTGCTCCGCTCGAGAGTTAAGAATGTATTTTACATGTTTATAGGATTATTTTATAGAACAAGATGCGAGATAAGTATGATAGATCGCCTACTAGCAATGTCGCTCGAATCCACCCAAGTTATAGGTTATAAGGACATTACGGTCCAAAACGAATATCGGGTGATGATCAAAATAGACACTTGTGAATAAAATTTTTACTTTTGAGTTAGTAAGTGAAGGAGGAAATCTCATGAAAGTATTTGATCGGGTGGGTGGGAACGTATATAGAAAAGATACGAGTAGAGTTGCAAGATACAGGAAGGCTCTGGCTGGATCATAGAGTCAAATCGAATCTTTCAGTATCGAATATGTTAAAGTAGAATTCAGAGTGGAAGTGGGATCATATGTGGCCTAATTTTCCCGAGAAACTGCGAGGGAGGCAATATGTATTAATCAGAGATTAATGATGGGTTATTGTACTGCGTGCTTTTGCGCACTATCAATGTCAAATAAAAAGAACATGTCATGGCGTGATATTCGCAAAGCAGTTAATACTAAGAGAAGATGTCTTAATCATGCAAAATCTTCTATAGATGATTTCCCCATTAACGCGTGGATAATTAGTATATAGAGAAGGAAATAACGAGTCATTATATTTTTATCATTAGAAAGACAAGATGGACATTTATGGCTATGTGTCGTAAGAGGAATAAGAAATATAAAGGACATTAAGTGCGCGTTATTGTTGACTGAAAGACATTTGGTTTTTTAATCAAAGATGTTTGACGGGTATGTTAGAACGATAATGACAGAAAAAGGTGTAAAGAAGCACTGTCATAGTTGTATTTGATTGAAGTTGGAATACACAATGGAAAGTTAGATATCCACGAAGATGGATGTAAAATCAATCAGGTTCTCGTTTTCCCCACGGAAGGAACAACAGTAACACCTTTTGAAAATTTTTAGTCATGACCATTCCAACGAATTATCGGTGTATTTGATTTCGAATGTGCATTAGACACAACTCTCCCCATCAGGCAAAATTGAGTCTCGTCATCAAACCATTGCCCTATTGTTATAGTTATATTTGATATCGCCAAAGGAGAAATAGTTGTATTGAAGAGTTATAAGGGGAGGATGCTGTTATCATTTCATTTTGAAATTTTAGTGGTGAATGGAAATAAAAATACAGTTTAGAAAGACAGTATCATGAAATCCATATTCAGAGGAGGATAAGATGAGACATGATTCACAGAACACTTGTGAATTATGTGGTAACACCTTCAAAAAACCCCAAGGACAAACATAAACACCATGACCATACTTTTAAATTTCAATAATTATATTGAGCCTTATTGTGCACGATGTAAATGCAGTGTAAAGACAAGAGAGAGAAATTATTGCTTTTTTTTTTGTCATAACATGTCGTATGATTTAGGAATAATTTAAAGGAATTGAATGTGATAATAAACGTTGAAATTCATTCGAAACAGGATTCAAATTCTTGAAAGTAGACATAGGTAAGGTTAGTGTTTCAGGATTCACTGGCTTTATTGAATGGATCTCTTTCCCCTCTTACCACGTTAGCAGAACAACATATCAAGTGCAGGTAAATCCCTGAAATATACAGAGACTATTCTGAAAGATTGCCTCGAGATCTTACCTTTATTATGTAAAGTGGGAAAACAAATTTTTGTTATGATTATATGATAGTTTAAAGAAGCCCGATAGAAACAAAATTACCGAGTAAAGTTCATTTTTTTTTAAATTCTTTTGAGAAATAGCGCTATAAAGCCAAGAAGATTATGAACATGCATGAAAGTGTTTTGAGTTGGTAAATGTAAGACTTTAGGAGATTATTTGATGATATATCTCAAGACAGAATTGGGTTTGTTTAGCCGATGTCTCAGGAGTGGCGTAAAACACTCACAGATATTTATTAAGCTAGAACGTTAGTAATTATATAAGTTAAACCATCAATTCAGTTGGGGGATTGCATTCCTATTGAAACTACTGTATGAATTAGATATGATATATTCCCATGTAATATATGACTATTTGATAAAAGGAATCTCAGAGGTGGTTTACCTGCGCAATATTCAGTATTCTAAAGCAGATAATCCCTAATTAACCCTAATTTTGATGTTAGAGTGTAAATGGGCCACTCATATCTATATCTAGAATTTCCAATTCTTTGTATGCTAGTGCGATGGGTTGAAGCCTTCTTCCACAGAAATGGTATCAGAAACTTTATCCAATGACGAGAAGAATCTACCTCGATTTGTTGGATTAAGTAATGTTTCCTGTGAAGGACAAAAGGATATTGGATAGAATGTGATACCAAGCACATATCCCCCGAGGTAGCTAGACTCTCTGATGAACTTCCTTTAATATTATCCACATATGAAATATATCAAAGAGTGTTATCTCCTTATTGTGAATCTATACTGAAAAAATGAAGTAGAAAGATCCCCAAATCTTAATGGGAGATTAGAGGGCAGTCATTACCTCAGAAAAATTATTTGATCAGTCTAGGAATTGTGACAGTTATTACTGAACTTGGTTAGGAGGTGGAAAAGGTTCATACCATATAATGAATAACACAGACAAAATTTTTAGAACCTTTCATATGAACTAATAATTGCCACAGAGAACGCTACAAGAATGTCTTATCAAGTCAAGCTTTCAAATTAACTAATAACGCCATATATGGGAAATCATTGCTGAATATTACAAAGTCTGCTGAAAATATTGATATATCAATAATGAGAAAGCATTTTTATAACGAGTAATGATCATTGTTAAAAAAATATCACACATTTAAATCAAGATAAGTGATTTTGCAACATTCAATAAAGATATATTTAGAAAGTTAAGCAACACTATATCTCGGTTTCAAATTCTTGAGATAGCTAAAAAGAATTGGCTCATTTTTGGTATAAAAGTATTAAAACAACATTATGGTGATGATGTAAGACTCTTTATACCGATACATGACTCCCTATATTTTTTAAGCTTGACATTAAAGATTTTGTACAACCGAGTTAAAAGTGAAACCATTGTTTAGTTGTATATGGATTTTTCAAAATTTCAGCCCTGAGCATCCCTATATGAGTGATAGTAGAAAAGGGGAGCTGGGTTTTTATTGAAAATCTGTAATGTGTGATAACCAAATTAGCGAGTTGAATAGCCCCTGAAAAGCTAAAATGTATTCTGTCAAGATTTGCGGGAAGATCAACTACTGTCAGTCAGAGCCAAGGGTATTCCTTCGCAATTTATGTCATTATTAACACATGCAGAGATATAAGAAATGTTTTATCAAATGCAGATAGAGAATTATTTCGCGTGTAAGTCTATAAGTAATGTAAAAGGAGAAATAGTACGGTAAGAATTAATAAGAGAGGTTTTGTCAGCCTTTGATGATAAAAGATATCATTTGAATACTAATGAATCCTTGCTTAATGGACACCCTGATATTCCCCACTAAACGTAGGAGAATAGAGTATTGTATTGCTTGGTATTAATAAATAATGAAAAAAATTATTTGTATTAGTGTTATCCTGAAATGTGTCTTTCTGATGATAAAATGTTTCCCCTTTGATCTAATATGTGTAGGGTAAAGTTCGTCGACTGATTCAGCTTGTTAAGTGTGACGTACACTGACAGAAGGTAAGTTCCCCTTATTAACTTGAAATGAACTAAAAGGGTCGACAAGATTCAGCCTGTGTTCTGGGTCAACACGTGACGTCACTGACATAGGGTCGACATGATTCAGCCTGTGCGCGTGACGTCACTACTATGTAGTGTGTCTTACAAGACACACTACAGTCTTACAAGACACACTACAGTCTTACAAGACACACTACAGCCTTACAAGACACACTACAGTCTCATAAGACACACTACAGACTTAATAGACACACTACAGTCTTACAAGACACACTACAGTCTTACAACACACACTACAGTCTTACAACAAACACTACAGTCTTAGAAGACACACTGTAGTCTTAGAAGACACACTACATTCTTACAAGACACACTGTAGACTTACAAGGCACACTACTGCCTTACAAGACACACTACAGTCTTACAAGACACACTGCAGTCTTACAAGACACACTACAGTCTTACAAGACACACTACAGTCTTACAAGACACACTACAGTCTTAATAGACACACAATGGTCTTACAAGACACACTACAGTCTTAATAGACACACAATGGTCTTACAAGACACACTACAGTCTTACAAGACAAACTACAGTCTTACAAGACACACTACAGTCCTACAAGACACACTACAGTCTTACAAGACACACTACAGTCATACAAGACACACTACAGTCTTACAAGACACACTACAGTCTTACAAGGCTCACTGCAGTCTTACAAGACTCAATACAGTCTTACAAGACACACTACAGTCTTACAAGACACACTACAGTCTTACAAGACACACTACAGTCATACAAGACACACTACAGTCTTGCAAGACACACTACAGTCTTGCAAGACACACGACAGTCTTACAGGACACACTACAGTCTTACAAGACACACTATAGTCTAACAAGACACACTACAGTCTTACAAGACACACTACAGTCTTACAAGACACACAACAGTCTTACAAGACAGACTACAGTCTTGCAAGACACACTACAGTCTTGTAAGACAAACTACAGTCTTACAAGACACACTACAGTCTTAGAAGACACACTGTAGTCTTACAAGACACACTACATTCTTACAAGACACACTGTAGACTTACAAGGCACACTACTGTCTTACAAGACACACTACAGCCTTACAAGACACACTACAGTCTCATAAGACACACTACAGTGTTATAAGACACACTACAGTCTTACAACACACACTGTAGTCTTTCAAGACACACTAAAGTCTTACAAGACACACTCCATTCTTACAAGACACACTACAGTCTTGCAAGACACAATACAGTCTTACAAGACACACTACAGTCTTACAAGACACACTACAGTCTTACAAGACACACTATAGTCTTACAAGACACACTACAGTCTTACAAGACATACTGTAGTCTTTCAAGACACACTACAGTCTTACAAGACATACTGTAGTCTTTCAAGACACACTACAGTCTTACAAGACACACTACAGTCTTACAAGACACACTATAGTCTTACAAGACACACTACAGTCTTACAAGACACACTATAGTCTTACAAGACACACTACACTCTACAGACACACTACAGTCTTGCAAGACACACTACAGTCTTGCAAGACACACTACAGACTTAATTGACACACTACAGTCTTACAAGACACACTACAGTCTTACAAGACACACTACAGTCTTACAAGACAAACTACAGTCTTACAAGGCACACTACAGTCTTGCAAGACACACTACAGTCTTAGCAAGACACACTACAGTCTTACAAGACACACTATAGTCTTACAAGACACACAGTCTTACAAGACACACTACAGTCTTACAAGACACACTATAGTCTTACAAGGCACAGCAGTCTTACAAAACACACTACAGTCTTACAAGACACACTACAGTCTTACAAGACACACTACAGTCTTACAAGACACACTACAGTCTTACAAGACACACTACTGTCTTACAAAGCACACTGCAGTCTTACAAGACACACTACAGTCTTACAAGACACACTACAGTCTTACAAGACACACTACAGTCTTACAAGACACACTACAGTCTTGAAGACACACTATAGTCTTTCAAGACACATACAGTTTTACAAGACACACTAGCCTTACAAGGCACACTACTTCTTACAAGACACACTACAGTCTTACAAGACATACTACAGCCTTACAAGACCATACAGTTTCAAACACACTACAGTCTTACAAGACACACTCGTCTTACAAAACATATACAGTCTTACAAAAACACTGTATCTTTCAAGAACACTACAGTCTTGCAAGACACATACATCTTACAAGACACATACGTTTACAAGCACCTATAGTTTACAAGCAAACTACGCCTTACAAGAAAAAACTACATTCTTATAAGACACAAACCGTCTTACAGAAACCCAAAAGTCTTTCAACACACACCAGTTTGTAAGACACAACAGTCTTTTAAGACACACTACGACTTAATGAACACTACACTCTTTCAACACCACTACTTTACAAACAACTACAGTCTTTCAAGACACACTGTAGTCTTACAAGACAAATACATTTTACAAGCACACTTGACTTACAAGGCACACTATGTCTTACAAACACATCAGTTTTCAAGCACACTACAGCCTTACAAACACACTATAGTCTTACAAGACACGTACAGTCTCACAAGCACACTACGTCTTACAAGACACACTAAGTCTTACAAGACACACTATAGTCCCTTTCAAGACACACTACGTCTTACAAGACACACTACAGTCTTGAAGACACATCGTGTTACAAGACAAACTACAGTCTTACAAACACACTGCAGTCTTTCAAGACCACTACATCTTCAAGCACACACAGTCTTTCAAGACACACTACAGTCTTAGAAGACACACTACAGTCTTGCAAGACACACTCAGTTTTTCAAAACAAACTACAGTTTACAAGAACACCAGCTACAAAACACTACAGTCTTTTTCAAAAACCCTACATTATACAAGACACACTACAGTCTTACAAGACACACTACGTCTTACAAAGGGTCATGCAGTCTTACAAGACACACTGCAGTCTTCAAACACACTACAGTCTACAAAACACCTACAGTCTTACAAGAAACTACATCTTCAAGGAAACTAAAGCCTTACAAGACACACTACGTTTGCAAACACCTACGCTTGCAAGACACACTACAGTGTTACAAAACAAACTACAGTTTACAAGACACATACAGTCTTACAAGAGCACAAAAAGTCTTACAAGACACACTACAGTCTTACAAGACACACTACGCTTGCAAGACACACTGAGTCTTTTAAGGCAAAAACTACTGTCTTACAAGACATTACAGTTTACAAACACACAGTCTTACAAGAACACTACGTCTTTCAAGACACACTACAGTCTTACAAGACACAATACAGTTTACAAAAACACACTACAGTCTTGCAAAACACATGCAGACTTAAAAGACACCAAACCCTCTTACAAGGGCCCTTTCATCTTTAAAAGGGACACTACAGTGTTGCAAGACACAATACATCTTACAAGCCACTACATCTTTTTGAGAACCTAAAGTCTTACAAAGACACACTACAGACTTACAAGACACACTGCAGCCTTTTCAAGACACACTCGTCTTAATAGACAAAATACGGTTTTAAAAAAAAAGACACACTACAGTTTACAAGACACACTACAGTCTTACAAACACACTAAGCTTACAAAAACACACACGTCTTAAAACACATTACATTTCAAGAAAACCCCTACAGACTTTAATAGACACACTACTGCTTCAAGACACACTCAGCTTACAAGGACACACTACGTCTTACCAAGACAAAAACTACAGTCATACAAAACACACTACAGTCTTACAAGACACACTACAGTCCTACAAGGCTCACTGCAGTCTTACAAGACACACTGCAGTCTTACAAGACACACTACAGTCTTACAAGACACACTACAGTCTTACAAGACAAACTACAGTCTTACAAGGAACACTACAGCCTTACAAGACACACTACGTCTTACAAGACACATACAGTCTTACAAAACCAATGTAGTCTTTCAAGACACACTACAGTTTGCAAGCACCTGTAGTCTTACAAGACACACTACAGCTTCAAGACACATAGTGTCTTAAAAACCCCAATACAGTCTTACAAGGCACCCCAAAAGTCTTACAAGGCACACTAAGTCTTCAAGACACCTACAGTTTTTTCAAGACACACTGAGTCTTACAAGGCACATACTGTCTTTTAAAAAAAAACACTACAGTCTTACAAGAAATACTACAGTCTTACAGACCACAACATCTTATAAAACACACTGCTTTACAAACACACTACTCTTACAAGACACACTACAGTCTTTCAAGACACACTACAGTCTTACAAGACACATAAGTCTTAAAAAGGGATACTCCCGTCTTACAAGACACACTCATCTTTCAAGACACCTACAGTCTTGAAAACACCTACAGATTAATAGACACATCTCTTTCAAGACGCACTACAGGGTTACAAGGCACACTCGTTTGCAAGACACAAAAAAGTCTTACAAGAACACTACATTTACAAAACATACTACGTCTTTAAAAAAAAAAACTACAGTCTTGCAAGAACCCTACAGTCTTTCAAAACACACTACAGTCTTACAAGAACACTCAGTCTTACAAAACACAAAAAAGAAAAAAGTTTACAAGCACTCTGTAGTCTTTTAAAACACACTACAGTTTTCAAGACATCTGTAGTCTTTCAAGACCAATACAGTCTTAAAGACAACTATAGTCTTGCAAGACACCCCTACGTTTTCAAGACACCTACAGTCTTACAAAACCACTACAGTCTTACAAAAACACTACAGTCTTTCAAGACACACTACAGTCTTTTCAAGACACCAAAAAGTCTTGAAGGCGCACTACAGTCTTGCAAACCAAATACAGTGTTACAAGACAAAAAAAAAACGTTTACAAGACACACTACAGTCTTACAAAACACACTATATTTG
>NC_069473.1:29827452-29860386 GCF_026875155.1 Cherax quadricarinatus | reverse complement strand
TCATTCTTTAATAAAAACTGAGAGGAAGTAAGTGTTGAATGGTTCACACATTTCCTTATCACTATCAGTGATCTGACCCCAATGGAAATAAGTCACTCTGTCTGACTTTTTTGGGTTATCCTAGGTTCTCTACACATATGCTGCTATGTATGATAATTCTATGTAACTGTATTTGTGTATACCTGAATAAACTTATTTTCTTACCTGAGTTACTCTTAAGTGGACTTGTCTCTAATCTTACTTCTGTATACCTAAAAGAACCCTTTTGGGTTAGTCTTCGAATTCCTTGTGACTTTAGCCTCATAATCCCTTTTTGCTTTTTTTATTTCTATCTCTAATTGAATATACTGATTTTTTAATTGCTCATCCCCTCTTTTGATATGCCTATATACACCTCTATTTTGACAAGTGAGATGTTTTAATCTATTGTTTGTCTATTTGGGATCATTTTTGTTAGATGTAATTTCCCTACTCGGAACAAAAGTTGTCTGGGCAGCTATAACTATGATCTGAAAAATGTCATATTGGCAACCAACACCACTTACCTGACCCAAAGTCAGGTCATCCCAATTTAGCCCACCCAGGTAATTTCTCAGCCCCACAAAGTTGGCCAAGCGTAAATCTGAAACAGAGACTTGATTGCATTTATCTGGGTAATTCCATAATATATTGAAGCTAAATGATTTGTGATGGCTTACCTCAAGATTATTAATTCGTGATTCTTTGTTGGCAAGTACCAAGTCAAGTAGGTTGTTTCCTTTAGTTGGTTCTGTCACAAATTATTTTAAAACAATCCTGAACCGTATCAAGAAAGTCACTAGACTCGAGATTTCCTGTTAATTTGTCTAAAGTTAAAATCTCTCATTAACACTATTTTCATATCTAGATGCCTTATAAATTTCATTCCATAGTGGCTTATTGCATTCCCTATCAAGGCTGGGGAGGGGGGCTACAAATCACATCTAAAATTAATTTTTCACGACCCTCGAGAAACTGTAGCCAAATAGATTGTGTCTGATGTTTCTAATCTTATCTAACAATAATTTAAATTATCTCTGGCATACATTGCAACTCTTCCACCCTTCCTGTTGACCCTATCAGTGTGGAATAGTTTATAACCCTGTATGTTTTCATTCAGAAGGCATTTCCCCATCTTTCAAGTTGAACCAGGTCCCATTATAGCAATATCTACATCACCTGTACTTGTAAGTGATCTTATTTCTTACTTATTATTTGTAAACCTTAAGGGAGCTAGTCATTCGTTACTCTCTTAAACAATTGCTTTGCCTTTAATAACTATTTTGAATATTTTCTTTCAATATCTGCTGTTTTTCAACCCTAATATTGAAGCCCGATTTTTCCCAGACACCTCCTATAATCTATCATTTTTAAAGTCTAGACAAGTCATCAATGACCCTGTCAATTGAATTGGTTAATGCAACCACTCCAGCTCCATAAATGAACCCCATCCCTTTCTTATGTTTGTTTGCCATAGGGTCTATGATATTGCCAGTTTGGAGGGACTTTTAAACTGTTGTGTATGAGTGAGGTGAAATCATTTTCTTCTTGGGCCACCCTGCCTTGGTGGAAGATGGCTAACTTGTTGAAAAAAAAATCAATGAATGGGATTGCAAGTTCCTGTCTAGCCATCAATTTATACCAATTGCCCACTCCCCTTCTAGGCAAGGTGTTATATATGATAGGGCTCCCTCCCTTAGACTTGTACTGATCCAGCAGCTCTTGTCTCATGATGTCATTTCCACCAGCACTAAGACAGATAAAGGGCTAGTTCCCATTACCTAAAATATTATCCAATCTGATGACTGTCACCAACTCTTGGGAGGCATAACTGATAACCACTGAAGTACACTCGTCCTAGAGAACAGAGAATCGATTTCCTTCCTGAATTGTGAACCACTTGCCACTTAGTGGCTGACACACTTCACCTAAATATTAGTAACCATTTCCTCCTTATCTCATCACTCCCAAACCCATCTAGGCAAAGCTTCAGCCTCTTACTTTCCTCCTGAAGAAGTAGAACCTACTTTAACCTGAGATTCTAAAACATTATAACAAGTCATGGTGCTCAGTACCACCCCACTCTAATTCCCAGACAGGTGACTGCATTACATTATAGGTTTATAATATAATTGAAATACTAGTTTATTGATATAAACAACAGTTGTACACCACTCAGTTTAAGTTATACGCAAAGAATTTTTAATATAAAATATTCTTGGGATCTTTGTTGAAAAGGCACATTCCCCTCAGTTCCTCCTCAATGGTAAAGTCTTGAGGTTGCAGACGTAAGCCATGGAGCGAAAGGTAGTGAGCCAGATCATCTTGTGTTGCTGCCAGAGTGAGTGGCCCCTCCAGATGGTCTTGAAGTTCACGCAGGGCAGGCGGCAGGAAACGTGCCACCCTGACTTGCCCCAGCAGGTACGTGGTACCATCCAGGTTGGTCAGCAACACCCGTGGCCCGCCCTCAGCAGCTTCCACCACCTCTGCTGGTGGCTCCTAATGGCAGAATGGTTAGTACAAAGAAAAAGGATATAAAATGTAAGAGGGAGGGTTGAGGTAATCAGTCCCTCAGCCTTAATGGAGTGAACATCATTCCAGGCTGAGGGACAGACAATCAACATACCTGCATGAGCACGTCTCCCCATAATGGTTTAACTCTGGGGGGGGGGGGAGGGGAGACATAATAATTAACGAAATATTAATTAATGCGACCTGTGTGAAAGGGTTGGCAGCCAGAGAGACATAGCGGGAGATTAGGGAGTGAGGTGAAGCTGCAGTAAGATGTGGCCACAGACATCAGTCAGGCGACACCCAGCATTGATAATCCCTTTGAGCTTTCCTGCTCCCTGAGCTGCGCCCTCTAACACTGCCCCGCCTGCCACACCTAAGGGTTGAGATCGAGGGCAGTGCCTCCAGATGAGGAGTCTGGGCCAGCGCTGCTCCCAGCTGCCCTTCCACCAGCCTCACCTGTAGTAATAAACCCCGTCCTGAGCTACAGTATTGCCCTCTACCAGCCTCATCTATATGGTAACATCCCACCCTGAACTATAATACTTAACATAGCTGATTTTCCTGTGTAATGCTTATCTCTGACTGAGCTGCATAAGACTACCTTCAGCAGCATTAAAATAGATGGGGGTGTTTTTCTTTGTCAGGAAATGAAACGCATTTCTCAACACAAGTATTAATTGATGACTTTTGTGGTTAAGCATCCACTGGCCCACCAATTAGATTAACTACGTGGTTTAAAAAAAAAAGGTTATGTAAAGTTTTCAGGAAACAGGACAAGTGTGGAAATTTATTTGGTCCCTAAAGTTTCCACAGGACAATCCAGCATGGCGTACGGGACGGCTGAGCCGGGGGCCCTTATACCCACCAAACATGGAGCATTCTCTCTTGTCGGCAATGGATTGTTGGTAGGGATGTATTTAATTTTTAGATTTTTCTCTTCAGGGAAGGAGTAGGTAGTTTTTTCTGGTAGTACACTAATAAATTTGGTTTTCTAAGGCAACTTTAGATAATAATAAAGTAGACCTAAGACCTTAACATAGGGAGTAATAAGCCGATAATGTAGGCAAACACTAGGTTAAGTTAGCTAGGGAGAACTGGCAGCCCTAGCTTGAATGATAAGGCGCGGGTCTCAAGAACACAATAGCGTTCTTCTTAAAAAAAGACACCAACTGGACAAGACGTGCCGTGATCACAACGGTGCCCCCACGTGTCTTCACATCTGAGACCTGGGAAATCTGGTAGAGGCACCTCGATGTAAACCCTAGATGACCTCCTCCGTCAGGCCCATACAGTAAGACAAGACCTCCACTATTTCTCGTAGATTTCTGCCAGTGTCTGGGGAGATTGTGAGTTGGTTTTATTGTGGGCCCGGTGTGCAACAGGGAGAGCATGCCCCGTAAGTACCAGTGTCTCAGAGCAGTCTGGAAGCTAGTGTCTGAGTCTGCATAGTTATTACTAGGGGATACATACCCTCTTGGATATAGGAATTTCTGAGGTGCAGGCAGGACACTAAATACGATTGAATATTGCTCCCGGTTGCACGTGGTTTCTGAGGGGAAGTCCAAAGGGGCTAAGGCTAAGCTTAGGGAAGTGAAGATCAGGATATATGCTGCAACACCAAGTAAGTTAGTCCTATATACGTGCATGCAGGCGAGTTTTCTTGCAACATCAATCATTTGTGAAAATCTGTCCTATAAGCCACTTGTGAGGCTGAGGTACCCACCTCAGAGCTCGGTGTCAACAGAGTTTGCCAGGGTAGGTGACTCACTTGGAGGCAGCCCACACAAATTTTCACAACAAGTGTTTCCTGATGCAGGTATTAGTCATATGATGACCCACAGCTAGAGTTTTTGGTCATTTGACAGAGGCCTCCTGCTGGCTTTCCCATCCACCCCTTTAAAAATTATGGTTATGATTCAGATAATACCCTACACTTAATACTACCCCAATGGAAATAAATTACTTTTTTGGGGGGGGGGTGATAGCCTAGGTTTTCTACACATGCTGCTATGTAATTGTAATTATGTATACCTGAATAAACTTATTATAAGCAGTAGCACTGAACAGGTTGAACATTTTTTGGTCAATATAATATTAGTTATCCCTGAAGGGGGAAGGGATGACTTGAAGTTGGTTTAGAAAGACACGTAAGCAAACACTATAACATATTTATTAGAAAACGTTTCGGTCCTGGGACCTTGATCAAAAGTGATCAGGTCCCAGGACCGAACGCTTTCTAATTAAATATGTTATTTGGGTTTGCTTACGTGTCTTTTACAAACCAAACTTGTCGGTATTTATTATACCAAGGTTTATACCTTGACTTGTATGTCAAGGAGCAGCTCTTGATCCCAGGATTGGACCTATCCTCCCTTGGAGTCAATCCGATTGCTTGCCAAATTACCAACAGATGCTTTTAAGATTCCCTATGGGTTTAGCATCTGATCCCATCCAGATGAAAATCCAAAGGTTAAGATGTAAGTACATCACTATTGCTGTTATGTTGGAGGTGGAGGGTGATCAGGTGTGTGGAGTGTGTGGAGGGGTGACGAGGCAGGGGGCACAGATGCTCAGGTGAGGAGATTGTGGTGCAAGTCAAGGCAGGTGATCCCCTTGTGGAGTCTGCAGGCCTACTTGCAGCTCACTCTGCCCGGATGTCATCCAACAAACTCTCGTAAACTCTGCGGGATGGCAGACATTGACTCTTCAGCCTGCCCAGTCATATCTTGTGATAACCCGGTATTAGACACCTAAGGAAGGGTGCCTGTTGTGCTATTGTTATTACATTATTATTACTGGTCCAGGGAAGTGGAATTCGATCTTCCCAATTAAATGGTCCTTGCCTGAATGCTTATCTATTTCCCAAGAGCGGCATGAACCAACACTGTTTTAAGCGCTTCCTGATTTACGTACATTTTTACAATGTATTCAATATTGCAACGCACTTTTTCATATCGTTCTTTGTCCATTTAACAAAGAAGATTATATGATAAATGTATACATTAGATTAAAGAAAAAAAAACAATAAAAGATTCAGGTGAAAAAAAAATAATTATGTTATATTCAGTGCGGTATTGACATTTTAGATTAAGCATTTCACTATATTTTTATTATTTGGGTTTACAGCCACCTGGGGAATGATAAGCATTCAGGTTTGAATTATTATCTTGCTTCAACTGAAATAGTGGAGCTGTCTTGATGACAATTCAGGGGGCTATCGATGCAAAGCCCTAAAAGAAGGTGCACACTCGATGTGCTAAGGGGCTTTTGTTCTAAGGAATTTAGAATTACCTTTCTTCCTCAGATCAAAGCCTTTCGTGCTTCCCCAACATAATAATGCCTTTTGGTCGCCTATCGATCCAATGAAAGGTATCCCGTCCCTGTATTTAAAAAGTCTGCCTCCTATACCTCAATGCATGCAAAATATAAATTATTTATACGTGTATGAATTTCTGGTGACTTCGTGTGCAACTGTCATATGTATTCAGTTCATTTTCTCCACATTCTGTCGTATACAGAGGCGGGTTACCCGAAAAAAAGAAAAAATGAAAGATTTACTCTTCAATTTAGTAATTTATACAGGAGTTGCTTGCCCCTTGCTCCAGCATTTTTGACAGGATGAAGTGTTCTTCACTTCCCCATGGAGATATACAATTCTTGTGTGGCGGGGGCAAATGTATATTTTCACGTATCTTGTTTGATTTGCATATGCTCACGCATATGTTATGTTATATGCAAGTTGTATACTTATGAATGTATATAGTTTCAACTTGTGTAATGGGTGGGTATGTGCTTGTTATATGTAGCATGTACACTTATGTGTATGTGGCGTCGGGTGTTAAGTAGGACCGAAGTGGAGGCAAGAGTGGTTTTTTATGATTGACATGCTCGTTCATAGTGTGATGCTAAGGTACACATTCATGAAGGACTCGGCGCACTCGTTATTTTGTTACCTGGAACGAGGTGTTCCGGCCGGGGTCAACGCCCCCGCTGGCCCGGTCATGTGTCCAGGCCTCATGGTGGAATCAGCTGCTGACTCTTCCTGGCATGTGTGCTGTGGTCTGCAACGAAAACCAATAGTTACGAGCAACAGCCCGGTGATCAGGAACTGACTTTAGGTGCTTGAAGACTGCCAGGGGTCTGTTGGTAATCCCCCTTATGTGTGCTGGGAGGTCAGTGAAACAGTTATCGGGACCCTGACACTTATTGTATATGGTCTCTTAATGTGCTAGTGACACCCCTGCTTTTCATTGGGGGATGGTGATCGTTCTGCCAAGTCTTTTGCTTTTCGTAGTGAGTTGATTTTTCGTGTGCACAATTTCGGTATACTAGTCACTTAGGTTTTTCCAGTGTGTATATAATCATGTATCTCTCCCTCCTGCGTTCCAGGGAATACAGGTTTAGGAACCTCAAGCGCTCCCAATAATTGAGGTGTTTTATCTCCGTTATGCGCGCCGTGAAAGTTCTCTGTACATTTTCTAGGTCGGCAATTTCACCTGCCTTGAAAGGTGCTGTTAGTGTGCAGCAATATTCCAGCTTAGAGCCAGAACTGAAAACTTGAGGTGGGAAGTACAGTGCCTGCACTCTGAAGGAGGTGGGAATGTTGTAATTTGGAGGGCCATCTGTGCCCTCCTGGTAAGACAGTGATTGAATGACAGTGAAAGTGTTTTCTTTTTTTGTCAGGTCCACCCTACCTCGGTGGGAGATCAGTCGGAGTGTTGTTAATATAATAGAATATATTGGGTGCTGGACGGTAACTGATGAGATGTGTTATCCCTGGAGACGCTGGTGACAGCGTGGGCTAGGGGAGGCAGTTACGGGCACAGAATGCCCAAGTCTACCCAACGCTGTTCACTTGGCCTTCTTCCACCGTTTGGCTACCGGCACACTCACCCACCTGTTGTGAAATCAGTGTTGACGGTTTATACCCATTGTACAACTGATTTCTCACCACCTACCGTAAGTTATTACTACTGTTCACCTATTGAGAAACGTATTACTGCTTGTGAAACTGATTTCCTGTCAACCTGTTGTGAAACAGTGATTTCCCGGTTCACCCAGGGGCAGAGGAGTGCATAAGGAGGGGTCTTGAGGCCTCTCTCGCCCAATAAAAAAGTAATATACGCTGCTTCATATATATCTCCTAGCCGGATTATGCCAAAGCATAATAGAGGCTCTCTTTGCATTGCAACCCATTATTGTAAATACAAAATCTCAATGTACTATTTGCAAAGACATAAAAATAAATAGCCACCCCTAAGAACTCCCCGCCTCCTTATAGAAATAAAGGTGCAGCTGGTTCGTTACCACCTGTTGTGATAACATTATTTACTTGTTGTGAACTGAATGTTTTGGAAATTCAAGCCTCTTCGAGGGGGGGGGTCCTTTGGGCGTGAGTGAAGTGGCTTTGGTTCTGAGGAATTTGCCCCTGTCGGTCTTCTTCTCAGACCGAACCTAATTACCACCCTTTTCTCCCCTCCCCTATACCATTCCTCCCAATCCTACCCTTTTTCCATTCCTCCTCCTCCTCCTCACCCCTCCATTTTGCCCTTCCTTTCTTTTTAGCCTTCGTGATTTCTCCCACAGGCCGCGCTAGTTCCTAGGTAGGGGAAAGGACACCGGGGTCCATCCCATTCGTTGAGGTTTCTCTGGAGGCGGTGGCGTAGTCTAGTTTGCCGTTGAAATCTGTTTGCCTAGGGATGTCCCGATCCTCCGGTTATCCGGAGTTGCTTAGGGTGTCTTTGGGACGACGGGGTATCTCTGGAAAGCCACCTTTCGGATTCAGGGGGTGGTGGCTGGAAGGAGGTATAGCTTTGTGGGATATACCGGCCGCCACTCTCTTTTGTTAAACCGTGGTAGCTCGGCAGGATGTGAGGTTCGGCTTTCACAGTTGTGGTTTACTGGCTGAAGGGTAGGGTATGGGCACAGGGTTCAATGCTGCATCTGCGCTTCTAGCGGTTTTGTCGAGTCCTCTTGGGCGCGGAAGGGAGATTTTCTGGGCCACTTTCATTACTCTAGGAACTATCCTACCCGGTCCCCCCTTTTTTTTTTTTTTTTTTTTTTTTTTTTCTTTTTCTTCTTTCTTTTTTTTTCTTTAAAAACAAAAAGAAAGGAAGGTAACCTAACCCTGGCAGCCATAGTCACATGAACCTGGTACCCCGGGCCCCCTTCTTGATTACCGCACCCAGTCTGACCCCCGCCTCGTCTGTGGACCAAATTTCAGACGTTCCTCATTGCCTCTGTAACCTATTGCCGGTGCTGTTTCCTCACACCCGCTTCAGGTACTGAGGCCTCGACTGACTCATTCGATTTTTTCAGACCTTTCGATCTCCTCATGACTTGCTTCCGGGCCTCTCACCTATACGGGTTGCAGGCAATTTTCAATTCGCCGCCGTGTTCCACGTCGGACCAACTTGTCAGCCTAACAGTTCAACGACAATTACCTGCTGTATTATACTTCTCCACCTTCACACTTCTCGTTCTTATACAGTTCACGATCGACACGTCCTTTCATTCCTTCCTCGATCAGTTTCAGACTGAAAGTGGATTCAATTCTTAAACTTTACGGA
This sequence comes from Cherax quadricarinatus, assembly GCF_026875155.1. Classification (NCBI taxonomy): domain Eukaryota; kingdom Metazoa; phylum Arthropoda; class Malacostraca; order Decapoda; family Parastacidae; genus Cherax; species Cherax quadricarinatus. The sequence continues at coordinate 29,851,285 of NC_069473.1, read as the reverse complement.
CCAACTTCCTATATATGCCTTTCTTTCTGACCATGTATTGGCAGGGCACGCCATACGCCATAGTTGGTAAAGTATTGCTTTTCATTGCACTCTTAAGAGCGGTCACGCGGCGTCAATTTACCGTACAGAATGCTACACAGGTCTGTGCTCTCTGTTTGTTCCATAATTGATATGTTCCTGTACACAACTTGATAAAACATCATTCCCTCATAATTCTTGTTTATGTACGTTATTCGCACCATACCATAGTTCAAACAAAAAATTTCCAGACTCTGTAGGCCACCGACATTCTAGAACAGCTGGAACTCCATGAACTATCCTCATTCCTTCTAGGTTTGGTCACTTTCGTTTCTTCCTGCCCGTGGCGAGAGATACCCTAGGCATATGTGGCTCGTTAAACTCTTTTGACGCACGTGAACTCCCATCATCCGTTTCTTATTGCAGGACATCGGTTACATAGTTCGATAGGTGTTCCCTACAACCACAAACTGTGTTGAAAATGCTCGGCGTTTGGCCATCCAGCGAAATATTGCAGAGGCTATCGCCGAAGTGCCCTGTCTGTGGTTGCCTCGTGACCCCATTCATTTTACGTCTTGCATTCGATCTCCCTCTTGCCTTAACTGTCATGCTGGCTCACCCTTCGTATCTCGCCCGTTGTCAGGGTCATATTTTTATCGAGCGGGAAACCGTTTCACGTCAAAGAGTACATGAAGGTCTCCCTTATGCATGGGCAGTTTTCATTCTCAGACTCCAGCGAGACTCCCACACGTGTTTCTTATTCCAGTTTGTTTCAAACGTCCCCACACTTCATCTGTATCCCATACTCTATCAACCCTCCTCTGTGGTTACCTCATCCCATAAAACACTCTGTATCTAATCCTTTTGCTCTGTGCCTCGCTCGACGTCCCTACTTCAATGCCTCAGTCTTAATTCTCCGCTTCTTCCGAGTTCTCTTTTCAAGCATCACAGTATTCACGTCCGAGGACCTCGTACGACACTCTTCCCAAATGTCCCTATTCTCCAAAAGTCAAAAAAAGGTTCACCGGTAACATCCTCCTGACCCATCTTCCTCACTCATCTTTTTATCCTCCCTGTCTCTGTTCCCTAGTTCTTAACCCTTCTCTGGACCTCAGTTACAAGTGCCAGAGGTACACCTCACTCCTCGTTATGGACCTTCCTCCCCTGTTCCCTCCCTAAGTTTCTTCCTCTTCTGCCCCTCTCCAGGTTCCTGTCTATTCTGTCCCCTGCCTGACTTATCCAAGTTCCCTACCAACTTTCGCCCCCCCTTACCTTGGTATCAGTACAATACAGTTCTCATTCTATACTCATCCTCACCCGACCCATTCACAAATTTTGTCTCCCATTAGACATCATCTGATCTTCCGAAACACACTTGAAGCCAATCTCTGTAATATATTGCAGAGACCTCAACCCATCAATGGAACACTGATCCACCTTCGCTCTGTCTCTTCTCACTCTGTTCCATCTGCGCAACTCCTTTCTTCACAGCGCACCATCCTTCGCCTGCTTGATAATTTTCCACTGCATCAGGCATGTGGAATTTTCTAACCATTCTAGTCACCGATAGAGAACCGTACCTGCGGATTTAAGTATCTTTATAATTGCCTATCAAGTGGCTTTTACAGTGGAATATACGCGGCGCCTCAGGGGTAATCGGGGACGGTGAGCTTCAGAATGTTACTCATCCCAGTATGCCCCTGTTGGTGTTGCTTACAGGAACCAAAAATTACACTATGCTGTTATTTCTCACATCTCAGGGCTATAATTTATTTGTATTCTTTCGATACTTTTCTGATGGGACCTTTAATGAAGTGCCTTTCTTCTCCGCCTGATATTCCGTCACCTTCAGCTTTTCCTATTCATACTCTGTCGCTGCATTATCACAGCAGTCCAGGTATCGACTTACATAGGTGGTATACGCTCTTTTCTTTATATCTCTTCCTTATCGGGCATTATCTATTTACAGATTTTGCCTTCCTCTTTGTTTCGTCATTACCGCGCGATATGTCTACTTGGTGATTTTAATTGCCCACCTTTTCTCTGGAGGTCGTCAATGTGAGTCCCGTGGAATTCAGTTTGAGGCCTTTTCTTGCCAACCCACCCCTCCATGTTTTAATACCAGGTTACTCAACACCTTTTGATCCTCGGACCTCATGACTCTCTTTGCGTAGATCTCTCGTTTGCTCTTCCTCCGCCGCAATTAGACTTTTCTTGGTCTGTTGTTTCTCACGGACTTACATGACAGTGATACATTTCCCATTCATTCTTACTTTCCCCTTCATATTCGCCACCTCTTCGCACCCCACGCTGGCAATTTATCGGGCAAATTGGATAACTTTTACTCTCACCTGATGTTTAGAGGTTCTTCTGCGTCCTCCATGATGAGTTTTTACACCCTTCTCGTCTCCTCAGTTTTCACGCGCAGTCTCATTCTTTCCCAAAACTTCGGGCAGGCATTCTCAGAAATGCAGTGCCTTGGTGGTCTCCTGCTTAGTGCCGTGCAGTTCGTTTGAAAAGCGCTGCATGGGCTAGCAGATACCCAGGTACAATAGCAACCACAGAGCGTCTCCTTGATTTTAAACTTAGAAAGCGTGCGCTCGCCATCGCCGTTTGTCATCCGTGACGCCTTATCGCACTTGCTGGCGTGATTATGTCTCCACAATCACTCTGCTTTCCTTATGAGTGCAAAAGTTGGAAAAAAAGTACGAAAACTGAGTGGGTAAATATTCTCCTGACACCGGCTCCTGTTCTTGGGGTTGCCGCGTGTTGATATGCCCTTAACCCAATAGATGTTGTCAATGTAAATGCAATCATCTGTGTCAGTTTTTCTCAGGGACTCATCTTCTCTTTGCCCCTCATTTCTTTTACCTGCTTAGTCTGCCAGAGAGTTAGCACCCTTGGCATTTTTCTCTCAGAGAAGAACAGGTATAAATGTGCTTTTTCAATTCAAGAACGGGAGGCAACATCTCTCAGCGTGTCCCGATTCATCGGCAGCTGGGCCGACGACATCATATTCGTATGCGACATCATTTACATCAGTCAGCCCTTTGCCAGTCCTATTACGCCTTCTTTACTATCTTTATTTGTCACAAAGGAGTTCTTCATAGCTGTGGATTTCCCGCCATTGTTTCTCCCTTTCCGCAACCAGGCATACGGGACAGGTAACCTCCCACTATTCGTCCATTGCTCTTACCTGTGCAGTTTGCAAAAGTAATGGAATCGTTTAGTAAAATAGACGTTTAGTGTGGATTATTTTGGGACACACACAAAGTCTCTCCACTCGTCATTAAGGCTTTCGTAAGGGCGTTTCTACATAGACCCTTACTGCGTTGGATACGTATGTTCGTAATGCCTTTGCGAATAACCACTCAGTATTGCCATATTTTTTGACCTTGGAGAGGCATATGACACAACTTGGAGGTTTAATATTTTAGCCTCAGCCCAACTCCTTATGGCCTTCGTGGCAAATCTACCATCCTTCACTTAAGAACTTTTTAACTGACAGGCATTTCCGTGTTCGGGTTGTTATATTAATGTGCTCTCCCCGGACTTGTCCAATAGTGAAGGTGTCCCCCAGGGATGTGTTCTGAGCACAACACTTATTTCTTCCCTTGCTATAATGATTTGGCCTTTGTTCTTCATCAAAATATTTGGTCATCACTTATATGTGGTGATCTTCGTATGCCTGTGCAGGCGCTTGTATGTCACCTCCTTACAGTTTCTCTCAGCATGCAGTCGGTGACCGTGTTTCCAATTGGGCCACCACACATGGGTTTAAATTTTCCAGCATAAAACCACCAAATCACTTTCACTAGACGCTCTGTCATCTCTGTCATCCTTTGGTTCCTCTATGCTCAACGTATCCTGAAAACGTGATACTAAGTCCAAAGTTTCTGGGCCATCCTATTGTATCGTAGGTTATCCTGGATACCTCTCATTAACCTCTCTGAAGGCAAAACTTGTCCAGCCGGCTGAAATCCTTCTTAAAACCCTTGCTCATCTTTCGTGGGGAGCTGTTCGTCGTATCCCTCCTTCTCCTACATTCACCCTTTTTTTATCGAAACGTGTTTATGGTGACCAGATCTATTTCAGCGGCAATCTCATGCTACTCTCTCTAGCCTTAAACCCATTCTTCACCAAGGATTCGTTTATGGCCTTGGTGCTTTTCGCTCTCTCCTGTCGAAAGCTTATGCAGAAGCGAACGTTACCATTCTTATACGATCGCCGTGATGCCCATTGCCTGCGCTTACTATGTACGCTCTCATGATCTCCGCATTACTTACCATTTATTAGATGGTCACCTGATATTAGTAGACATTCTTTATTGTTCGCCGCCCCTGACTTACTCGTCCCTTCTTCTTCGCCTTCATTCGCTTTGTCTTCTCTTCAAATACACCTTTCTTTGTACATTGTAGCATCTCACTTTCCCTACCCCCTGGGGATAAGTTCCAGCTGTTCCGAGTCTGTTCTTTCTCCCTCCCTTGCTCGAAAGCAACTGTCTACGGTCGCTTTCACCGCTCTCTTTTTCTTGTCCCATTTCTACTCTCATTCTTCATTGCCATTGCTGTGTACACTGATGGCTCTAAGGTATTTGATGGCGTAGTGATTCGCAGGCAGTGTTTACGGGACTAGCGTGCTACAAGGGCATTTACTCGCTTCAGCTAGTATTTTTACTGACTGAAATTATATGCCATCATTACAGCTATTATCCGTATTGCATCTATGCTGTGTACTTCCATTTGTGGTTGTCTCAGACTTCCCTTAGTGCTTTTACTGGCTATACTAAAAATTTGATACACCTCACCCCCTTTGTCTTACGGTATCCACTTTGGATGACGACGCATCTTTACTAAGCATAAGATTTGTTTGTTGTTGGGTCCCTGGTCATGTTGACGTTACAGGGCAATGAAACAGGCAGACACTGCTGCGCGGTCAGCTGTACTTGACCTACAGTTTTTTATTGAGGTATTCCTGTACGGACTATTTTTGCTTGTAATATCTTCCTCCTTCACACCCGTTGGCATACAAACGTTGGTCTTCTATGCTCGGCAACTAAACTTCTGTCTATTTTGTAAACACGAGTTTAGGTTACTGGACCGCTGTTATGCCTTCTTATCCCCAGTGTCGTGGTTGGGAGATTACTTCTCTCCCGTCTTCGCTTTGGGCACCATTACCTCGTGCTTATCTGGATTTTCTGGAAGAGGCCTTCTTGTCTTGCTCCTCTTGTGAGATTGCCATGCTCCCATTATCAGTCAGCACAATTCTGTTGGGACTGCCATCTGTATCAACGAGCACGCAGAATTTACCTCTGTCGTCGTTTCTTCCGCCCACGCTGTCTCTCTTTACCTCCCTTCTCGCTGATGGACCCACCTTTCATCCGTGGACTCTCTTATTGACGTTTTGACAACGATCTGACTTACTTCACAAATTTCTGATACTTTCATAGCCTTTCTACTTGTATCTCTTGCTACCCTCTTACCCCAGTTACTTCCCCTCCTGCTGTTTTCTGTAACCTGCTGATCATCCCCCCAGTCCCTCCTGCCATCCAATTCCTGCTTCCTTTCCCCTACCCTGCAGCGCTTGTATAGCCTTGTGGCTTCTTTCGCGCTTTTTATGATTTATTAATATAATAATTTGGAAATCAAGGAACATGTCAACTCATTGATGTTAGGAAAGATTCCAGTAGGGTGCACAGGGAGCGCTAGAACACACGTTTAGGGAGGGAGGGGAACATCATCTCGAAGGTTGTGGATGGGAGGGCTCACTCACCTTAAGGCTGGGGAGAGCAGAGATGACATCAGCTAAGTTGAGATGATCGAGGCTTCCTTGCTCCAAACCAGCCAGTTCACCACTGTGCAATGAAGGTTTTTAGTAGGTCATTCATTATTATAATCAAAACTAAAGCGCTCTAAACCACCAAGGGTCATACAAGGTCATTCATTAAAATCGCTAACTCACTCTCTGACCTGGTTCTAGAGGGCGCTGGACAGAATCATTAAAGTTCAGTACGGATCAGCCAGGCGGTGGTCCGTACGTTGGACTACATGCGGCCAGCAGTAACAGCCTCGTTGATCAGGCCCTGATCTCCCGGGAGGCCTGGTCATGGACGGGGATGTGTGATCCCGGACCTACCCTCCAGTGTTACGAAGTAGGGGGTTCTTGATCTAAGCAATTGGACCTGTACTTTCGCAAAAAAAAAAAAAAACTCATCAATCGGTACTGAAATGCCTTCCATCCCCCAGGCGTGGATTGACCTACGGATTTAACGCTCCCTCATGAATGTAATAATTTTCTCTCTAGGGAGAGATAGAGCTTGAGTCCTTTAATTGCATACAACATAGTTCTAAGTGTACAGACTTTCAGGTTCTTGCTATGGTCTTTATTATGTATCTACCTCTTTTTCTCTCACCCTGTGTGAAGCAGGGGCAAGGGAGGGAAATGGCGAGGCGTCTGCACATTAGGGAACCACACAACATGCAGGAAAGCTGCGACAGGGTTTCCTCCAAGCCTCGCTTAGTGTCTTGTGTGGTACTCACTGCTCTTGCTAGGGGGTCTAGGTATCCCCGATGCCAGCTGCTCTCCTTGACCGCACCGCCTGTCACAGGGATCACCTATCATGGAGAGGGATACTTCTATAAGGATCACTCCGTTGAGGATTACCTCTTGGTGTGAGAGATTACTTTTCTGAACGGCTATCCTAGTGACTTACGGATAATTTATTGAAGGCTTCTGCCTATTTTGGAGGGAACTGTCATGTAGGGCTATATTGTGAAGGGAAACATTCATGTAGGGTGTAATATCTGCTGTGAAGGACATTCGTCATGCAAGGATCAACATATTAATCTCCATGGGAAAATGGAAAAAAGATTCTTCCTCCGTAAGCCATGCATGGTCGTAAGAGGTGACATTAAAAGGACAGGAGAAAATTTAAGCACTAGTAACCTCCTCCTGTATACATTTACTAAATTTAAAGAGAGAAACTTCTCGTTTTCCATTTTAGCGTCACACTACCTCCAAGGGGATACCGCCGGTTCGTTGAAAAAAATAATAATGAAATACAGGTGGGTCATCGGCATTTCGACAAAAGTGAGTGATCGTTTTCTACATCGCTGAATTGCAATTTATGAGCTACTATTTACTTCAGCTCATTTCAAAAGCATAGTTCCCATCTAAGGTTTTTTTACTACAACTCCCCTGGGATGATGTCCACAACGTCACAGACCTATTGACAGTAGGTATACAGGAGCAACAGGTGTAAGAACTGACTCAGGGGAAATAAAAAATTTTAACCCCAGAACGGGTTTTTAAAAACCCATAACCTTTTAAACTGATTACCGGGAAAGACCGGGGTTGCCGGAGGGGGCCGGGGGCCCCCCCGGGGTCCGTTGTGAAGGCCTTTGGTGGTCAGACCCTATCCCACTTTTGTGGGGCCAGAAACAACGCGAGAATTTGGGATCGAACTGACGGGGCCTTTTGGCCAGTTGAAGACTGCCGGGGGGCTGTTGGTAATCCCCCTTATGTGTGCTGGGAGGCAGTTTTAACATTCGGGCCCCCTGACACTTATTTTAGGCCTCTTAAAGGCTAGTGACACCCCCTTGCTTTTCATTGGGGGGATGGTGCATCGTCTGCAGTCCAGTGGTTAAGCACACTGGCCTACGAGTTTTAGGACTCACCTGACATAGGTTTGAATCCCACCCACTCTGTAATTTGCAAGGAAACTTGATACAATTATAATCAAAACTAAGCACCAATAACCTATCAGGGTCATACAACAAACTTGATACAAACTTTGCAAAAGGTAAAAAAAAAAAAATGCTGCTATTTATCCAGATAACCTAGCAGTAAATGAGTACCTGGATGTCTTTAGTTGACTGTTGTTGAGTCGCTAAAGCTCTCGCTTCACACGGCGATGTCTGGGTTCGATTCCCAGCCAGGGTAGAAACATTGGGCGTGTTTCTTTACACCTGTTGTAGTCCATGTTCACCCATCAGAACAATGGGTACCTGAGTGTTAGTTGACTGGTGTGGGTCGCATCCTGGGACATTGACCTAATTTGCCAGAAATGCTCAGCATAACAAGCAGCTTTCTATATAGTAGTATGTCACTGATGTCAGCTATGGTCCTATACCTCGTACTTGTAGTAAATAGATATTATTATTATATAGATGTCTGTACATTTACGGCTTTAAATTATTATTATTATTGCTTTAAAGTTAATGTAGAATAACATCTCTCACCCTGTAAAGTTAATTGTTTACAAGAAAGCAAAACTTTATGTATTTTTTAGAATGTATGAACAGACACGGGACGCGACGACTCTCATCTTTACGAGAAGACCCCCCCCCCCTTTCCAAAACTTTACGAAGGGCGGCACCCCCACTATACAGGGTGGGGCAGAACTTTGGGGACTGGCAACCCCCCAATTTTAAGGGGAGAACCGACCTTATTTTTTCCCTGTACTACCTAGAGGTTTTTGGGGGCAACACCCCCCCCGGCCCAGTAGCGAACAGGCCTCCCCCGTGAGTCATGGCCTGATCAACCAGTCTGTTACTGCTGGCCGCACGCGTTTCACTGTCGCTTACAGGATACGTACGTGACAAATGTTACGACGTAAATCATCAAACCAAGACTAATTCACAAATATTTCCAAACTTCTTTTTTACTACGACGTTCCTGCCACTCATAAACAAAGGAATTTTGCTGGAAAAACACGACTTTACAAGAAAACAGGGAAAGAGGGGGGAGGGGAGAGAAAGGAACATATGCAATTTTCGACAGATACGAAAAAAATCAATAAAGTTTTACTTTCAAACAAGTGAAGAATTTAAATGTTTTAAAAACACAGAACACTGAAAAGTGCAATTTGCAAAAAAAAAAAAGAAAATAAAGCTTGTGCAATATTCTTAAGGTGGCATTTAAAAAATTTAGACAACCCAGGCCAAATTTTATGGCAAAAATAAAGTATAGTAAAAAAACTAAAGTGTAATGGTATTGTCAAGCCAAAATAACCCCATAGAGTTTGAAACACACAAGATTGATTGATCTGAAAATTTCAACCCCCTTCTGGATTCCTGAGGAAAACCCCTAAGGGGGTCCAAAATTTTAGCTCAATTATTCCGATTTCTGTCTCCATGTGGGTTATTACTGAGCAAAAAATATATAGTGAGAGAAATAAATACGACTCAGGGGGAAGCTTGGGAGTGTGTGGAATGTTTAGTCTTTCGTGGACGTGCCCCGAAATCTCTGCTTTTTCTCCATCCCCCCACTTCCCCCTCCCTTCTACATCGACACTTCCACTTCCCCCGAGATTTTCCAGGTCTGAGGGGTGACGGTTTTTCTCCCGTACCACTCTCTGCCGCGGCCCTTCTGACGACCTGTGGCCGCAGAAAGTACAGTGCATTTTTGGCTTTCTTTTGGCCTAAACTGTTTTTTTTTTATATTAAACTAATTATCTGTACCAAAATAACAAGACAAAAATCTGAATTTAAATTTTTATATCAACCGAGGGGCGGTGGTAAATTTGGGGGGGGGGGGGGGGGGGGGGGGGGGGGGGGGGGGGGGGGGGGGGGGGGGTTTTAAGAAAGTAAATAATAAAATTTTTTTGGAAAGATTAGAAAAATTATAGATCATTTAAACTTTATAACATAACTTGAAAAAATGTTTAAAGGAGCAACTTGAATGTGAACAGCTGACCGTTTCGTAGGGGCCAGCTTTGGCTTGGTTTCAAGTTGACTGATGTTGTGGCCGGCTTGCTTTGGGTTACAAATACTTCTGGCAGTTTTTTGGGGACACACAGATGTTTATCAAAATAAAAGAAATTGGTGATCAGGTTGGTCACTCTCTTGAAACACTATGTGCTTAATTGTCCATTATTTATGAATCATAGTAACAGACATATAATAACCTATTGACATGTCAAGATATCTAACATTTATTATTTTTTTAAATACACTACCTAACAGAATACTCCATTCTACTGAATGTACAACAATGCATACAGCCATATGACCTGTCTTTGTAATACTCACTTGTGCTTTATAGTAATCTGTTTACATTAAAGTTTTATCACCGATGTCATCATTGCTTAGTTCATCTTAAGTTAATTTTAAAGCCCGCCCGAATGCTATGCATAGTATAAGTGGCTTTGTGCATACTTGCTCTTTTTCTGTATTTTTTGTACCTCTGTATGGGTGCACAAATTTTTAAATAAATAAATAAATAAATGAAAATAAAATACCAGATATACTAAGCAAATTTCCTAAATTTGCTTGTAACAGATAAGTGAACTATAGATATGTAGATATAAATCCATATGTATTCCTGTTAACCCTTTGGGGCCTAGTTCCTAGGCCTTTTGTGTATCCATATGCTCTCGCGCTCGCACAACCGTCCACAGGATGGATATGGGGTGCACAATAAACTAGCCACTTCGGTGGCAAAATTTAATCTAATCTGTTAACAGAGGGAGGATCAAGCCTAATCTCGCTTGTGTTCGTAATAGTCTACATGTGTTTACCTGGAGTTTACCTGGAGAGAGTTCCGGGGGTCAACGCCCCCGCGGCCCGGTCTGAGACCAGGCCTCCTGGTGGATCAGAGCCTGATCAACCAGGCTGTTGCTGCTGGCTGCACGCAAACCAACATACGAGCCACAGCCCGGCTGATCCGGAACTGACTTTAGGTGCTTGTCCAGTGCCAGCTTGAAGACTGCTAGGGGTCTGTTGGTAATTTACCCCCTTATTGTGTGCTGGGAGCAGTTTGAAGTCCCCTCGGGCCTCCTAACACTTATTGTATGGTCTCTTAACGTGCTAGTGACACCCCGCTTTCATTGGGGGGATGGTGCATCGTCTGCCAAGTCTTTTGCTTTCCGTAATGAGCGTTTTTCGTGTTGCAAGTTCGGTACAAGTCCCCTCTCTAGGATTTTCCAGTGTATATAATCATGTAATCTCTCGCCTCCTGCGTTCCAGGGAAACAGTTTAGAACCTCAAGCGGCTCCCAATAATTGTGAGAGTGTTTTATCCTTCCTTAGCGCGCCGTGAAATTCTCTTGCTGTACATTTTCTAGGTACGGGGGGGCAATTTCACCTGCCTTGAAAGGTGCTGTTTAGGTGCAGCAATATTCCAGCCTAGATAGAACAAGAGACCTGAGAGTGTCATCATGGCTTGCCTCCCTAGTTTTGAAGGTTCTCATTATCCATACCAGTCATTTTTTCTAGCAGATAGCGATTTGATACAATGTTACCAATAAAGCAACTTTTTCACTTAAAATAACATTAAAGTAATTGTGGCGTCACACCAGATACATCGCTCTCTTTTCCAAATTCTTGTTGATTATAGCCGCATAAAACACAAATCCGCAACCTTGTACTCCCAGTTGCCTAATTTTATAACTATAAATTCTCCAAAATTCACTCAGTAGTGTCTATCATATGTATCACGCCTGACCTATAACAGAGTTGGACCTGAGGCAGTGTCTAATAACTGACCTCTGGGGCAAGCCGTAACGGCTTATCAAAGCTCCTGGAGAGCGAAACGTTGCCACAATAAAATGTCGCATTACTTACACTTGTGTCCTTATACCCAACATATTGTCGATAATTTTACCAACATTATTACAAGGAGCTTTTTATACAGGATGTCAGCTAGGTCAGTATACGTTGTACGTGTACTTGCAGAAATAAAGAGGATTACTGTTATGTGTATGTTCAATCAGTGACCTGCTAGGGCTAGGTGGGGCGGTGGGTAATGTGCCTGGGTCCTGCGGCGCCAGTATAGGTCATCTAGGGGCAGTGCCAGGGCCACCTGGAGAGGAAGGTCAACGCTGAGAGCAGCACACACCTCTGTCAGGTCACGTCGGGTCAGTCGTCCCAGCTGCATCCTCTCTGCCAAAGGCAAATAAACCGGCCTAGATTAACCTGTATATATACACACACAGGCTTCAGGCTCCAGGTAAACACTATAAAAATACCGGTGAAAATAGGAAAAACACCTGACCGCTTTCATGTACTTATCCACACGTGTGTAAGTACATGAAAGGACTCAGGTGTTTTTTATATTTCACTGTGGCAATTTTAAATATTGCAGTCACTCGATTATTATGTCTTCCACACAGGTGTGTATGCACATGTGCGTGTGGGTGCACATACGTGTATAAGCTCATAAAAACAGAGGCAAACGTCCTTTAAGTTATGAACATAGCAGATATTTATATTTTAACAAGATATATCTCAAATACTTGCAAGTGCAATTGGTTAGCTAAGGATTGTTGACAGAACTTGTATCTTACCGTCAACATTTATTGTTATTACTCTCAGACACAATGCTCTCAGCTCCTGTACCATCATAACACACAACCTGCTGGATCTTATCTTGATGCCACTACACACACAACACTCCCAGTGTAACTATAACACTGGAAAACAAGGAAGATATCACAACACTACTACTCCTGCCAGCCCGCCGTTCTTACTGTCAACACCGTTGCTACGACAACCTTTAACGCCCGTTTTCCCTTTCTTGGGAATTGAGTACTGTATAGCCCTTGTGGCTTAGCGCTTCTTTATTATTATTATAATAATAATAATTGGAATTAGTAAGTTTATTCAGATCCCCACACACAGTGACATAGCAAAATATTGTAGGTACCTAGATTAACCAAAAAAATGCAAAGTGACTATTTCCCATTGGTAGAGGGATCTATGTACTAAATGATCTTAATACTAAGTAATATTAAGCTTTCTTCCATTTTCTGGGCCACTTCATTACCTAGGCACTGTATGCCCTGTGGATTAGCGCTTCGTAAAAGTAAAGTGACAATGGCAGATTTCGCACTCGAAAAAATAACTTTAAATTGTAAGTATATTGTGGAAATTGCATTTACTTGTATGTATAATTATATACTATAACAGTAAATGACACTCATGATAACTATTATTAATCAGTTAACAAGTAGGAAATTATTGGGACACTTAGCGCAACAAATGTCCCCCTTCGATACTACACTGTCAATCCACAAGTTGCTCTGGACCTATTAATAAATGAAATATACATACACCAGATACTAGTAAATAATAAATTTTTGGACTGTATATTAAAAAAATGATTATATATAAAATTTACATATTTCATAATAGAAGGAAAATATATCTTAATAATCACTCACCAATTTGACTGGATATTAAGTTGTATCATACTCAGAAAACCTCACTAACTAAATTTATGAAAACACTGGCCAGAAATTATACACAAAATCTAGAGAGCTTACTGAGGTTCCTGGAGCTGTCTTGTCCAGTCGTCTGATATCTCAAGTTATGCAGGAATGCACACCCAAAACAATTTCGCCTTCTATTTGAGAGGTTCAACCCAAATTTTTAAAACCTCTAGAGCATGAAAAATTCTTCCCATTACAACGTTTCTAATACAAATTCGAAACCCAAGATGGCGAGTCTCGTCTGCGCAGACGCAGGCTTTCCGTTTTCTATGACATAAATATTATTAAATACAGTATGGTCATCTATTTACATATAAATACTGAATTTCTGGAAAATATATACAGTATTTTCCACACTGTGGCCGGCCGGAGTTCGTTGCTAAACGATTCAAATTACTCCTTCCTTTAGGAGACGATTCCAGCCAGTTCTGGCTTGAGTGGCTGTTCTCCTAGTAGGTCTTACTACGATTTCATCTTCCGGCATCACTTGGTCTACATTATCTTCCATATCACTTGTGTCACTTTCCCTCAGATTTTCATTTACGTTTGATTGAACACCTAATTCCAAGTGAATCAATTTATTAATTGTGTGTAAACTTTCCTGGCCACGACACAACACTTTGACATTCCTGACAACACCTTGTGCATCGGGTACAATGTCAATACTTTGCCCCCAAAGGGCCACAATGTTCGATGTTTTCAGTTTTCAATTAACACAATGTCACCTTGTTGAATGGGCTGTCGATTTACTGCCTCTGTCGCACCATTTAAAAATGTTCACGTAAACTAAAGAAGATTTTTCCTTACGCCACACATTAGACCAATGATCAATTACTTTATTTAACATTTTAAATTTATTACACAACACTGCCGCATCATTGTAATCTTCATCACTTTCTTCCGGATTATCTCTATAGACAGAGGCAGCTTCCAATTTCCTTCCACATATTAGGTGAGAAGGTGTTAATACATCTGCATCAGGTGTATCACTCATGTACGAGAGAGGCCTGTTATTTATACGATTTTCTGCCTCCACTAACACTGCACAGAATTCTTCCAAATTAATTCTCTTCCGGTGTAGTACTTTGCGGAGACACCTCTTCACTGTGCCTATCAGTCTTTCGTACAGCCCCCCCTGCCAAGGGGTTCTAGGAGTAATAAATTTCCAGGTACACCCTCGCTGGGTTAACAGAGATTGAACATCGTCACTATTATTTAATTCTATCAAGTGTTGAGCACCTGCTACAAAATTTGTGGCATTATCCGAAATCATCAACCTCGGACAGGATCTCCTAGCTGCAAATTTTCGAAACAGCTGTATAAACTGTTCTGCAGACAAGTCCTGTGCCACTTCTAAATGAACTGCCCTAGTAGCAGTACAGGTGAACAAACAAACATACACTTTCAGTGGAACACCATTTGACATACCTGTTAAAATTATTGGACCACTATAGTCTACACCTGTTACACCAAATGGTTTCACTAATTGTACACGCTCCTTTGGCAATGGTGGAAGACCTGGGTACATATAGGATCTGGCATCCACACGGCGACATATTACACAAGATTTAATCACCCTTTTTACACTTTGCCGTCCTTGTGGAATCCAGAAAGTTTCCCTAATACAATTTAAGGTATCTTGTACCCCACCATGCATTACATTTTATGGCATTTAGAACAATCAAATTTGTTAGATGATGAGTTTGGGCAGTAAGATAGGGTGTTTAGCATAATCACCCAATTCAGCATTTTGTAACCTACCTCTGCACCTAATTACACTGTCCTCTAAATACAGCCCCAATTTCTCTATTATGGAACCTTTCACAATTTTTCTTTCCATCATCAATTTAATCTCATTTCCATAGATTTCCTCCTGTACCCTCTTTATCCAATATTCAAGAGGATGTGAAAACTTATATGAAATATTCATCTTGTTTAGAAATTTAAACACCAATTTAGTTACATTGATTAGTTTGGGTAAAGAAGAAAATACTTACAATTCGGCAACAAGGACTGAAAAATAGAGGACGCTATTTGTAATTTGTGAACACTGGCTGTTATAGAAAATTCAACTAATAATTCTGCGTCTAGTGCATTCAGTTCACATACTAAGGTCTGGAGTTCGAATCTCCTCTGGTACAGCTGGAAAACATTAGGGACGTGTTTCTATAAGACACCTGCCATCCATGTTCACCCATCAGTATAAAATAGGTACTTGGGTGTTAGTCGACTGGTGTGGGTCGCATCCTGGAACAAAACTGACCTAATTTGCCCAAAATGCTCAGCATAACAAGTGTCTTTCTATATAGTAGTATGTCATTGATGTCAGCTATGGTCTGTATACCATGTACAGACACTTGTAGTTTACCTGGAGACCTGGAGAGAGTTTCGGGGGTCAATGTCCCCGCGGCCCAATCTGTGACCAGGCCTCCTGGTGGATCAGCGCCTGATCAACCAGGCTGTTGCTGCTGGCTGCACGCAAACCAACGTACGAGCCACAGCCCGGCTGATCAGGAACTGACTTTAGGTGCTTGTCCAGTGCCAGCTTGAAGACTGCCAGGGGTCTGTTGGTAATCCCCCTTATGTGTGCTGGGAGGCAGTTGAACAGTCTCGGGCCCCTGACACTTATTGTATGGTCTTTTAAAACGTGGCTAGTGACACCCCTGCTTTTCATTGGGGGGATGGTGCATCGTCTGCCAAGTCTTTTGCTTTCGTAGTGAGTGAATTTTCGTGTGCAAGTTCGGTACTAGTCCCTCTAGGATTTTCCGGGTGTATATAATCATGTATCTCTCCCCTTGCGTTCCAGGGAATACAGGTTTAGAAACCTCAAGCGCTCCCAGTAATTGAGGTGTTTATCTCCGTTATGCGCGCCGTGAAAGTTCTCTGTACATTTTCTAGGTCGGCAATTTCACCTGCCTTGAAAGGTGCTGTTAGAGTGCAGCAATATTCCAGCCTAGATAGAACAAGTGACCTGAAGAGTGTCATCATGGGCTTGGCCTCCCTAGTTTTGAAGGTTCTCATTATCCATCCTGTCATTTTTCTAGCAGATGCGATTGATACAATGTTATGGTCCTTGAAGGGAGATCCTCCGACATAATCACTCCCAGGGGCTTGACGTTGGTGTTTCGCTCTATTTTGTGGCCAGAATTTGTTTTGTACTCTGATGAAGATTTAATTTCCTCATGTTTACCATATCTGAGTAATTGAATTTCTCCGTTGAATTTCCCATATGTTTTCCTGCAGCCCACTAAAAGATTTGGTTGATGTCCGCCTGGACCCTTGCAGTGTCGCAATGGAAGACACTGTCATGCAGTTTCCCGGGTGTCCATCTGCAAAGGAAGACACGGTGGCTGTGGCTGACATCCTTGTCTAGTCAGATATGAGATGAGGAACAAGATGGGAGCTAGTACTTGCCTTGTGGAACAGAGCTTTTCACCGTACCCTTGCCTCGGACTTTACTCTGTTGACGACTACTCTCTTGTTCTGTTAGTGAGGAAATTATAGACCCAAATCGACCGATTTTTCCTGTTTTTTCCTTTAGCGCGCATTTTGTGCGCTATTAGGGCCATGGTCCACTTGTCAAAGGCTTTTGCAAAGTCTGTATAAATTACATCTGCATTCTTTTTGTCTTCTAGTGCATTTAGGGACCTTGTCGTAGTGATCCAGTAGTTGAGACAGACAGGAGCGACCTGTTCTAAACCCTTTGTTGCCCTGGGTTGTGTAACTGATGGGTTTCTAGATGGGGGTGATTCTTGCTCTTTAGACCCTTTCAAAGATTTTTATGATATGGGATTTTTAGTGCTATTGGTCTGTAGTTCTTTGCTGTTGCTTTACTGCCCCCTTTGTGGAGTGGGGCTATGTCTGTTGTTTTTAGTAACTGAGGGACGAACCCCCGTGTCCATGCTCCCTCTCCATAGGATGGAAAAGGCTCGTGATAGGGGCTTCTTGCAGTTCTTGATGAACACAGAGTTCCATGAGTCGGCCCTGGGCAGAGTGCATGGGCATTCATTTAATCGCCGGGTTCGAGTCATTGCGTCAGGATAACATCGGATAGGCTTTTTTTTTAAATTTCAAATTTTGTGGCTCTCTCATAAAAAATTCATTTGACTTCGACTCCAGTTGGTTAGGCAGTTGCTAAAAATGGTCATATTGGGACTTGAGTACTCACTCATTTCCTTGCTGTCATCTGTGTAGGACCCATCTTGTTTAAGTAGGGGCCCAATACTGGGCGTTGTTCTCGATTTTGATTTGGCATAGGAGAAGAAATATTTTTGGGTTTCTTTCGTTTTTCATTTATAGCTTTTAGTTCTTCCCGCGATTCCTGACTCCTAAAGGATTCTTTTAGCTTAAGTTCGATGCTTGCTTATTTCTCTGACCAGTGTCTCCCTGCGCATTTCAGATATATTGACCTCTTTTAGCCGCTCTGTTTTCCCTTTTCCGCGCCTGTAAAGGGAGCGCCTGTCTCTTTCTATTTTACATCTACTCCTCCTTTTTTTTAGAGGAATAAGCCTTGGGGCATAAATCGAGTGCCACCGAGTTAATCTGTTCTGGGGCATAATTTGGGTCTGTGTTGCTTAGTATATCTTCCCAGTTTATATCGGTTAGGACTTGGTTTACTTGGGTCCCACTTTATGTTTTTGTTATTGAATTTGAATTTGGTGAATGCTCCCTCGTGACTAGTCTCTTTTTTGTCGGTCTTGGGCTCCTCGCATACATGTCTGAACCTCAATTATGTTGTGATCTGAGTATATTGTTTTTGATATGGTGACATTTCTTATCAGATCATCATTGTTGTGAATATGAGGTCTAGTGTATTCTCCAGTCTAGTAGGCTCTAAATTATTTTCTGGGTTTTAAAATTTAATTTTGTGCAGAGATTTAAAAGCTCGTGTGAGTGTGAGTTTTCATCAGAGCTGCCTCCTGGTGTTATTACTGCAACAATATTATTTGCTATATTCCTCCCTTTAGGTGCCTTAAGTTGAAAATCCCCCAGGAGCAAGATGTTGGGTGCAGGAGCTGGAAAATTTTCCAGACAGTGGTCAATTTTTAACAGCTGTTCCTGGAATTGCTGGGATGTTGCATCCCGAGGCTTGTAGATACCACAATGACTAGGTTTTGGTTCTCGACCTTTACTGCTAAAACTTCCACTACGTCATTTGAGGCATTAAGCAGTTCTGTGCAAACAAGTGACTCTGCAATGTACAGGCCAACCCCCCCTTTTTTCCTGTTCACTCTGTCACATCTGTATAGGTTGTAACCTGGGATCCATATTTCATTGTCCAAGTGATCCTTTATGTGGGTCTCAGTGAAGCCGCGAACAATGCCTTTGCCTCTGCAAGCAGTCCACGGATGAAAGGTATTTTGTTGTTTGTTGCTGGCTTTAGACCCTGTATATTTGCAAAGAAGAATGTTATCGGACTGGTGGTATTGTTGGTACTGGGGGGGGATTTTTTTTCCGGCATTAGTATCTGTATCTGTTGGTTTGGAGTGGAGGCCATCGACTGTGGTTCCACTCCAGGAATGACTGGATTTGGTGTACGATTTCTGCCATTTCCTGCCAGTTTTTTTTCCTTCCTGGCACTAAAAAACCTCTCCCTCTGCTGAAGGATTGGGACAGGAAATTTGCAGGACCTCAAGACTTACATGTGGATGGTGGAACCATCACTCACAGGGAAGTACGCCATTAGTCCTTGCACTTAGATCTCTAGCTCATTTGCGACCTAGCTGGTAGGGAGTGTGGACGTGCTTCGTACCTCTCTGCTGACAGTCTAGCAAGCTATCCAGTGATATCATGGTATTCAGCGTGAGGAGGCGGGTGAATACCGTTGGTATACAGCTTGTTTGGGGGACGATTACCCCTGAGAATAAACAAGTTTTGCTACCCAAGATTATCTGTGACATTTATGGTATTGCGGACAAGGATTTGTATGGTGTGGCATTAAATGGAGCCTTTCGGATATTTGTGAAATTGCTGGCCTAGAAAATGTACAGAGAACCTTCACGGCATGCATAACGGAGATAAAACACCTCAATTACTGGGAGCGCTTGAGGTTCCTAAACCTGTATTCCCTGGAATGCAGGCGGGAGAGATACATGATTATATACACCTGGAAAATCCTAGAGGGACTAGTACCGAACTTGCACACGAAAATCACTCACTACGAAAGCAAAAGACTTGGCAGATGATGCAACATCCCCCCAATGAAAAGCAGGGGTGTCACTAGCACGTTAAGAGACCATACAATAAGTGTCAGGGGCCCGAGACTGTTCAACTGCCTCCCAGCATACATAAGGGGGATTACCAACAGATCCCTGGCAGTCTTCAAGCTGGCACTGGACAAGCACCTAAAGTCGGTTCCTGACCAGCTGGGCTGTGGCTCGTATGTTGGTTTGCGTGCAGCCAGCAGCAACAGCCTGGTTGATCAGGCTCTGATCCACCAGGAGTCCTGGTCACAGACTGGGCTGCGGGGGCGTTGACCCCTGGAACTCTCTCCAGGTAAACTCTACGAGCCAGTGTACGAGAAGCTGGTTGAGCAATTCCAAGATCTCTGCATAGATGTGTGCCCTGAAGTGCATGTGCATATGGTCTCTCGACAATATACGTGGGTGAAACTGCGCAATGTGCCCTTCAAGGCCGATGCAACGGATCTCCGCAGTGTTTTCAGAAGATACGGAGTGGTACACATGGGTAAACAAGGTAATAGGGTGGCTTGGGCGTATGCTGGTCTCGCAGATGGTTCGTTTACCCTTAAGATGTCTCTACGCCAGGCCATACCATCGTATGCGTACCTTGATGACTTCCGCACACAGGTCATGGTGTCATATGCTGGTCAACAACAGACGTGCTGCCTCTGCGGTGACTATGATCATATGGCAGCAGAGTGTGGGCAGAGAGGGCAGGCCAGAAGGCCGGCCGGTGGATCAACGAATGACGATGGGCAGGAGGCTCCCATACATGGACGAAAAGGAGATGGTGGGCACGGTCGGCTTTGGAGTGAGGAGATTGAGGAGCCAGTGGTGGTGTCGAATCTGGAGCTGTCATCTCTCGAGTCGCCTGCATCGCCGGTGGTACAACAGGCTTTCGGGAAGGACCAGTGACACTGGAAGTGGAGGACTTGGATGCGACAATAGCATCTGTTTTGCATATCATGTTCTCATCTACGGATGTGGTCTCCCCGGCTGTGCCGATGGCCAGTCCGGAGATCGTGTCCATGGCAGTCGAGCAGCAGGAGGTGGTTGTTGGTGCTGGTGGGGCTGGCGGGGATGTGGTGACCCCTCGTCAGAAGGCAGAGACGAAGATGGTGGTGGAGGTTCATCGTGTGGACGATCCGGTCACAAACATGGAGGAGGACGCTGGGACGAGGAAGAGGGCGGCAGCAATGTCGGACTCTGACGACGTCCTGACGCCGGCTCAACGAACAGGGAAGAAAGCATTGGTAGATGGGGGACGGTGTGCTAGTGGAGGTGAGCAGCAACAGCAGGTGGTGCTAGGTGGCACGGGTGTCGTGCATGGACAGCATGGCAAACGTGACCCCCAGGGCCCAAGTGGGCATGCAAAAGTAGTAGTGGGGCAGTGAGGGAGGAAACCTTAGCCAGGTGCGAGGGGGGTTTAGATAGGGGCGGGAATCATTGTGGAAGGTGTGGTGAGGTCTGCTGCTTGATGGCAGCGCCGGTTAATGGCGTGTGTGTGTCTGGGAGCGCCAGATAGCGTGCACCTTGTGGGAGAGGCATGTGCCCAGTGTTAGGATGAAAGTGGCTTGATATGTGCTGTTCAGATGTGTCTGCAAATTGTGGAGTATGAGTAGTGTTAGGTTCTGTTTAGAGGTGTTGCTGCCTGCGCCTGTGTGCGCCTAAGGTACGCTGGTGTGGTTGAGGTGGCGTATGCTGCTGCTGTGTGTATGAATCTTGGACCATTATGTTGTATGATATTATGGGGTGGGGTCTGTATGGTGGAGAGGGACCTGTTATGAGGCCTCTTGTATGTACATGGATAGACCCTTTGTAATTACTTGAGGATATTTGTGAAATGGGTTGTGTATATACATGTACTGTATCAATGTGTTACGATGTTGTATTTTTTTTCTTTACTGTATAATTTGTAAGTTTTGTTGTGAATAGGTTTGGGTGGGAAATGCAAGGGAAAGGGGGTTGAGGCTTTGAACACGTTTGTGTTGGGGATAATTTTTAGGAATAGGTGTCTTTTCCTGTAGTGAATTACTTGTGTGCTACATGTCTTTTATGTTGTAGCAATGTAATGTTTGTTGTGATATATATCTAAACCATGACTGTTGTTAGTACACTGTTCAAGCAGTCTTGTGGTCGTTTAATACACTTTGTGGACAAGCATGACAACTGTTATATTAATGTATACATGTCAACATGTCAGTAAGATTAATGCAGGTTGCTGTGGTAAACCTGTTTGATTTAGAATAGGGGGGGTAAAGGGGGGGTGTTGGAAGCCACACGGAGTTGTGTGTGGTTCATTAGGCGATGAAAGGTTATCACATCTGTTGCCAGATAGGTCTTGTATTATTTTATTTATTAACTGTTCTGTTTACCTGGAGAGAGTTTCGGGGGTCAACGCCCCCGCAGCCCGGTCTGTGACCAGGCCTCCTCTAGCTGGCCAGTGTAGGGTCTAGGTGTCACATCGATGTGGTGTGAGCCATCTACAGTAATTAAATGGTAAGTGGTACTATGAATGTTAAGTCTAGCTTTTTGTGAGAGTGGTGAAGAAGTGGGCATCAAGGGGCTTACAGTTCGGCGACCTACTGTGACTCAGGTCCCATTATCTCACCCAAAGTAGTTGCCGGTAATAATTCAGTAATACCCTGTAAACCTCATGCAGGTAATTTACTCACATAATAATAATTCACAATCATCATGCCATTCCTAAACCTCTACTTTATAGAAATCTTGAAGCCACCCTTGGTAGAAGGCAACAATGAAGAATTACAGGAGGAAATATACATACATATGCTTACCTGTGTATGTGCTTCCACTTACTAGTGTACACACAATTCGCTCAGAACAACAGGTAGCTGACAGATGTTAACATTTAACATAGTTATCATGTACTGTGTCATAAACAAGACATAATCATATAGTTAACTTTATAGGGTCACAACAATTACTACAGAAAATGAGCTCAAAAAGGCAAATTTGCCATCACCTTTTCTTTCTGGATAATGTTATTAGAATCATTTTAAAACGCTAACACTTGTGGATTTTCGGAATGATAAACAAGGGCTTCAAATTCAGGTCCCCACTTGCATTGCTACACAGTAACAGAGTCAGCCTGTCTTTCATTGGCTTGTGTCCTGGCATTGACTTTTTCTCTTCAGTTATGTACCTATTTCTCGGCTTATTAGACGCATGTTTTTTTTCCATAAAATGTCTCCAAAAAACACCCTGCGTCCAATAAACTGAAGGTTAGGGGCAGGAGCTATAAGTTTGGGGTGTGGGGTGGGCTGCAGCTCTCCCAGTTACGTTCAATGCCGAGTCATTGCAACTAAAACAAGTCTTATAAGCCACGAAATACAGTAGGTCCTCTTGGGAACCTACATAAACTTGCTGGGGGACAAACTGCTCAGCCTCTACGTACTCTTGGAATTCAGTAACATACGTTATAACAGCCACTGTCAGCACTGGCAGCCTCCCCATGCCTGGCCACACTATGAACGCCACTTCTTTTCTTAAAGCTATCGACTCATTGTCCAGTGAGCATTCTTTAAGCATATGACCTGAGCCGTTCACGTTGTGGGTTGACAACCAAGAGAATGTACAAAAACAAAGACTTTTTTTCTCAAGTTCCTTGTTCAACAAGTAATGCAGTCGACAACCGAAGTTCCACTGTACGTATTTCAATTATGCAATAACTAAATGAAAATCCTGTTTTCCTGGTGAGGATAGTGCACCACTTACAAAACACTCAACACATTCATTTCAAAGGGAAGTTTATAAATAGTCAAGGAGAAAAGCAACATAGGAATACCAAATGCTGCTTCTTTCTCCCTTAATCAAGAAAATCCTAAAAAAACACAAGAGGAGATAGTGTGAGGGAAAAGTTCAATAGATAGGAGTAGCGATGGAGTATATAATAACAATAGTTTCATTGCCGGCTACTTGTTAAGGTAGGGTAAGTCCAGCTCCCGCTATTCCCGCCTTTTTTCCCCCACCCCGAAAGTGATAGTTTGATTGCCGGCTGCTTGTTAAGGTAGGATCAGTCTAGCTCCCACTAAGTCAAGTCAGGCAGGATATAATATTTAATTCTGCCACATTTTTGTTCGAGCTTGAAACACTTTGGAGGATTAGACTCTAGGGACCCGAGGTTTTCCAGTGACAATTTGTTTCATTGAGCTCTTTATTATATCAAGGGAACTGTCGTAGGACACTCTTGATTTGTTGGTGAGAAGATTGGATGGTCAAAGGACCCCATTCATACTGTTTGCTCGGAGCCGGCATAGAACCCTTCGTTTTCATTAATACATATTGTTTAATTGAAGTAGGGATCGAGCCCTCTGATTTATTTACAGTTTGAGCGGAGCAGGAATTGAACCCTCCGTTTTCTTTAATACCCGTTTCATTTTCCCTTGGTAGTTTAAGTTATT
>NC_069473.1:29789387-29826952 GCF_026875155.1 Cherax quadricarinatus | reverse complement strand
CCAGGGTGCACCTTTGCCACAGTTCAGATGCCCTCTCCAACTAAATATCCCCATCCCTCCTTCCCACCTTCAGGACTCAAATCTGGCTTACCAGTTTCCAATATTATTACTATTGTTCCCCCCCCTCTGCTGTATAATCCCTATGGGTTTAGCACTCCCTCTATAATATTTTTCCCCCCCCTCAAGGGAGATTCCTTGATGTTTGTGAAGGGTTCTTTGATCTCTTGAATTGAACCTGTGCTTAATTCCTTGAATCAAGAAATGAATGCCTTCCAACCCCCCCCCCCCCCTCCCAGGTCCCCCTCCCATAACCACCTTCAGGTTTAGTCTTGATCTAAAGAACTGGACCTGTGCTCCAATTCCCTTGAATGTCTAAATCCCCCAGGCAGATGACTCTTGGGTTTAGTGCTTTCCCCCACAAATGTAATAATCATCTAATTTCTGGGAGGCAGACAAATCTTGTAGGCTACTGACTGATTCATTATACACATTTTAAAATTGCAATTTAAAGAAAAACAGGGTAGGACAACTATCCCACTAGAAAAATTAGTTGGGCTTGTCAGATCACTGTATGGAGGAACATATATGCCTGCATCTGAATAAGGGGAATCGGGTTAAGCAGTACTGCATGCCCCTTGTGGTTTAGTGCTTAATTTTGATTGTAAAATCTATGACAGTTGATGCTATGGAACCAAGGGACATTGTCTTTAAGTGCTACTATGGAATCATTGTGCCTACATTTAAACTACTGGAATTTTCTCAGTGCTAAACCCACCTACTCTAGAGTGGAGGAAAAAAAGCTATGTAATATGATAATAATACATGGGGAGATATATGGGGGTTTTAGTCTCAATCCTATACATTTCCATAACATCCTGGACCAAGAGATATGGAAGTGTAAACAGTAAAAAGACAGGATGCCATGAGCACAATAAAAGAAACACTACAGTTTTCAACCAGCAGATAACTGAATACTGCCAGAACAAGGTACAAATCTTAAAGAAAATACTGGATAACTATTTCTGCCAAGTGCTAGATCAACCAAGCTGTAATGGATATTCAAAACCTGTGGACTGCCAACAAACAACAGCCTGGTTGACCAACAAGCAATGCAGAGGCATGCCCTCAAGAAAGGTTGTAGGGAAAAGGAAGACTCAAAACTGGACCCCAAATATAAAAAGCCTTTTGCTGTTTATTTGTATCATAGACAGCCTTTACTTGGAACTGTTTAACACAAAACCATCTACTGATGTTTGGTACCAGTGATGAAAGTCCTGCTAATGCTGCTGTGGGACTTAGCACAAACCTGCTACTTTCCCGCTCTGTGTGACCCTTGTGAGTTAGTATTAGTTTTGGGTTTAATATTTTATTGCCCCCCCGCTGTCGAATGTTGACACAAGCTTCCTACATTTATGTGGAAACCCTTGCACAAAATCCCTCAGGGGAAATCCCTATTGTGGGAAGGGGTTTTGGTGCTGGAATTAACATGTTCTGCCTTTTCATGGACGGGGTTGAATGACTTCCATTTCTCCAGGTGTTTATGACCCCCATATGGGTTTAGGGCCCCCCTTCCCCGGTGCAATATAAACACAAATGCAGAAATAATGTGATCCTTTATTTGACTATGTTTCGCCCACAAAAGTGGGCTTTTTTCAAGTCACAAACAGGAACTCCCCTGGGGTGGAAGGAACGCGAGTATTTATACCCGGCTGAGGTCAGGTGAAGAATGCTGCATCTGATGATGTACCGAGTTGGGTTGTAGAGTCTAAAAACTTGGGTAGCTTGGAAAGGAGACTGGACAAGTTTGTGAGCAGACCTTCTACATGTTCTTATGTGGGATAGCGATGAAGAAGTTTCTTGGCAAGGGTTCAGCTATGTTATAGAAGCCACTATTCTGGTTGAAGTTGTCGGATATAGAAATAAGTGATGATTCCAGGATTCTTCGGTATTGAGTGTTGTCTTTTTGTTGGCGTAATCTTGATTTTCTGTAGTTTATCAAGTGGTTGTGTGAATTACGGTGTTGTAGGGCAGGCATTCCTTGTGTCGTCAGACCTGCTTGCGTATTGGTGTTCTGAAATACTTGTTGGAGGTCCCTTGAATGTTTCCCACGTTTTAACTTGTTGCAGTCATACAAGGATTATGTATACCCCTGCGAGTGGAGGCTTGTCCTGCCTACTACTGGTGATGTCCCTTGATGGTCGTGGTTGTGGGGGTAGATACTTGGAATGATGTTTTGGCAAAGATGTTGGAAACATTTTGCAATGGAGTTGGTGGGAAGGACTATGTATCTCTTCTCGGCAGTGTCTTCTCTGGGTGTGTTGAAGATGTTTAGTGCCCCGCCGTCTGCAGTCTCTGATGAAGTGACGAGGATAGTGGAGTTTGGAAAATACCTGTTCAATTTATAGTGCATTCTTCCCCAAGGAACTCGTTGCTGCAGATTCTGAGTGCACGCAGGAAGAAGCCTATAATTACACCCACGTTTGGTTTTGGTGTCGTGGGAAGTTTGAAGTGGAGAAGATCGTTTTGGTTGGTGGGGTTTCGATGACTTTAAAACGAAGTTCCCTGGTCAGCTTTGCAAGTAAAACATCAAGGAAAGGGAAAATGTTGTCGACCTCTTCTTCAAGTGTTTAACGGATTGAAGGCCGACCCTGGGTTGAGTTGTCTTGGAGAGCTTGAACGTTTGAAGCTTTAGGAGTTAGAGGAGAATGTCTCAACAAACGGGCCAGGTGACAGACGAAGAATAATGGGGAGAAACGTTCGGTTCTAGAGTTCCAGAAGGTTGCTAGGGCCACTGAGTGGCGAAACCATGGGGATCCAAAAGTCTGCTGAAAGAGGTGATTTTTCAAAAGAGAAAAACCCCTAAACAACCATGTTCAACCCGGTGAGAAGTCGCTGGCGGAATGGGAAAATCAAGTGAAACGTCAATTTTCTTGCGCAGAGATCGAGCTTGTTTAGTAGGTACTTTAGTGAATAGGGAAGTCACGTCAAGGCTGGAAAGCTTGCCCGAGTGTGTTGGGGAATGCGATTGAGAAAATCACCTGAGTGTTTTAGATGTGCTGGGCTCACAACCGGTATCCTCGGGGGTAGGGAGTGCTCCCCACAAGCTCTCAGGGAATTTTTCGCCAAAACACCCTCGAAAATCTTGGGGACTACAGTCCCCCACTTCAAACACTCATGATCTTCTCAATCGCATTCCAAAAATCAACATCAAACAAGAAAATTTTTCCCCTTTACGTGACTTCCCATTCACTAAAGTACCTACTAAACAAGCCTCGATCTCTTGCGCAAGAAAAATTTACGATTCACTTTTCTTCCCATTCCAGCCCCGACTTTATCGACCCTTTTAAAATATGTTTGGCTTTAGTGTTTCTCTTTTGAAAAAACACCTCTTTCGCAGACTTTTGGGCTACCCATGGGGGCGCCACTCAGTGCTCCCCAGCGAAACCTATACATGGAACTCTAGAAGCCGAACGTTCTCCACCATTATTCCTTCGTCTTCACCGGCTCCGTTAGTTGAAGAATTTTCCTCATAACCCAAACGCTTCAACGTTCAAAACTCTCCAAGACAAGCTCAACCAGGTCGAGCCCAATCCAGTTCAAACCCTGAAGAAAAGGGCGACAACACTCTTTCCTTTCCTTATTTCTACTCTGCAAAGCTGACCACGAACTTGTTTTAAAATCTATCGGAAACCCCCCAACCCAAAACATTTCCCCCTTCTACTTCACCCCGACACCAAAAACAACGTGGTGTAATTAAATTTTTTGTGGATGCACATAGACATGTGGCTCCTCCTGCATGAATAGAATGATGATAGATGGACTCAACTGGTGTCAATCTTCCCTGAGCCTTAAGTACATAAAATTCACTGAAGTTCTTTTCGTATTATTGTTCTCAAACTACTAACTACAACCTGACAGCAAGAGTTGTAATCTACTTACTCCCTCTTTGAAAGCATACACTTAGACCAAATTATCAGTTCTATCATGCATCTAAGACCAATGTGAGATGGAACCACAGCAGTGCCACTCTGACTCCACTGTCCACAATCCTACATACCTGTGTCTGCTTCTGACACAAGCATGTCCACAATTTATGCTTAATGATTGAGAGCATTTATTGGATGACAGAGAATCAGTTACAATTAAACTGTCAATCTTGATACATAGATGCATTCAGTGCAAGGAGTATGGCAAACAGTTCTGGTCTGAAGGGTAATAGGCCAATTATTGATGCGTGCTCCAATTTCTTTAAGAGAGCCATCACTCTGTATCGACAACAGCAGCACTACCACTGCACCAGTGGATTGGTGATCAAACCAACAACGTAAATAATTTGCGAAAGTGGTGTGCTGTGTGACTAAGTGTTTAACAATACAAGCTTACGGCCTCATGTTTGGCTTCAAGGCGAAGTTTTGGTTGTGATTTAAGAATGTAGTTTGGGGAAAATGGAGGAATGGCAGTTTGGAATGGGGTAATATTTTCCATGGAGCGGAGAAGTGGCCGCTGTTGCCTTACTTGACATAGATCATGTATCTGATTCATGCGGAGGTCTGGTTCCAGTCTTTTCGATCCATCTGGAAGAGGGGGGGGGGTGTTCACCCAGTGCTTGAGGAAAGTTTGGAGGGCTTCTGTCAGGGGTTTGAATGAGCTTGCCTGAGCATATTATCCCCAATTAGATATTTCTTTCAGTAACACACGATCTCTGATGCTTGGAATATCAAAGTCTTTTTGCCCATATTTTAAATTTGGCAGTACAGGGCATCCTAGGATGATTCCTCAATGCTCTTCTGCATTTTTCCAGCCCTCCAAGCTTTCCAGTCAGACACAAGAGCAAGTAGTGTGGCGCAGCATAATCAACCAATGATCTAATATAACAAGATACATCATTTTCAACAATTTAACATTAGCACCATACCTGGGTTGAAGCCCTCCACAACTCTAAGTGGCTCTTAGTCGTTCTTTGTATGGCGCAAAGTCTTTGTTACAACAGGTCCAGTAGTGGAACCTCAAAAGCTAGATACCTGTATCTGCTTACATATCTAGAAGAGACCCATCATGCAATTGGATCTGACGAAACTGTGCCTCTCTTCGAGGAGACGCCTATTGAGTATCCTTTGTTTTATCCGTAAGAGATATCAACCCCAGGTCAGCCGAGGCTAGTACAATGATTTAAGAATGTTTGGGGTGTTGGAGAATCCGGTGGTGTGAATCCAAATTATACATCAGCAAAACTAATCACATAATTATGGTGCGGACTAGCATAGCATTAAGGTAATGCATTAATTAGAAATTGAACAGTGGTGGGACTGAGCACACCTCCCTGTGGGTCACTCCTAATTCAAAGTCTTATTCACTTCTATGTCCCTGGAACAACACAGAACGATTTTCTGTTGGACAGGTAGCCTTTAATCCAGCGGAGAAGCCTCCTCCAACATCCATTCTGGCAAGTCACCTATATTACATGTCGGGTTGGCTACATCGAAAGAGCGATTTAAGGTTCAAGAAGGTAAGTGTAGGAACTGTCCAGTGTTGTCAGGGTGAGAAAGAGGTGGCTATGCAATGATGCACGCTCCTTCCATCCCATGCATGAAACCATGTAACCGGAGACAAAAATTGTTTGTTTCCTGTACATGAGACGATTAAGAATCATTCTCTCAAATGTTTTTACACAAGCATAGTAAGAGATATGGGCGAAAATGTATTTTTTTGTGATTGGGCTGAGGAATTGGAATGATGAGGCTGTTGGTCCAAGATTAGGGATAGCTCCCCAGTTACAGAGCTCAATGTTATATAATTCAAGTAATGGATTACCTGGTACTGCGACACAGCAATCTGAGTATGGTTTGTAAGTAATACCATCCTCAACCAGGCGACGTGGAGTTTGCCCTTAGTTTAGCGCTCGGCATCAAGTTCATAATTAGTGAAAGGAATGTTGCAATCATCTGCCTTACTGGATCATAAAGCAAACAAGTCTCTCCCTTGCATCATATTTATCATTTAATTTTGCTGGTGGTACTGGGAAGATTGTCATAGCTAGATGTAGCAAGCCCAAGCACTGACTAACTCATTCGCACTATGCAAGGGGATGAGGTTGCGCGATCTGCCCAGTTCGTTTACCCTTAATCTATTTGTGTCCCTCCCATGCCCGGCTAAGTGGGGTTGAGCCACATAGGACAAGCCGAAAATTTGTGTATGCAATAAATTTCCCAAAATCATTCTGAACCTAACGAAAAAAATTATGTTTTCACTGGTTTGTTTAGTATTAAATTATAGTAAACAAATCTAAAATATATTTAGTTGGGTTAGGCTAAAATAAAATTGTTCTTGTTTATAATAAGGTTAGTTAAGTTTTCTAGGGAATGATTCTTTTTGTGCAAAATTATAATTTTTACATTAATATTAATGAAAAAAATATATCGTTTAAACGTATAAGAGAAAATTTCAGAAAAGGGCTTAATTTTAAATGAGTTCTATGCTAATTGGACCAGTTTTACATATTCCGAGCACGACATATATAAATATATATATATATTAATATATATATATCTATATATATATATATAGATATATATATTTTCGTGCGAATAGGCAATTAGATTTGCCACCGAAGTGGCTAGTTTTATTGTGCACCCCATATCCATCCTGTGGACGGTAGCGCGAGAGGCACATGGATAGCACAAAAGGCCTAGGAACTAGGCCCCAAAGGGTTAACAGGAATACATACGGATTTTATATTCTACATATCTATAGTTCTCTTTATCTGTTGCAAGCAAATTTAGGAAATTTTGGCCTTAGTAGATCTGGTATCTTATTTTCATTATAAGATATCTTGACATGTCACATGAGGTTATTATACTGTCTTCTCTGTATTCCACCAATAAGTGGGACAATTAAGCACAAGTGTTCAAGAAGTGACCATATCCTGATCACATAAGTTACATTTAGTTTTATCATCATCTGTGTGTCTCCCATACTGCCAAAGTACTTGTAACCAAGCTAAGCCAGGCCACACCACATCAGTTCAGTCGTTCACATGCCAATTGTCGACCAAAAACCACTTTATACTACGTTTCATGTTATCATAGTGGATTATATAACTACACACGGCTTCTAACTGCATTCCTAACACAATCAATTCTCATTAGTATTTACTTCTCTCGCTAATATTAATCCTAATGCCAGACCACAGTTATACCCAAGTTATATTCTACATTCTCCTTCTCGATACTACATCCTTGGGCTATCATATCAACTTTATCATGAAGGAGTAATCCAATGTGTGAAGGGATCCATAGCGAATTGTACATTAATTCCGTTGTCCCCCTAATTTTTTGAGTAATCTATACCTGGCTTCCCCAATGAGAATGTTGTTGGAGTCCCATTTAAATGAGTCAAGAGAGCCATCAATATGACAATAGAAGTTCATAATGATGATAGAGTCAAGCTCGTGTCAAGGTTAGCTTTAGGCGCCATTAGGATTGGCAAACAATTCAGTTTTGCATGTGTAGATGCCCAGTTGTTAATTCTTATGCCTAACTCACAAATTTATTATCGTTCTTACTAGGTGTGGCAACAAGAGCAGATGCAGCCCTGCCAGAAAGACTCCGTTTAGATCCTCAGTGTATCTAACTTTGATAACTTGTTACTACCAGCTAGGTGAGAAAATTTCTTCTTGAGCAGTTGCTCTAGACAAGAGATTTAAGGAAGGGATTACTAGCAATGAGCTTCCTTGGGAGGGACTTGTAGGTAATGATATTAAATTGAACACATCTTCCATGGAGGGTTGAAATCTCTTGCTGCCTACAGTGTAACAGTTCAGTTAAAAACAGGTTATAAAACTTAATGCAATTGCAACTTTTTCACAATCCATTTAGATCTGTGTGTATTACACTCTAGACACTTGGTAAGATTCACTGTGCAGTGTCTGGTTCGTTTCTTCAACATTCTAATAACCGATTACAGTGTTATTTCAACATTCCTATCACTGATACTAAAAACCAGCTCCCTTCCCATGTTAAGAACTTTTGTAATCCTGGTACAGAAAGCCAGAATAATCCGAGAGCTTTCAATTTTGCATTAAACAACTCAAGGGTCGGAGAAACTTTTTCTCTAGCTAATATCCAACATGTGGAGCAGCATAATCAATTACGGACCTAACATAGGCTAGTACATCAGATTCTCTACGTTCTCACAATTTGCACCATAGTTTGGGATTTGTAAGCCAGCAACAGCTTTGAGAAGCATTTAAGCCTAGCTTTACATTTCTTGTTTAGTTGTGGTATAGTGGATTTGTTTAAAGGGTACATCTACACCAAGATATCTGTAGTTTTAACGTAGCTAATGATTTCACCTGCAAATAGATGGTGGGGGATGTCGTTTTGCTTTTAATATTCTTAAGTTTTTAGAGGAAGATATTATGAGGCCTAGTCGATTACAATTGCTTGAACTTCAGTAAGAATGGTATCACTTCTTATGCCCCTGTAGTATGGATCATGATATCATCAGTCATAGCTTATAGCTATAATGTTTAAGTGAGGCAGGTAGAGCATTTTAGGAGAGCATTAATCAGAATATTAAATGCATGGGACTAAGAACTCCTCCCTGCGGTGTACCTAAAGACATTCTTTAGAATCACCTTCTGAAGCCTTGGTAAAGACAGAGGATACTCTATTTGACAGGTATCCTATTATCCAGCAGAGTAAGCTACCACCAATATTCATTTTGGCTAGTTTATTGTAGTATAACGGTTCTGTTCGAAATATCAATGCAGATTTTAGATCAAGAAAAGTGTAAAACCCTAGTAGAGGTGTGTGCAGTGAGAAAGGTGGAAAATACAGTTCTGCACACTTTTTACCTTTCATGAACCCATAATGTAGGGGGAAAGTTGGTGTCTGATACTGTAGTACAAGTCCTGTTAAGCATCATTCTTTCCAAAGTTTTACAAAGACAACTAGTAAAGGAGATCGGCCTAAATGTATAGGCTGTTGGGCTTAGGGATAGGCGCAATGAGACTATTGACCCAGGAAAGTAGGAAGAAATCGCCCTCAATGTAACTGAATTATACAGTGGGCCACAAAGGGTTATCAGGGCACGTGCCTTAGAGTTCTGAGAATATCATAGTTATAAATCCATCCTCTCCAGAGCAGTTGATCGACCTTGGTTAATGCATTATCTAATTCATACTCGTTGAAGAGGCAATCACTCTCATCAATAAATTTTGGGCTCATAAAATTAATCAGTTTCAAAACATTTCTTCAGAAGTACTCTCTAGCTCTAATTTTTTTTCTAATAGAGAAGGAAGGCTTTCATTCCTGGATGTTTTGGACCAGTCATTAATGAGGTCATTTGCTTTTTCAAGAGGAAAAGGGATGAGCAACATGCAGTCTTTTTTCCTGGTTATTTTATTTATACCTTTCCAAGCCAAACTCAAAGGGGTGGACCTATTAAATCTACTAACAAACTGTTCCCATTCCTGTTGCCTAAGTTTCTTTCTTTCTATTCCGATGCATTTGTTAGTGCAGCTTGGAACGTTCTGAAGCAGTCAGGGGTTCTAAATTCACGGTAATTATGCATTTTTACCAATCCTCCTAGCTGCATGTGTTAGATTGGCGCAGCTGTGATCATTATATATTTACATTGTTTTTTATTGTTATTTAGAGTGGAGGGTTTTTGTTTCCCTATTCCTTCCCACTTGATCAGTGCCCCGAACACTATCAATAGTGATGTAATTAAATCATCATTAAATTTTTGTGTGCCAATGGGCTCGTAATTCTTATACATTGATCACAAGTGGTCAATAAAATTAGTCTCGTGTTCTGGTTTGAGAATAAGTTTCCTCCTTCAGTATCTTAGCTCCTTGATTGCTGGAGATGTGATCCAAGATGACAGTTTTAGTCTGAGAATGATCAGATAGAAGATCATCAACTAGACAGAGTCATGCATCTATATGAATGTATTAAATCCAAGACACAGATCTAGTATGCCACCATATATGAGTAGCTCAGTAGTGCCCACAATTCGAACAATTATCATGCTCCTTTAGCAATCTTCACTAGTTTTATGTTCCCATTGGTGTTGTTTATAGACCCACCAATATGTCTTATTGTCTGGCATTAAAATCTTCAAGAATTGATGGTATGTTCACCATTGATGCGATCTGGTAAAGCATCATCAGGTCGAAGGCTGGTTCGCTGGGGCATAGAGACTAAAAATGTTTATGGAAAAATCGCCTGCATGTACTTTGACACCATGATACTGCATGTTAACTCGACTCTTCAAAGAAAAGGAGTGAAATGGGCAAGCTCTTTCTGAGAAACATACATCTCACAACAGTTGGTTGACCTTAGTTATAACTGGCATATCCCAGGCTAAGTTTGGTGGAGGTGCTTCCATCTTTTCAATCTACATTCCTGCAAACAATGACATCAATATTCTTGGTTGCACTATATATGTAAGTCAGGCAACCGCTTCCTGATGGAATCAATGTTCCATAAAAGAATTTGTAATGTATGCCATTGTAGTGAGTTATTACAATCTCTTGCTCATAAAGATGGTAAAACTATTATGCCTTTGGCACAGTGTGCAGATACTTAAGACAAATAGCCATAGTTTGTACGTCTTTATCTCAGGACCTTTATTTTTAAGCATTTTTCGCATATGGCAGCCAATACAAGCAAGTCTTGAAGGCAAGAGTTTGGCTTCTTTCTCACAAATTGCTGGAAGCTGAACGGATATTGGCTGCACTTTTGACCTTCAACACCATGCTCAAGAGCATCATCCATCCTGATTACATATATTTATAAACTTGTGCAGGAATCTGTCAAGATGCACATTTTTTCCTGGAAAGTTTTAATAATATGAGGAAGGTCAGGCGAATCCAATGCCTCTCCGGAGGAAGGCACCTTCTGGGTAGTGCTTCCTTTAACACCTAACACCTTAACAGGTACGCATGGTTACATTAGTGTTCTCCATGTTTCATCATTCAATCAGGTAGGTCCCTTGTGCCTCTGACTCATCTCCAATTTCCGGGAGGTTACTACCCTGTGTGTGTCAGTCTTGACTGTTGTAGTTGTGTGGTATTGGGAGAAATGACAAACTCATCCCCATATTCAGGTGTCGCCATTGCGATCTTGGCTTAATTAGCAACGCTCATCTTGCCATATAGGACAAGTGAAAATTTGTTTATGCAATAATTTCGTCCGCCAAAATCATTCTGAACCTAACGAAAAAAAATATTTTCACTGTGTTTTGTTTAGTATTAAATTATGTAACCAAATCTAAAAATTAAAAAAATAAAAATTTTTTTTTTTAGTTGGGTAGGCCTAAAATAAATTGCGCTTGTTATATAAGGTTAGGTAAGTTTTCTAAGTTCCTTTTGGTGCAAAATTATTAATTTTTACATCAACATTAATAAAAAAATATATCTTTAAACGTATAAGAGAAAAATTAGAAGACTTAAGTTTAATAGTTTCTTGCTAATTGACCAGTTTTACATATTCGGCACGACATATATATATATAAATATATATATATATATATATATATATATAATATATATATATATAAATATATATATATATATATATATATATAATATAATATATATTATTTATACACACAATTACATAACAGAAGGAAAATATATTTTAATATCACTCACCAATTTGACTGGAGATTAATGTGTATCATAACTCGGGGCAAAACCTCACTCTAAACTATATCTATGAAAATAATGCTGGCCAGAATTACACACAAAACCTAGAGAGCTATCTGAGTTCTGAGCTGTCCTTGTCCAGTCTTCTGAAATCTCAAGTTATGCAGGAATGCATAACCATCCCCGAATTTTGCCTCCTATTTGAGAGGGTGTCAACACAATTTTAAAACCTCTAGAGCACGAAAAATTCTTCCCCATTCACCGTTTCTAATACAAATTCAAACCGGATGGCGGTCCCATCTGCGCAAGATGCAGGCTCCTCCGTTTTCCTATGACCATAAATATATTAATATCAGTATTGGCCTCTATTTACAATAAGTCTGAATGTCCTGGAGAATATAACAGTAATTTTAAAAAACACTGCAAGGCCGGCCGGAGTCGTTCGTTGCAAACGACTCAATTACTCCCTCCTTTAGGAGACGATTCCAGCCGGTTCTGACTTAGGGCTGTTCTCCTAGTAGGTCTTACTACGATTTCATTTTCCGGCATCACTTGGTCACGTTATCTTCCATTCACTCGTGTCACTTTCCCTCAGATTTTCATTTACGTTTGATTGAATAACATAACTCCAAGGGAATCAATTTATTAATTGTGCGTAAACTTCCTGCCATGACACAACACTTTGACATTCCTGACAACACCTTGTGCATCTGGGTACAATGTCAATACTTTTGCCAGAGGCCACAATGTTCGATGTTGTTCAGTGTCAATTACACAATGTCACCTGGTTGAAAGGTCTGTCGATTTACTGCCTCTGTCGCACCATAAAAAGGTTCACGTAGTGAAGAAGATATTTCCTTAGCCACATAATCATTAGACCAATGATCAATTACTTTATTAACATTTTAAATTTATTATCACACACTGCCGCATCCTTATAATCATCACTTTCTCCGGATTATCTCTATAGACAGGGGCAGCTTCCAATTTCCTTCCACTATGAGTGAGAAGGTGTTAATACATCTGCATCAGGTGTATCACTCATGTACGAGAGAGGCCTATTATTTATACGATTTTCTGCCTCCACTAACACTGCACAGAATTCTTCCAAATTAATTCTCTTCCGGTGTAGTACTTTGCGGAGACACCTCTTCACTGTGCCTATCAGTCCTTCTCGTACAGCCCCCCCTGCCAGGGGTTCCAGGAGTAATAAATTTCCAGGTACACCCTCGCTGGGTTAACAGAGATTGAACATCGTTACTATTAACAAGGAGCTGATCAAAATATCGACTTGGATGACAGCCAATAAACTTACGCTTAACACTGACAAAACCTACTATATTATGTTGGTAGCAGAGGCAGGAGATGCACAAATTAACATTAAGATCGACAACACTCTAATTACCAGACATAATGAGGGCAAATTCCTAGGCCTATACCTTGACAACAACCTGAATTTTAGCACCCATATCCAACACATAACCAAAAAAGTATCCAAAACGGTTGGGATCCTCTCCAAGATACTATACTACGTGCCGCAAACGCCACTTATCGCACTATACCATTCACTTATATATCAATACCTCACCTATGCTATTTGTGCTTGGGGATCAACTGCAGCAACACACCTAAAGCCAATAATAAACCCAACAAAATAGCCTGCAGTAAGAAATCACTAAAGCCCATCCCTGGCAACACAAACCCCCCCACTCTTCATAGATCTAAACTTACTCCCCCTTGGGGGGGGGGTTTTCAAGTTACATCCACACTTACACTGTGGGCAATCTACATCTACAAGGACCTAAACTCCAATATCAACCTTGACCTAAAACGCTTTCTTGATGTTGTGACTGAACCCAGCAGGCAATAACACCAGACACAAATCATCTCTAACGACGTTATTCCCCGGTCCGAACTAAACCTTTACAAAATTCAATGTATGTCAAGCCCTAAAATCTGGAACACCCCTACCTGAGAACTCTAGAACTGCAGACACATGTCATCACATTCAAAACTACCATTAGAAAACATCTTATCTCCCCTGATACACCCCATCAACTAACTACACGAATACCACCTGGTGGTTCACACTTACACTCACTCACAAGCCATTTGACCATAAAACAGAAATATTAATCTCAATCTTAAAATAATGGAATCTATGATACTCTATCAATACTGAAACTATGTACTGTGCCAAAACAAAAGCTTCACATTGCTAAACTCACAAACTAGTATTTATTCACATAGCCATAATACCAACTTACCTCATAATTGTAATATTTTAAAATAAAGAATTAAACTAAGTCTGCCCGAAATGCCCTAGCCAATGCTGGCGTTCTAGTGTACACTCTGTAATCATTATTTAACTACATGTAAACCACTCTACAACCAAATTCCTGTAAAATTCAACATTGTAATCTTTATAGAGAATAAACTTTGAATTTGAATTTGAATTTTGAATTATTTAATTCTAGCAAGTTAGTTTAATATGTTTATAATGCACCCCATACCCATCCTGTGCTTGTGTTGAGCACCTGCTACAAAATTTGTGGCATTATCCGAAATCATCAACCTCGGACAGGATCTCCTAGCTGCAAATTTTTCGAAACAGCTGTATAAACTGTGCGCAAGACAAGTCCTGTGCCCACGTCTAAATGAACTGCCCTAGTGAACAAACAAACATACACTTTCAGTGGAACCCATTTGACGTACCTGTTAAAATTATTTGGACACTAAGTCTACACCTTTACATCAAATGGTTTCACTAATTTACATGCTCTTTTGGCAATGGAGGACGACCCTGGTATCATATAGGATCTGGCATCCAGACACGGCGACATATTACACAAGAATTAATCACCCTTTTTTACACTTTGGCATCCTTTTGGAATCCCAGAAAGTTTCACCCAAAACAATCTTAAGGTATCTTGTACCCACACCATGCATTACATTTTTTTATGGGCATTTAGAACAATCTTAAATTTGTTAGATGATGAGTTTTGGGCATAAGATAGGGGTGTTTAACATAATCACCCAATTCAGCATTTATAACCTACCTCTGCACCTAATTACATTGTTCCTCTAAATAAAAGCCACAATTTCTCTATTATGGAACCTTTCACGTATTTTTTCTTTCCATCACATTTAATTCTCATTTCCCAAAATAGATTTCCTCCTGGACGCTCTTTATTCCAATATTCAAGGAGGATGGGAAAACTTATATGACATATTTCAATCTTGTTTATAAATTTAAACACAATTTAGTTACATTGATTAGTTTGGGTAAAGAAGAATACCTATTTATATCAATGGTCAAGGAAGGACAAACAATTGGAGCGGTGGTCACAGTAATTTCAACAGGAGCAATATATGCCTTTTTGTAACAGGCCAATTAGCTTTATTTACCACCAGCTCGGTCCTTTAAAACCATGATACAGCATTTACAAATTTAGCATAAGGGTAAACCTCGAGACAAAAAATCAGCTGATTCCTCCTCACCTGGTAGTAGTGATTAAATGTTTAACAATTGCTGACCCAAACTATTAAACCTTCTCTTGCATCTGATTAATTTTCAGCGACTCTGTTTTTGTACGTACACACAATATTACTGTTTCCATTACGAAATTCCATTGTAAGGATATCCTCATATCAACTCAATTACATTGTCACTAATATGTATCTCCTGCAACTTCTTTCTTATATAAATTAGACTAATTTGACACTTATATAAAATTGGCTGTTTAAATCCAACTGAGGCAAGGTCCGTGATTTAATTGGAGACACTTAGCCATAGACTAACAAGAGAAATAACTCTATTACATTGAAGGTTAAGCAACTGATCCATAATATGCCAATTTTGAAGCATCACAAAAAATGGGTGGAGTACATTTTTCCATTTGGAATGGCCACCTGGCGTGGGAACTCCAAATGGAATTTTCTCATAATCACCAATTAATTCATCCCACCCTGTTAATGAATTCCTCAGGTAAATTTTCATCCCAAGCTCATTTAAGTTTCCATGCTTCCTAAATTAAATAATTTTCCCCCTCGTAATAGTAAGGGGTGCACTGAAAACCTATGATCCCAAAACAATTTGGAAACTTCAGCAAGCAAAAACTCTCTTAGTTTAATTTAATTGGGCATACTGTAATTTATTAGTTTTTAACATTAACAAATCTCTCTCAGTATCCCTATTTTAAACCCAATACATTAACTACATTTTGGCACTTCATCCCAGCGTAATCTTTACTTATTTTGTCCTTCAGTTTGGAACGAATTAACTATTCCATTCTCTCAGAGGCATATTGCACTAGCATTATTTTTATTAGCCTCGTCCATAAGTCCTTAACAGTTCCTCTTCAGTTGACATCACACACCCAGAATTGTCCACATAAAATTTTTGCTCATTACTTTACTCAATGGATTTCCTGTACATTTAAGGGTGTGTGCATTTTTCGTCGCTTGAAGTAGGAATGGACGGATTAGCACCAAATAAAACGCTCCTAAAGCGAAAGGTTTCAGAGGGCTAAGTGGGTCAATAGATTCCAGGCATAAGAAGCGGGTACAATCCCGGTCAGTCTCTTGTAAACCCACTCTTAGAAAGCTCTACTTATGTCAGGATTCAGCCGTAAAGGAATAATTTTTCAATCTGAAATTTAATAAGATATCTCCTAATTTTTTCGTCAAACGGCGGACACTGTCATCAAACAGTCATGTTAAACTAGGTACATTTTTTGTTACTCCTGGTACTAACAATTAACACAATCCTCAAAGGAGTGGTCTTAGAATCCCTTCTTCACTCCGTATGTGGCAATAGTGACCATAAATTTTTGGCTTGCCAGGAGGTACCTCTTCTATAAATTTATTAATATTAGACTGCTCAGCAATTATATCATTATAGCAGTTAACAATTCTGGTTGTTTACCAGTTCGCGGGAAGCTGAGCTTTTAATTGTCCATAGAACTTCTGTAATTAAGTGGGCAAATTCTGGATGGTTCAGTCTCCACGGAAGTCGTACCCATATTGTCCAATTCAAATTTTACATCTCCTCGGTATTGCTCCTGAGTAAAAGAATCATCCGGACTTTCTTCATTTACATTTAGTCCAATGCTGTCTAATTCCCACAATTTATGCACTGGCTCAACGACCAACCTCTATGGAAGAATTGATATAGAACTGGGGTAAACATTTCATGAGTAAGACACACCGTTATTGTATATGTAGTTACCTCTATTCAGTGAAATTATTAATTACGAGGAATCCAACCATACATTACAGGCCTCCTGCAGTCTTCAAAAGGGTGACACCACATTCTTTAACATACCCTTTACAAAGGAGGCATAATAGTCAATACTATCAAAATATTTTTGGGCCTACAGAATCATCACTTACACCGAAGGTGCCTAAATTACATTATGCGTAAGTCTTTCTGTAGCTTTACTAATCTCTGAACGTAGATATTTTCTCTTGGAAGTCCTTATCTACAATCACTGCATTAACACGTTTTTTCTCATTGCCCAACCTGACAAGTTACATAACAGTGTCAACAATTGAGACCTTTTATCCGAAGAAAACCAGATAATTTTTAAAGTTTGTAGGATCTCCCCATCTGTACTTTCATACCATCAAAGACATATACGTTTTCTGAAAGTACTCTGGATCCCTGGTCCAATAATGCATTTACAATTTTTGATTTATGGCCTTTTATCATCAATTTTTACCTTGAAACCACAGGTAAGGCTACGTCAGAAAACCATCAGTTATTAATATTAGCACAATTTTTACATTACACTGTTGTGTCAGGATTGTCAAACATTATCCATATAGAACCCTTACACATGACAATATGGTGT
Organism: Cherax quadricarinatus; assembly: GCF_026875155.1. Lineage (NCBI taxonomy): Eukaryota > Metazoa > Arthropoda > Malacostraca > Decapoda > Parastacidae > Cherax > Cherax quadricarinatus. Next base: position 29,809,444 of record NC_069473.1, on the reverse strand, counting down.
CTTCCTTTGTGACATTGAAACAGAAGTTAATTTGCATAATAATCCTGTAACATTGTGATTACCCCAAACGCCTGATACATCCCAAGTTCCTCCAATCTTTCAACTTTATCATTCCATGACTTGTATGCTTGCAATTCTTAAGAAAAAATGATTACCCTTGCAGAAAAAGACAATCTCTCCTTTCCATTTGACTTTTTCCTTATTAACTGGGCTACTCTTATGAGGGTACTTACTCCTCTAACCTTGGAGAATCATTATTTCCTGATTCCTGCTCCTTATTATGACCCCATGTAACTCCTTTTAGGAAAGAAATTTGATTATTAACAATGGGATAATTTTTCCCTTTGTGAAACACTTTGACAGATACCTCAGAGTTTATCATGTGTTGCATCTTTAAAATGAGTAGTTGGCTGGTCTGCAACTGACAATTAATTCTTGTAGACTAGTCTATTTCCTCCAGACCAAAATAAATTCTTTGTGATATTTATTTAGATCCCATTCAGTGTTTTACAGCTTAATTTATTCTGTACAATGGCACTCAATAACATCTGATTACTTCAGATTAATTTTATTACTTAAATTTTGAAGAGGCTCTCCAGTTTAACTCTAAACAGCGTAAACCTTTGTAAGTGTGATCAGGGGATTTTTAAATTAACAAGATATGCACTAGATCCAACCTACTTTGTTCTATATTACCATAAGTGACCTTCAACAGTCAACTCTGTCCTTGTAAGAGTCATTTTCAATGTGAAAGGCCTTGTAATGAGTATGTGACATCTCCTCTTACCTGTCCTTGAGGTAAAAATAATTTAGTTTACACAGGCTAGGTCACTTCCTGTCATGCACAGCTGCTTTAAAAATTGACCAAAATTCCTACCCAATTTCTCCAGGATAAACACAGGGCAGAACACATTCTGGAGTTTTTTGGCATAGAACATAATATTTGTTGGAGCAGACTGACCAACTGCCTGGTTACACATTTTATTTATTCAAGGCCTGACTATTACAAGAAAGAATCTTTTCCTATAATTCAATAATAATGATTAATCATGAGATCCTATTCAGTCTCATCTACACAGTTTTACTATTTTGTTGTAATATAAATTTGTATGAAACATATCTATTCCCTAAAGGCATCTAAATATAATTTTTAAATCATCTAGTATTTCACAGTTTCTTTCTTGATTTTCATTAATTCCAGCACTTATTAATGCCTTGGTTACATGAACTTTTTTAGCCTTATTGAATGCTTTCTTTACTCTATATTCCATGTTTGGTCTCTATAATTAATTTCCATTCCTCCTTTTCAGCCATGATGCAATGTATTAAAATTCAACTTAATAACACTGATTATGTACCCAAAATATTTTATAGTGCCTTTAATAAAGGTAAATAGTACAACTACCTTTAAACAAATTCTAGCTACTTGAGCTTAGCAATTACACGTAAAAAATGTAATATAATTTTAAATACACATTAATAAGGTAGCTACACTTTAAGCTTAGCAAGTTTACAATGTAAAGAAATTTATATATAAAATTTTAAAATGTACTCAATACAAACTTAGGCCAGCCTGGCTTATCAAATTATATACAAATTAATATAAATCCTTGCCAGAATTTGGCATAGCAAAATTAATATTATACACATTAATAAATTACAACACTTGCCTTATCAAATACACATACATTGATATAAATCTTGGCCAGAATTGGCTATCAAATTAATATTGTAATAATTATAATCACTACACATTAAGTAAAATTAATATATACACATTCAAAATAAATAATTAACAACATCTGGCTTATCCAATTACACATGACACTGATATAAATCTTGGCCAGACAATTGTCAATCCCATACCAGGCAAGGAGAGGCCAAGCCCACAGAAGACAAAGCAGAAAAAAAAACAACAAAGAACGAAAAAAAACAGCCACATCCAGGAGCAGAAAAAAACCAACAGCAAAGAGAGGACAACAACACAGGAACAGCAGCAACCAGAGAACCACACAAAGGGAGGGGACACAGAAACAAGAGGCCACAATTGGAAGTTGAAGACACAAATGGAAGTCAGAGAGATCGTAAGGAAGGTATTTCTTCAGTCATAGAGTTGTAAGGCAGTGGAAATAGCCTAGAAAATGAACGTAGTGGAGGCAGGAACCATACACATTTTTAAGACGAGGTTTTGATAAAGCTCATGAGCGGGGAAGAGAGGCCTAGTGCAACCGGGTGAAGAGGCGGGGCCAGGAGCTAGGACTCGACCCCCCTGCAACCACAAATAGGTGAGTACAAATAGGTGAGAACACCCACACCGACAATGCACACATGTGGTATATGCATTATTTACAGCTAGCAAAGTCAGGGTATTTCTCCAGAATGGTCTGTAATATAACCACTGGTGGGGAATAAAATACTTAGCCATTTCTTGAACACTTCTGAGTGAAGTTGTTTCTAATTCAGTAACTTTATCAGCACTCTCAGTACATAATGACGCAGGGTGTGACAATAATTCCATCTGGCAAAGTTTACATTCGTTTGGTCTACATCTGGTGGTGGTGATTTAACCTGCAAAGATCTTGTAACCCAGCCAGGGGAGCCGGCGTAGGACTCCAGATCTGCTTATTGTGGATGCACATAGACATGTGGCTCCTCCTGCATGAATAGAATGATGATAGATGGACTCAACTGGTGTCAATCTTCCCTGAGCCTTAAGTACATAAAATTCACTGAAGTTCTTTTCGTATTATTGTTCTCAAACTACTAACTACAACCTGACAGCAAGAGTTGTAATCTACTTACTCCCTCTTTGAAAGCATACACTTAGACCAAATTATCAGTTCTATCATGCATCTAAGACCAATGTGAGATGGAACCACAGCAGTGCCACTCTGACTCCACTGTCCACAATCCTACATACCTGTGTCTGCTTCTGACACAAGCATGTCCACAATTTATGCTTAATGATTGAGAGCATTTATTGGATGACAGAGAATCAGTTACAATTAAACTGTCAATCTTGATACATAGATGCATTCAGTGCAAGGAGTATGGCAAACAGTTCTGGTCTGAAGGGTAATAGGCCAATTATTGATGCGTGCTCCAATTTCTTTAAGAGAGCCATCACTCTGTATCGACAACAGCAGCACTACCACTGCACCAGTGGATTGGTGATCAAACCAACAACGTAAATAATTTGCGAAAGTGGTGTGCTGTGTGACTAAGTGTTTAACAATACAAGCTTACGGCCTCATGTTTGGCTTCAAGGCGAAGTTTTGGTTGTGATTTAAGAATGTAGTTTGGGGAAAATGGAGGAATGGCAGTTTGGAATGGGGTAATATTTTCCATGGAGCGGAGAAGTGGCCGCTGTTGCCTTACTTGACATAGATCATGTATCTGATTCATGCGGAGGTCTGGTTCCAGTCTTTTCGATCCATCTGGAAGAGGGGGGGGGGTGTTCACCCAGTGCTTGAGGAAAGTTTGGAGGGCTTCTGTCAGGGGTTTGAATGAGCTTGCCTGAGCATATTATCCCCAATTAGATATTTCTTTCAGTAACACACGATCTCTGATGCTTGGAATATCAAAGTCTTTTTGCCCATATTTTAAATTTGGCAGTACAGGGCATCCTAGGATGATTCCTCAATGCTCTTCTGCATTTTTCCAGCCCTCCAAGCTTTCCAGTCAGACACAAGAGCAAGTAGTGTGGCGCAGCATAATCAACCAATGATCTAATATAACAAGATACATCATTTTCAACAATTTAACATTAGCACCATACCTGGGTTGAAGCCCTCCACAACTCTAAGTGGCTCTTAGTCGTTCTTTGTATGGCGCAAAGTCTTTGTTACAACAGGTCCAGTAGTGGAACCTCAAAAGCTAGATACCTGTATCTGCTTACATATCTAGAAGAGACCCATCATGCAATTGGATCTGACGAAACTGTGCCTCTCTTCGAGGAGACGCCTATTGAGTATCCTTTGTTTTATCCGTAAGAGATATCAACCCCAGGTCAGCCGAGGCTAGTACAATGATTTAAGAATGTTTGGGGTGTTGGAGAATCCGGTGGTGTGAATCCAAATTATACATCAGCAAAACTAATCACATAATTATGGTGCGGACTAGCATAGCATTAAGGTAATGCATTAATTAGAAATTGAACAGTGGTGGGACTGAGCACACCTCCCTGTGGGTCACTCCTAATTCAAAGTCTTATTCACTTCTATGTCCCTGGAACAACACAGAACGATTTTCTGTTGGACAGGTAGCCTTTAATCCAGCGGAGAAGCCTCCTCCAACATCCATTCTGGCAAGTCACCTATATTACATGTCGGGTTGGCTACATCGAAAGAGCGATTTAAGGTTCAAGAAGGTAAGTGTAGGAACTGTCCAGTGTTGTCAGGGTGAGAAAGAGGTGGCTATGCAATGATGCACGCTCCTTCCATCCCATGCATGAAACCATGTAACCGGAGACAAAAATTGTTTGTTTCCTGTACATGAGACGATTAAGAATCATTCTCTCAAATGTTTTTACACAAGCATAGTAAGAGATATGGGCGAAAATGTATTTTTTTGTGATTGGGCTGAGGAATTGGAATGATGAGGCTGTTGGTCCAAGATTAGGGATAGCTCCCCAGTTACAGAGCTCAATGTTATATAATTCAAGTAATGGATTACCTGGTACTGCGACACAGCAATCTGAGTATGGTTTGTAAGTAATACCATCCTCAACCAGGCGACGTGGAGTTTGCCCTTAGTTTAGCGCTCGGCATCAAGTTCATAATTAGTGAAAGGAATGTTGCAATCATCTGCCTTACTGGATCATAAAGCAAACAAGTCTCTCCCTTGCATCATATTTATCATTTAATTTTGCTGGTGGTACTGGGAAGATTGTCATAGCTAGATGTAGCAAGCCCAAGCACTGACTAACTCATTCGCACTATGCAAGGGGATGAGGTTGCGCGATCTGCCCAGTTCGTTTACCCTTAATCTATTTGTGTCCCTCCCATGCCCGGCTAAGTGGGGTTGAGCCACATAGGACAAGCCGAAAATTTGTGTATGCAATAAATTTCCCAAAATCATTCTGAACCTAACGAAAAAAATTATGTTTTCACTGGTTTGTTTAGTATTAAATTATAGTAAACAAATCTAAAATATATTTAGTTGGGTTAGGCTAAAATAAAATTGTTCTTGTTTATAATAAGGTTAGTTAAGTTTTCTAGGGAATGATTCTTTTTGTGCAAAATTATAATTTTTACATTAATATTAATGAAAAAAATATATCGTTTAAACGTATAAGAGAAAATTTCAGAAAAGGGCTTAATTTTAAATGAGTTCTATGCTAATTGGACCAGTTTTACATATTCCGAGCACGACATATATAAATATATATATATATTAATATATATATATCTATATATATATATATAGATATATATATTTTCGTGCGAATAGGCAATTAGATTTGCCACCGAAGTGGCTAGTTTTATTGTGCACCCCATATCCATCCTGTGGACGGTAGCGCGAGAGGCACATGGATAGCACAAAAGGCCTAGGAACTAGGCCCCAAAGGGTTAACAGGAATACATACGGATTTTATATTCTACATATCTATAGTTCTCTTTATCTGTTGCAAGCAAATTTAGGAAATTTTGGCCTTAGTAGATCTGGTATCTTATTTTCATTATAAGATATCTTGACATGTCACATGAGGTTATTATACTGTCTTCTCTGTATTCCACCAATAAGTGGGACAATTAAGCACAAGTGTTCAAGAAGTGACCATATCCTGATCACATAAGTTACATTTAGTTTTATCATCATCTGTGTGTCTCCCATACTGCCAAAGTACTTGTAACCAAGCTAAGCCAGGCCACACCACATCAGTTCAGTCGTTCACATGCCAATTGTCGACCAAAAACCACTTTATACTACGTTTCATGTTATCATAGTGGATTATATAACTACACACGGCTTCTAACTGCATTCCTAACACAATCAATTCTCATTAGTATTTACTTCTCTCGCTAATATTAATCCTAATGCCAGACCACAGTTATACCCAAGTTATATTCTACATTCTCCTTCTCGATACTACATCCTTGGGCTATCATATCAACTTTATCATGAAGGAGTAATCCAATGTGTGAAGGGATCCATAGCGAATTGTACATTAATTCCGTTGTCCCCCTAATTTTTTGAGTAATCTATACCTGGCTTCCCCAATGAGAATGTTGTTGGAGTCCCATTTAAATGAGTCAAGAGAGCCATCAATATGACAATAGAAGTTCATAATGATGATAGAGTCAAGCTCGTGTCAAGGTTAGCTTTAGGCGCCATTAGGATTGGCAAACAATTCAGTTTTGCATGTGTAGATGCCCAGTTGTTAATTCTTATGCCTAACTCACAAATTTATTATCGTTCTTACTAGGTGTGGCAACAAGAGCAGATGCAGCCCTGCCAGAAAGACTCCGTTTAGATCCTCAGTGTATCTAACTTTGATAACTTGTTACTACCAGCTAGGTGAGAAAATTTCTTCTTGAGCAGTTGCTCTAGACAAGAGATTTAAGGAAGGGATTACTAGCAATGAGCTTCCTTGGGAGGGACTTGTAGGTAATGATATTAAATTGAACACATCTTCCATGGAGGGTTGAAATCTCTTGCTGCCTACAGTGTAACAGTTCAGTTAAAAACAGGTTATAAAACTTAATGCAATTGCAACTTTTTCACAATCCATTTAGATCTGTGTGTATTACACTCTAGACACTTGGTAAGATTCACTGTGCAGTGTCTGGTTCGTTTCTTCAACATTCTAATAACCGATTACAGTGTTATTTCAACATTCCTATCACTGATACTAAAAACCAGCTCCCTTCCCATGTTAAGAACTTTTGTAATCCTGGTACAGAAAGCCAGAATAATCCGAGAGCTTTCAATTTTGCATTAAACAACTCAAGGGTCGGAGAAACTTTTTCTCTAGCTAATATCCAACATGTGGAGCAGCATAATCAATTACGGACCTAACATAGGCTAGTACATCAGATTCTCTACGTTCTCACAATTTGCACCATAGTTTGGGATTTGTAAGCCAGCAACAGCTTTGAGAAGCATTTAAGCCTAGCTTTACATTTCTTGTTTAGTTGTGGTATAGTGGATTTGTTTAAAGGGTACATCTACACCAAGATATCTGTAGTTTTAACGTAGCTAATGATTTCACCTGCAAATAGATGGTGGGGGATGTCGTTTTGCTTTTAATATTCTTAAGTTTTTAGAGGAAGATATTATGAGGCCTAGTCGATTACAATTGCTTGAACTTCAGTAAGAATGGTATCACTTCTTATGCCCCTGTAGTATGGATCATGATATCATCAGTCATAGCTTATAGCTATAATGTTTAAGTGAGGCAGGTAGAGCATTTTAGGAGAGCATTAATCAGAATATTAAATGCATGGGACTAAGAACTCCTCCCTGCGGTGTACCTAAAGACATTCTTTAGAATCACCTTCTGAAGCCTTGGTAAAGACAGAGGATACTCTATTTGACAGGTATCCTATTATCCAGCAGAGTAAGCTACCACCAATATTCATTTTGGCTAGTTTATTGTAGTATAACGGTTCTGTTCGAAATATCAATGCAGATTTTAGATCAAGAAAAGTGTAAAACCCTAGTAGAGGTGTGTGCAGTGAGAAAGGTGGAAAATACAGTTCTGCACACTTTTTACCTTTCATGAACCCATAATGTAGGGGGAAAGTTGGTGTCTGATACTGTAGTACAAGTCCTGTTAAGCATCATTCTTTCCAAAGTTTTACAAAGACAACTAGTAAAGGAGATCGGCCTAAATGTATAGGCTGTTGGGCTTAGGGATAGGCGCAATGAGACTATTGACCCAGGAAAGTAGGAAGAAATCGCCCTCAATGTAACTGAATTATACAGTGGGCCACAAAGGGTTATCAGGGCACGTGCCTTAGAGTTCTGAGAATATCATAGTTATAAATCCATCCTCTCCAGAGCAGTTGATCGACCTTGGTTAATGCATTATCTAATTCATACTCGTTGAAGAGGCAATCACTCTCATCAATAAATTTTGGGCTCATAAAATTAATCAGTTTCAAAACATTTCTTCAGAAGTACTCTCTAGCTCTAATTTTTTTTCTAATAGAGAAGGAAGGCTTTCATTCCTGGATGTTTTGGACCAGTCATTAATGAGGTCATTTGCTTTTTCAAGAGGAAAAGGGATGAGCAACATGCAGTCTTTTTTCCTGGTTATTTTATTTATACCTTTCCAAGCCAAACTCAAAGGGGTGGACCTATTAAATCTACTAACAAACTGTTCCCATTCCTGTTGCCTAAGTTTCTTTCTTTCTATTCCGATGCATTTGTTAGTGCAGCTTGGAACGTTCTGAAGCAGTCAGGGGTTCTAAATTCACGGTAATTATGCATTTTTACCAATCCTCCTAGCTGCATGTGTTAGATTGGCGCAGCTGTGATCATTATATATTTACATTGTTTTTTATTGTTATTTAGAGTGGAGGGTTTTTGTTTCCCTATTCCTTCCCACTTGATCAGTGCCCCGAACACTATCAATAGTGATGTAATTAAATCATCATTAAATTTTTGTGTGCCAATGGGCTCGTAATTCTTATACATTGATCACAAGTGGTCAATAAAATTAGTCTCGTGTTCTGGTTTGAGAATAAGTTTCCTCCTTCAGTATCTTAGCTCCTTGATTGCTGGAGATGTGATCCAAGATGACAGTTTTAGTCTGAGAATGATCAGATAGAAGATCATCAACTAGACAGAGTCATGCATCTATATGAATGTATTAAATCCAAGACACAGATCTAGTATGCCACCATATATGAGTAGCTCAGTAGTGCCCACAATTCGAACAATTATCATGCTCCTTTAGCAATCTTCACTAGTTTTATGTTCCCATTGGTGTTGTTTATAGACCCACCAATATGTCTTATTGTCTGGCATTAAAATCTTCAAGAATTGATGGTATGTTCACCATTGATGCGATCTGGTAAAGCATCATCAGGTCGAAGGCTGGTTCGCTGGGGCATAGAGACTAAAAATGTTTATGGAAAAATCGCCTGCATGTACTTTGACACCATGATACTGCATGTTAACTCGACTCTTCAAAGAAAAGGAGTGAAATGGGCAAGCTCTTTCTGAGAAACATACATCTCACAACAGTTGGTTGACCTTAGTTATAACTGGCATATCCCAGGCTAAGTTTGGTGGAGGTGCTTCCATCTTTTCAATCTACATTCCTGCAAACAATGACATCAATATTCTTGGTTGCACTATATATGTAAGTCAGGCAACCGCTTCCTGATGGAATCAATGTTCCATAAAAGAATTTGTAATGTATGCCATTGTAGTGAGTTATTACAATCTCTTGCTCATAAAGATGGTAAAACTATTATGCCTTTGGCACAGTGTGCAGATACTTAAGACAAATAGCCATAGTTTGTACGTCTTTATCTCAGGACCTTTATTTTTAAGCATTTTTCGCATATGGCAGCCAATACAAGCAAGTCTTGAAGGCAAGAGTTTGGCTTCTTTCTCACAAATTGCTGGAAGCTGAACGGATATTGGCTGCACTTTTGACCTTCAACACCATGCTCAAGAGCATCATCCATCCTGATTACATATATTTATAAACTTGTGCAGGAATCTGTCAAGATGCACATTTTTTCCTGGAAAGTTTTAATAATATGAGGAAGGTCAGGCGAATCCAATGCCTCTCCGGAGGAAGGCACCTTCTGGGTAGTGCTTCCTTTAACACCTAACACCTTAACAGGTACGCATGGTTACATTAGTGTTCTCCATGTTTCATCATTCAATCAGGTAGGTCCCTTGTGCCTCTGACTCATCTCCAATTTCCGGGAGGTTACTACCCTGTGTGTGTCAGTCTTGACTGTTGTAGTTGTGTGGTATTGGGAGAAATGACAAACTCATCCCCATATTCAGGTGTCGCCATTGCGATCTTGGCTTAATTAGCAACGCTCATCTTGCCATATAGGACAAGTGAAAATTTGTTTATGCAATAATTTCGTCCGCCAAAATCATTCTGAACCTAACGAAAAAAAATATTTTCACTGTGTTTTGTTTAGTATTAAATTATGTAACCAAATCTAAAAATTAAAAAAATAAAAATTTTTTTTTTTAGTTGGGTAGGCCTAAAATAAATTGCGCTTGTTATATAAGGTTAGGTAAGTTTTCTAAGTTCCTTTTGGTGCAAAATTATTAATTTTTACATCAACATTAATAAAAAAATATATCTTTAAACGTATAAGAGAAAAATTAGAAGACTTAAGTTTAATAGTTTCTTGCTAATTGACCAGTTTTACATATTCGGCACGACATATATATATATAAATATATATATATATATATATATATATATAATATATATATATATAAATATATATATATATATATATATATATAATATAATATATATTATTTATACACACAATTACATAACAGAAGGAAAATATATTTTAATATCACTCACCAATTTGACTGGAGATTAATGTGTATCATAACTCGGGGCAAAACCTCACTCTAAACTATATCTATGAAAATAATGCTGGCCAGAATTACACACAAAACCTAGAGAGCTATCTGAGTTCTGAGCTGTCCTTGTCCAGTCTTCTGAAATCTCAAGTTATGCAGGAATGCATAACCATCCCCGAATTTTGCCTCCTATTTGAGAGGGTGTCAACACAATTTTAAAACCTCTAGAGCACGAAAAATTCTTCCCCATTCACCGTTTCTAATACAAATTCAAACCGGATGGCGGTCCCATCTGCGCAAGATGCAGGCTCCTCCGTTTTCCTATGACCATAAATATATTAATATCAGTATTGGCCTCTATTTACAATAAGTCTGAATGTCCTGGAGAATATAACAGTAATTTTAAAAAACACTGCAAGGCCGGCCGGAGTCGTTCGTTGCAAACGACTCAATTACTCCCTCCTTTAGGAGACGATTCCAGCCGGTTCTGACTTAGGGCTGTTCTCCTAGTAGGTCTTACTACGATTTCATTTTCCGGCATCACTTGGTCACGTTATCTTCCATTCACTCGTGTCACTTTCCCTCAGATTTTCATTTACGTTTGATTGAATAACATAACTCCAAGGGAATCAATTTATTAATTGTGCGTAAACTTCCTGCCATGACACAACACTTTGACATTCCTGACAACACCTTGTGCATCTGGGTACAATGTCAATACTTTTGCCAGAGGCCACAATGTTCGATGTTGTTCAGTGTCAATTACACAATGTCACCTGGTTGAAAGGTCTGTCGATTTACTGCCTCTGTCGCACCATAAAAAGGTTCACGTAGTGAAGAAGATATTTCCTTAGCCACATAATCATTAGACCAATGATCAATTACTTTATTAACATTTTAAATTTATTATCACACACTGCCGCATCCTTATAATCATCACTTTCTCCGGATTATCTCTATAGACAGGGGCAGCTTCCAATTTCCTTCCACTATGAGTGAGAAGGTGTTAATACATCTGCATCAGGTGTATCACTCATGTACGAGAGAGGCCTATTATTTATATACGATTTTTCTGCCTCCACTAACACTCACGAGAATTCTCCAAATTAATTCTCTTCCGTGTAGTACTTTGCAGGAGACACCTCTTCACTGTGCCTATCAGTCCTTCTCGTACAGCCCCCCCTGCCAGGGGTTCCAGAGTAATAAATTTCCCAGGTACAACCCTCGCTGGGGTAACAAGATTGAACATCGTTACTATTAACAAGGACTGATCAAAATATCGACTTGGATGACATCCAATAAACTTACGCTTAACAATGACAAAAACCTACTATATTATGTTGGTAGCAGAGGCAGGAGATGCACAAATAACATTAAGATCGACAAACACTCTAATTAACCTAGACATAATTAGGTCAAATTCCTAGGCCTATACCTTGACAACAACCTGAAAATTTTAGCACCCCATATCCAACACATAACCAAAAAAGTATATCCAAAACGCAGGTTGGGATCCTCTCCCAGAACTATACTACGTGCCGCAAACGCCACTTATCGCACTATACCATTCACTTATATATCAATACCTCACCTATGCTATTTGTGCTTGGGGATCAACTGCAGCAACACACCTAAAGCCAATAATAAACCCAACAAAATAGCCTGCAGTAAGAAATCACTAAAGCCCATCCCTGGCAACACAAACCCCCCCACTCTTCATAGATCTAAACTTACTCCCCCTTGGGGGGGGGGTTTTCAAGTTACATCCACACTTACACTGTGGGCAATCTACATCTACAAGGACCTAAACTCCAATATCAACCTTGACCTAAAACGCTTTCTTGATGTTGTGACTGAACCCAGCAGGCAATAACACCAGACACAAATCATCTCTAACGACGTTATTCCCCGGTCCGAACTAAACCTTTACAAAATTCAATGTATGTCAAGCCCTAAAATCTGGAACACCCCTACCTGAGAACTCTAGAACTGCAGACACATGTCATCACATTCAAAACTACCATTAGAAAACATCTTATCTCCCCTGATACACCCCATCAACTAACTACACGAATACCACCTGGTGGTTCACACTTACACTCACTCACAAGCCATTTGACCATAAAACAGAAATATTAATCTCAATCTTAAAATAATGGAATCTATGATACTCTATCAATACTGAAACTATGTACTGTGCCAAAACAAAAGCTTCACATTGCTAAACTCACAAACTAGTATTTATTCACATAGCCATAATACCAACTTACCTCATAATTGTAATATTTTAAAATAAAGAATTAAACTAAGTCTGCCCGAAATGCCTAGCCATGCTAGGCGTTCTAGTGGTACACTCTGTAATCATTATTTAACTACATGTAAACCACTCTACAACCAAATTCCTGTAAAATTCAACATTGTAATCTTTATAGAGAATAAACTTTGAATTTGAATTTGAATTTGAATTATTTAATTCTATCAAGTTAGTTTAATATGTTTATAATGCACCCCATACCCATCCTGTGCTTGTGTTGAGCACCTGCTACAAAATTTGTGGCATTATCCGAAATCATCAACCTCGGACAGGATCTCCTAGCTGCAAATTTTCGAAACAGCTGTATAAACTGTGCTGCAGACAAGTCCTGTGCCACTTCTAAATGAACTGCCCTAGGTGAACAAACAAACATACACTTTCAGTGGAACACCATTTGACGTACCTGTTAAAATTATTGGACCACTATAGTCTACACCTGTTACATCAAATGGTTTCACTAATTTACATGCTCTTTTGGCAATGGAGGACGACCCTGGTATCATATAGGATCTGGCATCCAGACACGGCGACATATTACACAAGAATTAATCACCCTTTTTTACACTTTGGCATCCTTTTGGAATCCCAGAAAGTTTCACCCAAAACAATCTTAAGGTATCTTGTACCCACACCATGCATTACATTTTTTTATGGGCATTTAGAACAATCTTAAATTTGTTAGATGATGAGTTTTGGGCATAAGATAGGGGTGTTTAACATAATCACCCAATTCAGCATTTATAACCTACCTCTGCACCTAATTACATTGTTCCTCTAAATAAAAGCCACAATTTCTCTATTATGGAACCTTTCACGTATTTTTTCTTTCCATCACATTTAATTCTCATTTCCCAAAATAGATTTCCTCCTGGACGCTCTTTATTCCAATATTCAAGGAGGATGGGAAAACTTATATGACATATTTCAATCTTGTTTATAAATTTAAACACAATTTAGTTACATTGATTAGTTTGGGTAAAGAAGAATACCTATTTATATCAATGGTCAAGGAAGGACAAACAATTGGAGCGGTGGTCACAGTAATTTCAACAGGAGCAATATATGCCTTTTTGTAACAGGCCAATTAGCTTTATTTACCACCAGCTCGGTCCTTTAAAACCATGATACAGCATTTACAAATTTAGCATAAGGGTAAACCTCGAGACAAAAAATCAGCTGATTCCTCCTCACCTGGTAGTAGTGATTAAATGTTTAACAATTGCTGACCCAAACTATTAAACCTTCTCTTGCATCTGATTAATTTTCAGCGACTCTGTTTTTGTACGTACACACAATATTACTGTTTCCATTACGAAATTCCATTGTAAGGATATCCTCATATCAACTCAATTACATTGTCACTAATATGTATCTCCTGCAACTTCTTTCTTATATAAATTAGACTAATTTGACACTTATATAAAATTGGCTGTTTAAATCCAACTGAGGCAAGGTCCGTGATTTAATTGGAGACACTTAGCCATAGACTAACAAGAGAAATAACTCTATTACATTGAAGGTTAAGCAACTGATCCATAATATGCCAATTTTGAAGCATCACAAAAAATGGGTGGAGTACATTTTTCCATTTGGAATGGCCACCTGGCGTGGGAACTCCAAATGGAATTTTCTCATAATCACCAATTAATTCATCCCACCCTGTTAATGAATTCCTCAGGTAAATTTTCATCCCAAGCTCATTTAAGTTTCCATGCTTCCTAAATTAAATAATTTTCCCCCTCGTAATAGTAAGGGGTGCACTGAAAACCTATGATCCCAAAACAATTTGGAAACTTCAGCAAGCAAAAACTCTCTTAGTTTAATTTAATTGGGCATACTGTAATTTATTAGTTTTTAACATTAACAAATCTCTCTCAGTATCCCTATTTTAAACCCAATACATTAACTACATTTTGGCACTTCATCCCAGCGTAATCTTTACTTATTTTGTCCTTCAGTTTGGAACGAATTAACTATTCCATTCTCTCAGAGGCATATTGCACTAGCATTATTTTTATTAGCCTCGTCCATAAGTCCTTAACAGTTCCTCTTCAGTTGACATCACACACCCAGAATTGTCCACATAAAATTTTTGCTCATTACTTTACTCAATGGATTTCCTGTACATTTAAGGGTGTGTGCATTTTTCGTCGCTTGAAGTAGGAATGGACGGATTAGCACCAAATAAAACGCTCCTAAAGCGAAAGGTTTCAGAGGGCTAAGTGGGTCAATAGATTCCAGGCATAAGAAGCGGGTACAATCCCGGTCAGTCTCTTGTAAACCCACTCTTAGAAAGCTCTACTTATGTCAGGATTCAGCCGTAAAGGAATAATTTTTCAATCTGAAATTTAATAAGATATCTCCTAATTTTTTCGTCAAACGGCGGACACTGTCATCAAACAGTCATGTTAAACTAGGTACATTTTTTGTTACTCCTGGTACTAACAATTAACACAATCCTCAAAGGAGTGGTCTTAGAATCCCTTCTTCACTCCGTATGTGGCAATAGTGACCATAAATTTTTGGCTTGCCAGGAGGTACCTCTTCTATAAATTTATTAATATTAGACTGCTCAGCAATTATATCATTATAGCAGTTAACAATTCTGGTTGTTTACCAGTTCGCGGGAAGCTGAGCTTTTAATTGTCCATAGAACTTCTGTAATTAAGTGGGCAAATTCTGGATGGTTCAGTCTCCACGGAAGTCGTACCCATATTGTCCAATTCAAATTTTACATCTCCTCGGTATTGCTCCTGAGTAAAAGAATCATCCGGACTTTCTTCATTTACATTTAGTCCAATGCTGTCTAATTCCCACAATTTATGCACTGGCTCAACGACCAACCTCTATGGAAGAATTGATATAGAACTGGGGTAAACATTTCATGAGTAAGACACACCGTTATTGTATATGTAGTTACCTCTATTCAGTGAAATTATTAATTACGAGGAATCCAACCATACATTACAGGCCTCCTGCAGTCTTCAAAAGGGTGACACCACATTCTTTAACATACCCTTTACAAAGGAGGCATAATAGTCAATACTATCAAAATATTTTTGGGCCTACAGAATCATCACTTACACCGAAGGTGCCTAAATTACATTATGCGTAAGTCTTTCTGTAGCTTTACTAATCTCTGAACGTAGATATTTTCTCTTGGAAGTCCTTATCTACAATCACTGCATTAACACGTTTTTTCTCATTGCCCAACCTGACAAGTTACATAACAGTGTCAACAATTGAGACCTTTTATCCGAAGAAAACCAGATAATTTTTAAAGTTTGTAGGATCTCCCCATCTGTACTTTCATACCATCAAAGACATATACGTTTTCTGAAAGTACTCTGGATCCCTGGTCCAATAATGCATTTACAATTTTTGATTTATGGCCTTTTATCATCAATTTTTACCTTGAAACCACAGGTAAGGCTACGTCAGAAAACCATCAGTTATTAATATTAGCACAATTTTTACATTACACTGTTGTGTCAGGATTGTCAAACATTATCCATATAGAACCCTTACACATGACAATATGGTGTCTTCCTTTGTGACATTGAAACAGAAGTTAATTTGCATAATAATCCTGTAACATTGTGATTACCCCAAACGCCTGATACATCCCAAGTTCCTCCAATCTTTCAACTTTATCATTCCATGACTTGTATGCTTGCAATTCTTAAGAAAAAATGATTACCCTTGCAGAAAAAGACAATCTCTCCTTTCCATTTGACTTTTTCCTTATTAACTGGGCTACTCTTATGAGGGTACTTACTCCTCTAACCTTGGAGAATCATTATTTCCTGATTCCTGCTCCTTATTATGACCCCATGTAACTCCTTTTAGGAAAGAAATTTGATTATTAACAATGGGATAATTTTTCCCTTTGTGAAACACTTTGACAGATACCTCAGAGTTTATCATGTGTTGCATCTTTAAAATGAGTAGTTGGCTGGTCTGCAACTGACAATTAATTCTTGTAGACTAGTCTATTTCCTCCAGACCAAAATAAATTCTTTGTGATATTTATTTAGATCCCATTCAGTGTTTTACAGCTTAATTTATTCTGTACAATGGCACTCAATAACATCTGATTACTTCAGATTAATTTTATTACTTAAATTTTGAAGAGGCTCTCCAGTTTAACTCTAAACAGCGTAAACCTTTGTAAGTGTGATCAGGGGATTTTTAAATTAACAAGATATGCACTAGATCCAACCTACTTTGTTCTATATTACCATAAGTGACCTTCAACAGTCAACTCTGTCCTTGTAAGAGTCATTTTCAATGTGAAAGGCCTTGTAATGAGTATGTGACATCTCCTCTTACCTGTCCTTGAGGTAAAAATAATTTAGTTTACACAGGCTAGGTCACTTCCTGTCATGCACAGCTGCTTTAAAAATTGACCAAAATTCCTACCCAATTTCTCCAGGATAAACACAGGGCAGAACACATTCTGGAGTTTTTTGGCATAGAACATAATATTTGTTGGAGCAGACTGACCAACTGCCTGGTTACACATTTTATTTATTCAAGGCCTGACTATTACAAGAAAGAATCTTTTCCTATAATTCAATAATAATGATTAATCATGAGATCCTATTCAGTCTCATCTACACAGTTTTACTATTTTGTTGTAATATAAATTTGTATGAAACATATCTATTCCCTAAAGGCATCTAAATATAATTTTTAAATCATCTAGTATTTCACAGTTTCTTTCTTGATTTTCATTAATTCCAGCACTTATTAATGCCTTGGTTACATGAACTTTTTTAGCCTTATTGAATGCTTTCTTTACTCTATATTCCATGTTTGGTCTCTATAATTAATTTCCATTCCTCCTTTTCAGCCATGATGCAATGTATTAAAATTCAACTTAATAACACTGATTATGTACCCAAAATATTTTATAGTGCCTTTAATAAAGGTAAATAGTACAACTACCTTTAAACAAATTCTAGCTACTTGAGCTTAGCAATTACACGTAAAAAATGTAATATAATTTTAAATACACATTAATAAGGTAGCTACACTTTAAGCTTAGCAAGTTTACAATGTAAAGAAATTTATATATAAAATTTTAAAATGTACTCAATACAAACTTAGGCCAGCCTGGCTTATCAAATTATATACAAATTAATATAAATCCTTGCCAGAATTTGGCATAGCAAAATTAATATTATACACATTAATAAATTACAACACTTGCCTTATCAAATACACATACATTGATATAAATCTTGGCCAGAATTGGCTATCAAATTAATATTGTAATAATTATAATCACTACACATTAAGTAAAATTAATATATACACATTCAAAATAAATAATTAACAACATCTGGCTTATCCAATTACACATGACACTGATATAAATCTTGGCCAGACAATTTTGGGTTTTTATTTTATCTTTGCTCACTTGCCCCCCCATTTAAACGGCTCCTGTCCCCATGAGGCATTAATATGCATTCCATCCTCATAAATTCCCACTACCGGACAAAATCCCCACTTCACCATTACTGTCTCCCAAGACACACCCCCACTTCACCATTCGTCTCCCAAGCAGCCCCCCAGCTTCACCATTACTGTCCCCCAGGACCACCTCAGCTTCACCATTACTGTCTCCCAACAGCACCTCCATTTTTCACTATTACTGTCCCCAGGACATCACTAAACCCCAAAATTTACTCCAACCGGGGCATTACCTCCACCTTACATTTTCGACTACAAACCATATCAGGGCATACCATTCAGCCCAACTTTTTATGTTCCCACTGTTGCAGAAATTTTCCAGGTTGTCATGAAAGCAGTTTTGGGTGTTATCCTCTTTTAATACCCTTGTGATTTTACCCCACAAATTTTTATTCTTTGAGCATACCCAAAACATTTCCCTGTTTTAAACGTTGTACATTTTTGAATCTGCAAAAGGGGCTGACACAATTTCCCCCAAAAAAATGAAAATTTATCCATGGGAACCCCTTTTGTTTGATTGATTGCAGATACCAGGGCTTCAAATGATTTAAAATGGTTTTTATTTACGTTTTCACACAACCCTTGAATACCATTAATAGCTTACTTAAATGAAGCTCTTTTTTCTTTTTCTATTTCAAACTGTACTTTTTTTTGGACAGTTACCATGTCTTCCTGATTTTATTTTTGTTTGTGTTTGATAAGGGCCCTAAAACCCCACCGTTTACAGCCGCTTTATTGTCCAACGAATCCTTTTTGAAACCGGTCAAGGGTTGGGATCATCGGGGTTCGGACCAATTTGAGGGTTCGGACCATCGGGTTGGGAGCCAGTTTGATCCGATCAGGGGGTCACTTATTTAAAACATACGGTCGGTGATTTTGGGGTAACATGAAGGGTCTACGGAATTATCTACCCGAGAATATGATTTGATTGATACAAAATATAACTTGCGTGTTGAAGAACCGGTGACTGCTGGAACTCCTACAGTGATGAACTCGAGCCTCAACCCTTGTTTATCAATCGCTGTATCCACTTTTCATTTTTTTTTTTTTCGCTCCACCACAAAAATGCTTATTATCACTAAGTTTTACTGGTGGAAATTTTGGAGGGAAAAGGGCCTTTTTCTGAGTAAATTTGCTTCTCGTTGTGTAATTGCGAACCCCTGGGAACTACAGGTTATATGAAATCCAGTAACTCTGGCATTCAAGAAAGAAACAATGAAAGTCACTCCCCTCCACTAAATACCATTAATACTGGTTTTTGCTACACAACACTTTAAACGCTATTCCTGTACACTGTTTTTATGCGAGTACACTACAGGCCAGGAAGATTATTAAAACACTGACCTCTGTGCAAATTTTTGGCGACTTCTGGGACCCGCCTCTATAGCTTATCACTTCTTTTCAAATTTACCTTTTTTTAAATGACACTTTTGCCTTTATCATCTATATACTAGGGAGCCCTGTAGTATACACTATCACTGTGTATACACAATGTTACAGGGGGAAATTCCTTTCCCGACAAAGAAAAGTTCTAATAATTTTTAATTTTTTCAGGCACCCAGGCCTTGATTCCCCCCTGGGAGTAAACTCTACTAGGTATGCACACAATTTTCCTTTTTTTTTCACAGTATATAAAGTTTTCCGCCCCGATTGGTTTTCCCGGGGCTAGAGGAATGTTCGATAGGTTGAGGACAAAATTTAAAATTCTGCACGTAAGGCGGCCGTGAAAATAGAAAAAAAG
>NC_069473.1:29727437-29788887 GCF_026875155.1 Cherax quadricarinatus | reverse complement strand
GTTTATAATATAAAAAAAAGCCTTGATGGGGGAAATTACTAGTGACTAACAAATTTGCTATGACACAAAGATAGGAGTAATCGATTTAGCCCTTGAGTCTGGGAATTCGGGGGTTTTAGACAAACTCAATTCGTGGTCAGAAAAGTGGCAGATGCAGTTCAATGTAGATAAATGTAAGGTTTTAAAGCTCGGAAATGTTCAAAACCCCCAGCACTCCAGGAATAATGTTGAACTTAGCCGTATAGAATGCGAAAGGATTTGTGGGTTAGGAAAAGCGAAACCTTAAAACCAAGACAGAGTACTACCTAAGCATCGTAAAAAGGGCAATAGATTGCTGGGTTTTAAAAAGAATTAAACAACAGAAGTCCAGGGGTTATACCCAGCTTTATAATCAAGTAAGGCCCACCTAGATATGCGCTCAGTTCTGGATCCTTTTACAGAAGGGCAAAATTTTTTAAAAACTTCGGGGAAAATGACAAAATCATTTTTTTGAATTAGAAATCTTCCGTATGAAGAGATTTTAAAAATCCTTAAATACATTCACTTGTAAGACAAAGAATGGGGGGAGACAGATAAAAGGTCAAGTGGAAGATGGGTATTAAAAAAGGGGGAATTTTTAAAAAGGTTGAGGATATCTCTCCAAGAAAAAAACCCCGAAAAATGGATTCAAATTAGGCAAGTTTAGATTTAGAAAGGATTTAGGAAGTAGATTTGGAAATAGGGTAGTTGAGGGGGGAACAGTCTGCCCTTTTTGGGGATTGGGCTAAGACCTTGGGGAGTTTGAAATTTTTGGTTCGTAATACAGAGTGAGAGGGGTTTGGATTTTTGGGCTTGCACCTGAGTAAAAAGAATCAAAGCTTATTCCGGGTGAATTGAAAATTGGTTTGGGGAAAAATTCTTTATGGGAGGTTGTGAAGGGGGGCCCGCCTATATGGGGGTAAAAGGCCCGTGCAGTGCCCTCCTTTTTTGTTCTTTCTAGAGGGACTCGAAACATGCATTTCAAATCCTCCACAAAATTTGCCTAAAACCTATTTTCTAGCTAACCAAGCATTCTTTCATAACCCTTTTTTTCTTTGTACCCCGCGCTTTTTCCCCCACATGTATAAAATACTACTATTCCAGTCAGGCAATATTCTAAGATTCGCTTTCATCCATTTTTGATTTTCAACCGGTTGGTCGGAACCAAGCTTGGGATGTCGGAAGGTACCCGTTTTAAGAATTTATGCAAAACCCCGTTTTTTTTGGTATAAAATAAATAATGGTAAAATTTTTTTTTAGTAAAATAAAATTAAATGTTGGGTACTCCCAATAATGAATGATACCAACGAAAAAATTTATACAGAAATTTTTTTATTTGGGAAAAATTTTGCTAAATTTACTTTAAAATTTTACGTTACAAAATATTAAATTATATTTTTTCTTAATTTTTTGCATTAAAAACCATAAAAGTTTATTTTTGCCACAGGGTTCCCTGCAAAAAATAAGTTAGTTTCTAAAAAAAAATTTTTGCGAATTATTGAACCCCGGGGTTTGCGGTTCTGAATTTGCGGGGGTCATGCATAGACCACTGTATAAAATTGAAAAATTTTTCCCAAATTTTTATTAAATATGTAAAGGGACTTTTAAAAAAAATCTAAGGGTTGACACAATGCATTTGAAAGATGCTCTTCGCTTAACCCCCAATTATTACAGACCACTCTTAGGAATGGCCCCTTCGTTAAGGGGGAGAGGCTGTAACGATTACTTTTCCACTATTATTCAAAGGCGAATTCGAAAGACTGAAAAAAAAAATAGTGAATTTTATCTATTAAGTGTATCTGTAATTAAACTCATCAATTTTTTTCTTTTAACGGTGTACAAATACAGGTATTATTTTCTATCAGAAATTTAGTATATTTATTTCGTAGCGATCAGTTTATTGAATTTGGGAAAAAATGACTGATGCAAAAGAACCCTTCAAACTGTGTAAAAATTGTAAAGCATTTAAAAAAACAAGACTTTATCTATTTAGAACTTACCTGCAAAGTTGGGATTTGGAAATGACATGCTCAAAATCAGCAAAGGGCCCGCTACCAACATCATCTAGATCAGCTTCCTTAAACTCTTGAAAACCATGCCGGAGAGAGAAAAAAAGAGGAAGACAAAGTGGACCCCCCTTTTTGGCATTCCGTAAACGCATTCAAATTAGACCAAAAAATTTTTATTGCCAAGTGGTCTTTCAAAAACGGCACCCCCCCCGGTTTGTTTTCATTTTCGTGGCACATCTATTTGTCTGGAAACTTTTTAAAAATTTTAAGTGTTTAAAGTAATTTGGGTTTTATATGTACTCTGATAATTATGTTTTGGGGGACCTGTACCAAATATATTAACACTGTGTGGGTGTAGGTCACATTAAAAACACTAGAGTCTCCCTATCTTTGCCTGTAAAAACTATGTAATATTAATTTTCTTGGGCACATTAAAGTCTTATTTCATTATAAAGACATTTTTATTAATCCATCATGAAAATTTTTTCAAAATTATATAAGAACACGTTACAGCATAAAACTTTACATACACCCCAGAAAAAATTTACATAAAAACGGATTTGTTTACAAACGGTCGTAGGGTGTCGGAAGAATGACGTTTTTTTAGTCAAAAACTGGGGGGTAACTGTGAAAATATTCCTTTGATGCCTTCCCCCTATATATATGAATCAACCTTGGGGTTTAGTGTTCTTTTTTTTAAAGATTATAAAATTAAAAAATTGCTAATAATTTGTAATAATAATTTTTTATTTAATAGTTCTTGGTTTTTAAATTTCCTTTTTATATGGGAAGTTTAATAAAACTTTCCCCCTAAGCCATGCGTGTTGAAAATTAAAACTAAAAGCCGGGAACATTAGAAAAACCCCCTTTTTCCTTTAAAATTCAAAAAAAAATAAGAAGAAGAAAAGTAAGTAAGTTAATGGCATTTGTCAGATATAAAAAAGAAAATTTGTTATGAATGGAAAAACGGACCGGTTTTTTTAAAAAAACAAGGGGGGGGGAATTTGTGGGAAAATAAAATTTTCAGGGGTTTAAAGGGTTAAGCAAAAAAATTTAAAAAATGTTTGGGATAATTATGAAAAAAGGGGGACTTAAATTTTATTCAAGGTTTGGGGAGTAAAAAAATAAGTTTTATTGAAAAGTTTATAATATTACCCTGGGAAAAAAAGTTAAAAAAGAATTTTAAAATTTATTAATGCTTTTTAAAAATAATTGGAGAGTAAGGTTTATTTTCAAGCTAAAGGGGGGTAAAAAATGTTAAAGGGTAGAGGTAAATTTTGGGGTCCAGGGGAAAATGTAAATACCTTTTTGGGCTATTTTAGAAAAAATTTGGTTTAGTTCTTTTTATGAAAAAAATAAATAAATATAAGTATATTTGATAAAAATTTTTATTAATTTGAAAATTTAATAAAATTTGGGGGGTAGGCTCCAATTTTAATTTTAAAAGGGGGAAAATGAAATTGGTCTTATTTATTTACTACATTGGAAAGGTAAGGGAAAAGGGAAGGTGGAAACAACAAGAAGGGGGTGGTTAAAAAATGGGGGGGAAGTTCAATTTTAAACTTTTCAAAAATCTATCAAAATAGAGGGGGGGGGGTTTTAAGGGGTTTGGAAATTTTAAAAACTTTTAGATGGGGGGGAGATTTTTGTGGTTTTGGGGGGGGGGGCAGGAGGAAAAATTTTTGGAATGATAAGTAAAATTGATAAAAAAAAGAGAAAAAGGTACTTTGGGGTTTTTTCAAAGGGTTTTTTAAAAAAGGGCAAGTTGGGGGAATAAAAAAAGGAAAGGAGTTAAAATCAAAGGGGAAAGATAAAAGATAGACCTTCAAAATTTTAAAATGAAAAAAAGAAAAATTTTTTTGGGATTTTAAAAATTAAAAAAAACCTAAAAAAATTTTGGTTTTTGTCTAAAACGAGTGGGGGTTTAGTTTTTTGGGAAAGGGGGGGGTATTGGGTAGATGGGGAAATTTTGGGAACTTTTAAAAATTTTAAGGAAAAAAGGCATTAATTTAAAAACTGGTCGGGGAAAACCATTTTTAAATGAGAAAGCAAATTTGGGGGGGTCTAGGATTCTAAAGAAATTTGCAGGGAAATTTAAATGAAAAAAAGTTAAACAAATGGGGATTTTGGTTTTTGAAATAAAGTTTTTGGGGGGAAGGTTCCTTTGGGCAAAGATTATAGCCCATAAAAAAAGGGGAAAGGGACAAAAAGCTTAAAAATTTTTTGAGGAATAAGCACTGATTTTGGAAAAGTTTTCTATTTAAAATTTTTAAAAAATTGGGGTAAGAGAATTTATCAGACAAATTTTTAAGGGGGGTAGGGGATGGTTCGGGTTTTCATTGAAGAATTTGTGAACATATTTGATAAAAGGATTTTTATTGCATTTTTTTGAAAAATATTTAATGGATAGAGGGCAATTTGGGCAGGTTGCAAGTAAGGAAAGGGGAAAGTTATTAAATGCTGAAAGTTTTTAAAAGGGGTTTACTATTGGGGGTTGGGTTAAAAAGGGGGAAAACCCCAAAAAAAGGGGTCTTAAAAATGTGTATTCCCCA
This sequence comes from Cherax quadricarinatus, assembly GCF_026875155.1. Classification (NCBI taxonomy): domain Eukaryota; kingdom Metazoa; phylum Arthropoda; class Malacostraca; order Decapoda; family Parastacidae; genus Cherax; species Cherax quadricarinatus. The sequence continues at coordinate 29,784,308 of NC_069473.1, read as the reverse complement.
TTTTTTAAATTTTATAGTGGGGTTTTTAAAGGAAGAAACAGGTTTTGGGGGAGGGGTGGGAAAAATTTTGGGGAATAATTTAAAAAATAATTTAAAATTAGCGATAAGCTTGGGGAATTTAAAAAATTCAAATTAAAATATTTGGGGAAGTTTAAAGGTAGAAATAAAAGTAAATAGAAAAATAAGGGTTGAAGTGAAAATTTTTTAAATAAAGAAAAATTTATATCAAATTGGGGGGGGATAGAAGAAAAAATGTTTTCAGTATTTATTATTCCAAAAATTTATAAAATGGGGTTTAAAAAGGGAATTATGGGGGAAAAAAAAAAGGGAGGGGCTTGAGGAAGGGAAAAAAAGTTATTTACAAAAGGGAAGTAAAAGTTAGAAACCCAAACATTTTAAAAGGGGTGAAGTTGGGGGGTAAAGAGCCACAGGAATTTTGAAAATGGGGGTTTCCTTTTAAAAAAGTTTAAATATTTGAAAAAAAAATTCGGGTGTGGAAATGGGGAGAAGGGTTTTTGGGTTTAAATTATTTTTTGAGGGAAAATTTTTAGGGGGTTTTGGTATTTTGAAAATGGTTTCAAAAGAATACATAAAGATAAAATCGGGGGGAAGAAGGGGGGTATTCTCCATCAAAATTGGGGAAGGGGGGGTTTTAAAAAGGTTTTTTAAGGGGGGGATTAAACTCGTTTTGTTAGATAGGATAATAAAAATTTTAGGGATACGATTGTTATAAAAAGGGGGAAATATTTAAAGGGTTCAAAAAACCGGTTATTTTTATTCATTGGCCTAAAATGGAAGTCTTGCCCAAATTTAAAAGGGGGGGGGTTTATATTCATTTGGGGGTAGTTTTTTCTTTATATGTTAGCTTCTGTTTTATTTTAAATTGAAAAAAAAAGTGATAACGATGGGGTAAATTTAAATAAAAAGTTTTTTTTTTTTTGGGGATTTTTCTTTTTTTTTGGGGCCCCCGCCCTGGGGACCCCGATTTTGAAAAAAAAAAAAAAAAAAAAAAAAAAATTTTTTTATTAAAATATGAAAAAACTTTAAAAACTTAAAAATTTTGGAGTTCCGGGCAAAATGGAGAGCTTAGTGCTTACAGTTCACAGAAATGTAAACAAGGGGTGGGCCGATGACCATATTAGAAAGTAGGTGGGGGGAGCCATAATCAAAATTTTGGTCATAATTTGAAATGCCCGTAAAAAAAAGCAAAACCCCGTAAAGCTGTTTTTATCTTTTTCTTTTAATGTCAAAAGCGCAGTAATTTTTATATGGCAAGTGTCTGCAAAATTGGCCGAAGTTAATATTTGAAAAGTCAACTAACTTTAAGCCCTTTAAAATCCAAATGTTTTTTTGAACTCATTTATCTACTAAAAATTATTTAATTTGCACTTCCCTCCATATCTCCGGGTGAAAAACGCTGGGGGCTTACAAGCTTTTTTAATGGTCTTTTAAAGGGTCTCCCCGCCCTAAAAAACATCACCACGAAGTCTGAAAATCACAACAATTTCCGAAAAATTTTTGTTCCATGCAATTAATGTATCACAAAGTTAATTGAAGTAAAAATAACATCAACTTCTTTTTTAAAACACACCGGCGTTTTCCATGAGTAGGGTGCCCAAAAAAAAAATATTTTTCTTTTTTTTTTCATTTGTAAGGGGTTTTACAAGCCCCAATTTTGGGGCCTTTTGTTCCCTCTTTCAAAGATAGCTCATGGAGGAAGGATTCTTCTCATAAGCCATGGAGCATTAAACCTTGTTTAATAAAAAAAAAAATTAAGATTTTGCTTTCAACATTAGTACTTTTTTTTTATAGGTATAGCAACATGCATCTAACAGTAATAATTAGTACAGCTTTTTTTTTTTAAAATTTATAAAATAAACTAATTTTTTGATCAATGTGATGCCCCTTGTGGATTTAGTGCTTAAATTTTTATTGAAATAATAAAATAATTTTTTTTTCAAAAACCCAGCTGTATCCCACCAAGGCAGGGGGGCCCCAAAAAGAAAAGAAAGTTCTCTTTTAAAATTTAGAAATTTTTAACGGGAAAAGGGGTTCTAGGCCTTAAAAACACGCTGCTTACGGAGGAAGAATTCTGCCCCACCCCCCCCAGGAATAAGAGGAAATAAACAAGAACAAAACAAAAAAAAATAGAAAAAACCCAGAGGAGTGTGAAATTATATAGCTTGTACATGTTTGTAGTGTGCCCTAAGTGTAGTAGAAGTACAAGAGTCCCCAAAAACTTGCATGTTTAAGAGACAAAAAAAAGACACCAAAATCCACCATCATGTAAAAAAATTACGTATTCCGTTTTACACTCATTGGGCAGGCGGTAGTCCCTCCCTGGGGGTTCTGTCTACCAACCTACTCCCTAAAAATAATAATAATAATAATAATAATAATAAAAATAAATACAAATTAACATTTTTTTTAACAGGAAAAACTGACATGAACAATAGTTTTTCAAATCATGATGTATAAAAACCTTTCATACATTCATACTTTTTGTAAAACAGATATAAAAAAATACAACATCTTTTCAGCAGTTCAATACAGAAAAAGTACATAAGTTGCCATTTAATTTTTTTTTTATATAAAAAATGTGTTACATTAAAAGTGTTTATAAAAAAAATTCAGTGCAATAAAAAAATAATAGGAACAAAAAAGGTTGAAGTTGTTAAAGACAAAGGTTTTTGATTATTTATTCAACTGCACTTTTTGGGGGGGGGGATATTGCAGTTACAAGGGCATTTGCGTGTGTGCCTTCATTTCTGTAAACCAGCAGAAAATGAGCGATGGGAAGGTTTTTCCTTTTTTGCATCACCAAAATTGCTGGGAAAAGATGAAAATGTTAAAACAATTTTGGGACTAAAATGTATATGAAGCTGTACTGTTTACATTTAGTGTATGTAGTCTATCTTTAACCCTTTTAAGGTTGTTCGTGTACTACCTTTGGCTCGGGTCGTGTAGTAGAACTACATGAGCATTCAGCTTCTTTCCCCGATAAGCGGAGCAGTAAAAACTGGGCCCATATTTGAGAGAATGGTTAGCAGTATGTGACATATAAAAAAAATTTCCTTGCCAACTGTGCAAATGGGAAAAAAAAAAAAAGTTTTTTGTTTTAAAAAAAAAATTAGTGGTTTTTTTTTGGGGAGTTTTTTTTTGTTGTATTCTCGTTGTTGGTATCATTTTATAGAAGGAAAATTTTACAGAAATAAAATGATTTTGACTCCTGAATTCGTTAATAAAAAGATTGCAAACAAACCACGTACAAATGGGGCTCAAATCATGCAAGTGGGTCATAAAAAACCCGGTCAGCATGTAAAACCACTTTCATTTTGGACGTGGAACCATGCTAACCTCCATAGGTGTATAATATACCGTTTGGGGAAACTTATTGTAGCAGCTGGCCCGGGCTTTTCTGGCCCGGAATTTTATGACCACCTGCCATGATTTTTAACCTCACCCCTACCCTGGTTTGTTTCAACCGTTATTAGGTTTCATAGTCATGATGAGGCTTTGAGAAGACTTAGTAGAGTTTAAATGGCCATACTGGCGGGGATTCTCAGTAAAAAATTGCATTGTGGGCACAGTGGGGCACATGCTAATTTCCCTATGGTGATAAATAACTTTCCTAGTTGGATGAATCTTACTGCAGCCCGCGGCCCATGGCTTATGGCTGGGTGGATTTTTCAACCCCTTGCCATGGTTTGAGCCCACCCAACCTGGTTTAAAAGAGATTTTTAGGGGTTTTTGGACTGCAGTAGCTTTAAACTGGCTCAAAGTAATGAAAAAAGTTTGATTTTTTTCCGATATTCCAGAGGACACAAATTATGGGGCCCGTCCAAACGAGTCCAATTGGGCAGCTAATACACTTCATGAATCGTGACTTATTTAAGTTATTACAAAAATGCATGCTGCAAACTTTAAAACTTCTATTTTTTTTGTGAATAAAATTTAAAATGGGGGGGGCTAGGGACATAATAAAAAGACCCTTAATTACACGGCAGTTCTTCCAAAATGGGTTAGTAAAATCCTGTTAGATGAACCGAAGAAATTAGGGGAAAAAAAAGGGTTGTTTCCCAAGAGCCCCAAAAAAACCAAACAACTTTTTTTTGAGACTTCCAGTTTTCAAAAATAAAAGTGAATATGTAATTGTTTTTCATTTCATGCATTTATGTTTTTTTTATGCTTAAGATACAAATCAACAGAAAAAATAAAAAGGACCACGCTTACACCCAGTTGGTTCCGACCAACCATGTAAAACGAAATGGACGCAAGTCGAATCTTATACTGAACATCAAAATCACAATTTTGTAAAAATTTTTTTTATTGTTTTTTTTAGTTTTCATTTTTTACTTTAAATTTTATGCTGTTAGTCTGTATTTTATAGTAAAGGTTTTGGATAAGCCTTGTACAACACAAACAATTGTTTATTTCCCGAAATTTGACTACAAAACGGGCATAAGTCAAATGGGCGTTGTCGAGCAGGCGTAAGTCGGAGGTAGGTGACATTTATTTCTTTCTTTAAAATTTTGGGTGCTGGTGTTTTACGTGATTTGAAGAGAGTGGAAGTTTGCTGTGGCCCCCACTGGGCTGAGGGGGATGGTAAGGCTCTGGGATGAAATCAAAGGTTGTATGGAGTGTGTATAAATTCTGTAATGGGTTTCTGGGCTATTTTACTCTGCAGTAATTTTAAGCTGACGATAAGGCACAGCGCTTTAGACACCGTTTTAAGGGGCCTGCTTCTAGATTTTCAAGTCATCTTCAGGAAAAGTCTATGCCCCTAAAGTCAGTCATAAGTTAATAAAAACAGTCAAGTCAGTCTTTAAATCGTAAGTCATTCAAGTCAGAAGTCATTCAAATCATCGTCGTAAAATCAATCAAATCAGCAAATTGGTCAAGCAGTCAGTCAAGTAAGCCAGTAATCAATAGTAAGTCAGTAATTCAGTCATGTCGTAATCGTCAAGTAAGTCAGTCAAGTATTCGTCAAGTAAAAATCGTCAAGTAAGTCGTCAAAGTAAGCTGTCAGTAAGTCTGTCAGTAAATCTGTCAAATAAGTCTGTCAAAGTAAGTCTGTCAAGTAAGTCTGTCAAGTAAGTCGCAAGTAAGTCTGCAAGTAAAAATCTGTTCAAAATTAAGTCTGTCAAATCTGTCTGTAAGTAAGTCCATCAAGTAAGTCTGTCAGTAAAAAAAGTTAGTTTTCACCACCCAAAATCATTTTTTTTAACTGACAAAAATGGGGACAGCGGTTCACCCAACAAGGCGGTGGGTTGGCTAGGAAATATCCCCCCCGGAGACCACAAATATTTTCTCCTCCTGCAAACTGAACGGTTAAATTTTTGAGTGTTATTAAAAAATTTTTGCGTGATTTTTTTTAATAGTGTAATAAACCAAAAAAAGCCAAAAAAAATCTGTGTAAAATAAGGGTTCTACTGTAATGAACAGAGAAAAAAGTTTTGTGCCTGGAAAGCTCCCTTGTTTATTATGACCCTACTTTTAAAATGGCAATTTTTTTAATTTTGTGTAAATGGCCAAATTATATGCATAAAAACCCAATTTCTAATCACTTTTTTGGGTAGTTGAAATAGGGAAATGGGAAGTTTCTAGACTCAATCAAAAGAATGGAAATAGCGATAATTGGGCAAATGTTTTTCAATGGAACTGGGGCCCAAAACAGGATCAAGCGTAAATTCCCCCAAATTTTTTCCCTCAAATTTCATACTTTTTGGTTTTTTTTACCTTGGGAATTTTTTTTTTTTAAAATTTTTGGATCCCGAAAGCAATTTTCAGACAGGGGTCTGGCTCTGAAAAGGGGTTAATGCTTTTGAAGTCTTCACACTTTCCTATAGTAAAACAATACAGCGGGCCGCATTATACAGAGGGTTTGGTTCCAGGTACTGCCGGGGGGGAAAAGGCTCACCGGAAGCGAACGCCATTTGTTTCCACTGTGAATGTCGATAAAAGTTTACATAACTTTTAAAAAGTTTTCAAGAAGCATTAAAAAAAAATAAAAAGTAAAAAAATTTTCACACAGTACACCATTAATTACCCCAAAAAATTTAGTTTAGGAGGGTGAGAAGGAGTAGGTTTATTGAAGAAGTTAGGTGGGTAGGGATGGTAGCCACCAGGCCCCCCACCCCACCCCCACATAATATACTTCGACATTTAAACCCCTTTTAGGGTCCTAAAACCGAGATCTACTTGATAAGCGTGAGCGGTAAATTTGGGCCTAGATTGAGAGAAAACATCACACAGTGCAAAGAGGGAAAAAAAAAATGAGACCGTAAATTTTTGATTAAAAACTGAAATTTTCAGTGTTTTTTCGTATGTTTTTTATAGTTGTTGTGCGGGTTTTTGGGCACATTTATAGAATGGAAGATTTTACAGAAATAGAATGATTTTGATTTTGGGTTTTTTAATGAAAATGGGTTGAAATGAGCTCAAAATAGCAGAAAAGCTAATTTTTGCCAGTTCAAAAGGGAAAAAAATGTCCCCCAGTCTAATACACGCCAGGGTGGGTCAAAATTTCGTTCACAAATGTGTGATATTATTTAGACAATTATTTCAGTATTTAATAACAGTAATCTTCTTTTTTTTGGTTTTGAAAAAAATTCATTATGTGAATAAAAAATAAAAATGGGAAATTTATTTTTAAAGCCTGAAAACGTAAAAAATGAAAGAGGAAAATTTAAAATTTTGTTCCGGAATGTCGCATTGTTTATTCGGACCCTATTTTTGAAATTAGAAAAATTTTGAACTTTGCTTAAAATTTGGTAAATTACCAATTTTCCATCAATTATTTTGTAGTTGAAACAGTTTACTTGGGGATTTCTTGTGCTCAATCAAAGAAAAAGAAGAATTAAATCTTTTTTTCTTGATGATTTTTCCCGGGATTCCACCCGGGTTTTTTTCCAGTGGTGACCCGGGAGTAATATAGTGAAATAGCTAAAAATTTTGGGCGAGGGAATTAATTTGGCCTAAAATGGGAGTTTAAATCGGCAAATCACCGATGTTAAATATCGACGAAAACAAAAATTTCCGCGAGCATAACTTCGTCAATTTTCCATCAAAATTTTGTGCTTTTTTTTTTTTATTACCTTTGGAAAAATATTCTCACCACTTATAAGGGAAAAAAAACAATTTTTTTTTTTTTTAAAATTTTTGGAACTGGTTTTGCACTTTGAAATTTTGGGCCTTTAGACCCTGAAAGGGGTTTTTAAAAATAAGCGATAAATGCAATAGTGTACACCATACTTACCTAAAAAAAATTTTTTTAGCCTTAAGTAGGAGAGAAGGATAGTGTTTATTTTTTATTTGGTGTGGTAGGTAGGGGCCGCCCGGCCCCCCCACCCACCCACCAAAATACGGGATCCACTTTCGGCGGGTTGGTTCCAGGCTAATGCCGGAAAAGCGCCCGGGAAAACGAACACCATTTTTCCTTTATAAATGCATATAAAAGCCAGACAAAAAAGTTTACACTAAATTAAAATTTAAAATTTGTAATAGAATTAGGGATTTTTAAAAAACACAAAGTAAAAAACTTCACAGTACTTATTACTTTTTAAAGTATTTGTAATCTTAATGTGGGAGAGAGGGTTTTACTTTTTTTGTAGGAAAATCACGTGTAGGTAGCCCTGGCTCCCCGCCATACTTAATATACAATATTTACAACATCCCCCGATTAAATACACATAAAATTACCACATTTACCTTAAAATAGTGTATTTTTAATGTAGGAAAAGAGGTGAGTAGTTTTATTTGTAGGAAGTCGTGAGGAGCCTGTAGGTACCGGGGGGTGTAGCCCCTGGGCACATCACGGACCTACCCGGGGCCCCGAGCCATTTTATTAGCATCGACAACCTTTTTCACGAATTTAAACGTTTCTAAAATACCTTTAGTCCATCAAAAACGGAGGAGAAAATGAAAAATTCATGCCGAAAAAAATTTTTAAACAAAATGGAGTGGGGGAGGGGCCGGGCCAAACGCAAAAATTTATACAGTTTTTTTTTTGGTGGCTGAGCAGGAAAACGTTGTTTTCCCTCCCCCCCGGACCACACAGGTCCACAAGTATTATCAGGCAATACAAAAAATTCAAAAAATCCCGAAACAAGTTTACACTAACTTTTAAAATTTGTTTAGCATAGAATTTGGCTTTAAAAAAACAATAAAAGGGAAGATACCACAGAGTCATTTTTACTTACCTAAAAATAATTAAATTAAATGTGTGGAGTAGTGGCGGGGGGTTTATTTGAATAAAAAACAGAGGCACACTACACCCCTAACTTGGCATTAAACAAGAGGCTTACGACTCCTCTTTTTATCACAGCTAAGCTTAGACACCATCGCAATGAGGCCAAATAGTTTTAAAGAAAGAGTAAATGAGAGAGAGAAAAAAGAAAAAAGAGTTTAGACAAAGTAAAAACAAATGAACAGGGAGTGGGGATCACTTTGCCAGGCAAATAATGTGTATTAACCCCTTTAGGGGCCAAGGCCAAAAACTGAATGGTGCTCCAGTGTCCAAGAAATTTTGAAAAAAAAAAAAAAAAAAATTTTTTTTTTTCTTTCAGAATTAAACCCCTTTTACTGTTTCCGACGTTAAATACGTCTTACGACCAATTTTTTGACGTATTTATACGCACAAATTCTAGCGGCTTTAAACGAGCGCCAAAGGCCTGGGAGGCCTACACGGAGAGAATGGGTCTCAGTGGGTGTGCACCCCGTTTAAAAAAATCTGGGGCCTAGCGGTGCATTGTGGGGAAAGCCGTTGTCAGCCATTTTTACCCTGCCCCTCGGTAAAAAGTTTCCCCACTCCCGGGGGATTGGGGGCTTTGTTCCCCAAATGTAGCTAACACGTGAAAGTGTCGGACAGTGAATTCAAAGGGTTTTCAAGTGGGTTTACCCAAAAAGTGCCCAGGATAAAGTAAAAAGTGACGAAAACCCGATGACCCACAACCTTGACCCCTTTGGGGCGTCCCCCCTTTTTCCGTTCACGTTGCCTGTCCCGGGCAAAGAGGAAAAATATTTGGTCGGAAAACCCCTGTGATAGCAGTGATATGATAGTGATTTCAAGGGCATTTAAAGCAGTTCTAGTGACAGTGAGATGAAAATTCCCATGAAGGCCCGTATGTACGACGTAGCTGCTCTGGTAGTGTTTTTATGTTTTTCCAAGGGGAAGGGGGAAACCGGGGGCACCCCATCCCCCTCCCCCCCAAAACCAGACCGATAGTGAAGATGAGATATGTAACGGTTTGGTATGAATGGGACAGTGAGGGAGGAGGGTGGTGGTGATAGTAGGGTGGCACGGGCCCCTGTGGCACCATACCGGGCCCCGCTACTAGCCACGCGGGTGATCAGCGAACAACCAGCCTCACCCTACCCCCACTGCCACAACCGCACCACCCCAACCTCACACCCCAAACCCGTTTTCAAATCCAGACCCCCCCAGCAGACCCCATCTGGGGTTGGCAGGGCGGTGACGAGTTGTTCCCTCCCCTGACTTTTATGAAAAAACCAAAATGGAATAAAGCCATTTTTGTATTGGAAAAATGCCCGTGAAAAATGGACTCTTTGAGTTATTTTCGTGAACCCCGTGGCTCATTGTCAGGGAAACAAATACAACGTGATTTAAAACCCTGGCAAATACAAATTTTCTCACCCCAAAACACGGTACACAAGTGGAAGGAGACAAATGTGGCAAGTGTACCTGTTTTTTGCCACAATAATGCTTCCCATGTGTATAACACAATTCACCACATACTGGACACAGCGCCTGATTTAAATCCCGGTTTTTAGTGACATTATAGGTGTCAAACGTTTCCTGTACTGTTGCGTATGTTACACTTTTCAGACCCCAAAAACCCGGGCCCGACAGAAGCGACAGGTTATTAAGATAAAAATGTGTTTATGTACCTGAAACAAAAGTGCTGCAGATTTTTTTCCCTTCGGGAAACTTTTTATTGGAGTCCTTATTTTATTAAAGGAAAACTTCTTCAAAACAATATATACCAAGCAAGAGGAAACGCTTTGGGATAAGCTATTTTTACTGTGTGTTGCAGAAGGGTCTTGTTTTTTATTATTGTGACACTGGGGTAATACTTTGAGAGAACCATGAAGTTATTGGGGATTCCGGGGATGTGGTTCGAACAATGAGGAAAACCCTATCTGGTAAAGGGGGATATGTTATTTATGATAACGGTACACAAACCCCTTACTCAGTGATTTTTTGCGGTGAACTTGACAGAGTGTGTGGCCAGTGCGTGGGAATCGCAAACATAGCCAAGGGCGACGCTGGCACTCGCGAGGTGAGGTGCAAGCCTTGCTGCCAATGACATCATGGCATTTCGGTGGATGCAAAAGTGAAGTCACATTGTTGACATCAGTTCACCAAAAGAAAAGGTACCATGGCAGGGGCAACAGAGAGAAACCCAATGAACCCCTTCTAAAGCCTGCAGCTGTCATGGACTACAAAACCCCAATATGCGCTAGTGGACAAATTGACATCAGATTGGGGTTTTCAGACGTGTACGAAGAGTTATAAGGGTATATCAAACTTTTTTTCCTCTTGTTATACCATGCAAATGTTTTAACTATACAAGTTAAGACCAACAAAAAACCAAAATATGGTGAATTTTGCCTGTCAGTAATCAGACAAAAAAATTCAAAAGTACAAAGGAGCAAACCCGCAATAGACCAGCGCCACAGACGACTCGTATGAGGCCTGGTGTCACTACCCATACAACTGCCTCCTATTGCCAAGAAAAATGCCAGAAGAGGTGTTAAAAGTATTATGCATACCACAAAAAGCCCACAAACACGCAGAGACATGTTTTATGTGTGGGAGTGTGAAGTGCCCTCTGAAACCCATGTTTCAAAAAGGTTCCACAAGCGCCGCAGTTTTAGGAAAGTGGTTAGTGACTGTACTATGTATATATATTAGGAACCAAAAGTAATAAACATTTTTTTGTTTGTTTGTTTGTGTAAACAAAGTGTAACACAAAAATAATAGTGTTAAAAATTTTTTCTGTTTTGTGTTGTAAAAAATGATGTATATTTTAACAATGCACCTTACATTGGGCTCACAGGCCACATAAGTTTCCCGGAAAAAGAAAAAATAAAACAATGCAAGAAACCTTGAATTAGAGTAAATAAAAGAATACCAGTGGGCGCAGTCCCGCTGTTTGCCGTAACGCACGTCAATTCTACAAACTTTGCGGGCTCTATATCTCGGTAAGTACTGATGGCAAAAATTTTTTTTTTAGGCTTAAAACACTAGTAAAAAAAATTCCTAACATTTCATAAGAAAAAATAATTTTTTTGGGACGTATATTTGGCGACAAAAGAATGACAGTTTCAGAGAGGGGCCTGAAACTGTAAAAGGGCTAAAGAGCATATTTTTTGTTGAAGGTAATGAAACAAAAAAAAATTAAGAATCTATCAGTACTTACCGAGATACATGCCAAAAGTTTTAGAAAAAATGATTGTGGTGCGGCAACAATCGACGAATTCCACATACGCGTATTATATTATTTTGTTGTTTTAGGTTTTTTTTTCTTTTCTTTTCAATTTTTTTTTTCTATTCCTACCGAACATTGGGGCCTGAAGAGACCAATACCTGTATAAATTGATATATATATACACACTGTATTGAACACAATCACCGCACTAAAGTTATTATCACACTTATTGTTTACCACTGTGTTTATTACAATTAAACTGCACAAATATTGTATAAATACTAATTGTTTCTATTCATATATTTTACATAATTTACAATCACTGGACATTGGTTTTAGAACTGCTGGAGCTTGTGGAACTCTCTTAAACAACACCATGCACAGAGGCACCTTACATTCCTCACACATACACCGAGTGTCCTTTGCGTCATTGTTGCCGTCCTTTTTGTTTGGTGCACAGAAGGACAATGCATCACTTCCTGACAAATTTCTTGAATTTCCTATTTCTTTTTAGTTGAAGGAACTGTATTAATGAAATGATCACCTTCCCTCCTCAAACGCTTGGGGTAATATTGTGATGAAATTCGAGGACCAATGTTTTGTATTGCAGGTGTTGTTACCTGGTACTTCATTATGAGTTGTCTGACAACAGACAAACAAATTCACCAGTAACGTGGTCTGTTTACCAGTCTTTAATTTGGTACATATTATAATGCATTCAGCATGAAATGTCCCATGAATGGAAGAAAAGTTCATGTACCACTTTAACGCTTACGAACACATCAACAAAACCCAATCTGCATGTCAACTGTCAACCAAGACCCAAGCGCTGTTTTTGTGTATAATCAATCAAACTGTCAACAGGTTTTCGAATACGTTTCATTAGTCACATCACAACTTTGCCACTGTTCTTTTGCATTTCATTACGGTGAATGGTTGTCAACAATGTGACATCTCGTTTGTCATGCCACGTAAATGCCATGATGTCATTGGCATAAACACCTGCACACAGTCATCACAAAACACCTGCGTTGAGCCCTGGCAATATGTTTACGACTAGAACGCACTGTGCCACACACATCTGCTTTGTTCACATCGCATGAAATCACTGAGTAATGGCTTGTGTACCAGTTACGGATATAATGTATTGCCCTTACCAAGATAAGGTGCCATCATGTTCTCACTACGTCACCTGATATACCACAAAACATCTGTATCTTTCAATGTTTTACTATACCCGTGTATACAACAATATCCAACACCAGGCCCACTGTCACAATCACAGCGTACAAACACTTTTATACAAAAGAGCGGTTCCTCTGCTCGGTATATACTGCATGAATGACAGTCTACCTTTTTGAACAAAATCAAAGACTCGTCAATTTACAAGATTCTTGAATGGATAAAAGTATAATGGCGTGAACTTTTGTTTGAGATACATGAAAACATTTCTAATCTTGTATATAACCACCCCCCTGTCCCTTCTGTCAGGCCTGGTTTTGTCATAGAAGTGCAACATACGTAACAGTAAGATAAACCTGTTCACTGGTATTATTTTCACACTGAAGGAGGGGTACAAAATAGCCAATCTGTGGACGCACTAATTCTTTTATATATGCTTATAGACGTGAAGGCATAAGCATTTTTGTTGCAAAAAGCAAATACATTTCTGCCAACAGTTGTCTCTTTCCACCTGTGTAGTCTTGACTGTGGTGATAAAGTCGTATTTGCCATGGTGTACTGTAAATACTTATTACTTTCCTTGACAAAATAATTTCATCATGGATGTCCAAAGAAAATTCAAGAGAAATTCCAGTTCAATTGGCCGTGGTCCAAGGGGAACAGGTAGGTAGAATTCCAACTTTGAGAGTCATCAAAGTGGTGGGGCTGGGGAACAAAATTGGGATTTTGCTGTGGGCCCCAATCCCAGAAACGGTTTTGCTGGTGATACTGGAAACATCATAGGCTGGTTGAACGGGTGGTTTGTGGCGGGCTGGTGGGTGACGCTCCGATTTGGTCCTTGAACTGATGAGTCAGCAGCGAGGGTCCCCCGTGGCACAGCGAGTCACGCATGGCGGTGCCACTACCACCACCAGCCCCACTAACACCGGGTCCACTGATGTCCGTGGCCCATCCATGCCAAGTGAGCACATCATCCCTCACTATTTATCACTACGCTAAAAAACGGGTGTAGGCCACGGGGATGTACTCCGGATGTACTCCGTCCCCTGGGCACAGCCTAGGGTACACTAAACCCGAGCGCATGCGGTGGCGAACATACCGACGCTTCACTGGTTGAATATGTTTCCTCACTATCACTACTCGAATGATCGTCGAGCGCAATAAAATCACAATCCACGTCCATCATCATTACTGAAGTCAGAGGCCTGGCCATGCGAAAATATTAGTTTTCTCTTGCGTTGAGGAACAACCGACCGTGAGTCACGAGTGCCCACACCAGAGGTAGAAGGTTGAGGATCGTCAGGGTTTTCTGCACTATTATCGATATCCTGGTCATTCTTTTCGGTCACTAACTTATCAAAGCCGTAGAATTCGTCTTCATTTTCACTTCCATCAGTGTCAGAACTATCAGATGGGAAAGGAGGGGTCCCAATTCTCCGGGAGTGAGAGCTGACTTGCGACGAGGCATGGTGAACAAGGGTAACTGAGCCGGCGTTCCCACAATGCTTTGCGGGTGCCTAGATTTTTTGTTTATGGCGCACACCCATCACGTAGACCCGTTCTCTCACATGTAGGCCTATGAGTGCTTTCGGGCTAAATTTGACGGCGCTAGAATTTTGGCGTAGATCACGGTTTGGACACTCAACGTGAAGCCGAAAGATCTATGGGACGGCCCCTAAAAGGGGTTTTTTAAACTGTCCAAGCAGATCTACGTTCACATGCGTAGTGCTCCAAAAGTAGATCTATGTTTTTTTTACACATTTTCAAATGTAAAAAAAAAATCTATTTTTTTACATACTTTCAAATGTTGAAAAAACGTAAATCAAACGTTTGGACAGTTTAAGGGTTAATAAGCGTAGTGGCATATACAGTGTGGTAAGGCATTGGTGAGGCTGCCAGTTCTGACAAAAAAGCGGCTGAAAAATGTGTTCGGGAAATTAAAGGGGTATATAGAGACTGAACAGTTCAAACCCCAACAAGGGTTTAGTTGTGATGAAACAGGCCTGCTTTGGAAGAAAATGCCAAAGAGGCCCAACATCATGCGGGAAGAAACGGCACTGCCAGCCCACAAGCCTATGAAAGACAGCATCTCATGTTTTGTAGTAATGCTAGTGGCGATTGCAAACCCCAGTGTGTTCAAGAAAAACAGTGTCGCCAAGGCTAATTTGTTGTGTGATGGGAGGCATGGTCATGAGGGACATTTTCCTTGATTGGTATAATGAAGTGTTTGGCCCCAGTGCGAAGAAATACCTCCTGGAAAATAAATTGGAACTCAAGTGCCTCCTGGTAAAAGGACAATGCTCCTGTTTATCCTCCAGACTTGGAAGAGCAAATGGTGCAGCAGTTTCGTTTCTTCACAGTGAAGTTCTTGCCCCCCCCAATACCACTCCTCTCCCCATCCCATGGACCAGCAGGTCATTTCAAATTTCAAAAAACTGTACACCAAGGCATTGTTTCAAAGTGCTTTGAAGGACCTCAGACACTGAATTGATCTAAGAGATTTCTGGAGAGATCACTGCAGTATTCCCCTGCATAAACCTTTAGGTAAGGCTTGAAGGGAGTGACTTGCAGGACTTTGAACTCTGCTTGGAGAAAATTGTGGCCACAATGGGGTACAAGAGGGATTTTGGGAAAGGGGTTTTGGGCTGACCCTGAGGAGCCTATACCAGTTGTGGAAAGTATTTTGGCATGGGGAATTCCATGGGGTTGGATGTGAGTTTTGAGGATGTGGAAGAGTTGGGGGAGGACCAACTTTGAAGAGCTAACCACTACAGAGCTTTAAAGAGCTTCATCTGCAACTGCAGCAGACCACAGTTCAGGAAAAATTTCTTCAGAGGAGGAAGAAGAGAGAAGAGGAAGGTGCCTTGTTCAAAGATTAAGGACATTTGTTTAAAAAAGGACAAAAGGGGTAAACATTATGGATGAAATTCACCCTGACAAAGTGTTGCAGGCCGTTTGGAACATTTCAATGAAAAATGTTTGTCCCGTTTTAGGGATTTTTTTCCCCCTTTGGGGGGTTTTTCGCGTACTAGTACTTTTACACTGGGGGTTTTTGAGTACTAGTACTCAAAAATTCTAGGGGCCTAAAATTTAGTGGGAGAAAGGGTGGGCCCCTTCATATGAAAAAGGTTAGTGGTCGTGTGCACAGTCAAAAAAAAAAACCCCTGCAGCACACAGGCATAATGAGAAAAAAAAACTTTGACCTTTTTTTTTGAATAAATCAGCGTTTTTGCAGTGTATTTTCGATGGTTTTATTGTTGTATTCTAGTTTTTTTTGGGTTCATTTTATAGAAGGGAAGACAATTCAAAAATTGAGATGTTTTTTGACTGGTTTTACAAAAAGGGCCTTAAAAATTAGCTAAAAAGTAGCAGAAATTTTCGTTTTTCCCAAAATTTCAAAAGAAAAACAAATCGTCCCAAGGTGCAATACACGTCAAGGGTAGTCAATATTCTTTCCAAGTGCACCAAAAATATTTATCCCATTTTTTTACACTAATGCAATGTCTGATAACATAAATTTATATTTTTTGTGAAAAAAAAAATTAAAAGTAAAGCAAAAGAAATAAAGAGGGGATTAGAATGCAAAAGCTAGAGGAAATGTCATTTTAGTGCCAGGAATTTTTTCTTGTTTATTCGGACCCTATTCCAAAAATTGCACTTTTAAAATTTTTGTGAAAAGGGAAAATTTCTAATTCTGACCATGTACTGGTAGTTGAATTTTCATAAATGAGTGGTTTTTGCACCCTTCGAAAAAAAATGGTTTTTCAATATTCATGTTTTTTTGTCGACTAGTAAGTGAAATTGGCCGAAAATGGGGCCCAAAATGGGAAAATCGCCGAGCGTAAACATCCCGAGACCGCAACTTTTCGAGAGCATAATTTCCGTAAGTTTTCTATCAAATTTAAATTTTTGGTGTCTTATGATCGGGGAAAAAAATTTTCCCATCTTTTTATAAAAGAAAATAATTTTTTTTTTTTTAAATTTGGCCGACCCTGAGACTTTCGGGGAGGGCCTGTCGACCCTCAAAGGGTTAAAGACATGCCAGAAACAGAGTCCGGGCAATATTTTGTGCGACAGGGTCCCTGATCCAAGCTGGTCCCAGTGTCATTAAAAATCAAAGAAGGGAAGTAACCCCGGGAAAAGGACTGAAAACCGAAGCTTTATGGAAAAGGGGTTCCTTTTTCAAACAATAGTGTGCCCTTTATAAATTAGACACAGGGCAACTCTTGGTATCTTTATTAAGGAAACATTTTGCCACCGTGGGTTTTTAAATCCATACAAAGGAGAATCTTGAAGAACAGGGGGAGAACGAGGTAATCAGTCCCTCAGCCTTGGTCATGTGGTCAGTCCCTCATCTTTAATAGAATACGGCATATAAGCGGAGAAGCAGCTTTTAAAAACCCTAGGGAGGAGAGGTGCAGCATTGTAGGTGGTGTCACATTTCCCAATAGGGGGGTAGGTGTGCCCCAAAGGGGGAGGCAAAAAGATTCCCAAGTATTAAGATCCAAGAAGTTGCATGTCGCGGGTTGTAGAGAATGGTTCACGAACCGACACATTGATAAATTAGACACATATGCAACTCTTGGGGTTCTTTTTTCTTCGCTTGCCTAACCCTTGGGGCACAACCACTCCACATTAGGCAAATTGACACCACCTAAACTGCTACCTCTTTGCCTAGGGTTTAAAAGGCTTTCCGCTTATTGCCTTTTCTTTTAAAGATTGAGGACTGCCCACTCGACCAAGCTGGGGGACTGATTACCTCTTTCCTCTTGCTTCAATTTTCCCCTTTGTATGACTGAAACCACTGTGTGGCGAAACGTTTCCTTAATAAAGTACCCAAGATTGCACATGTGAAATTTTAACAACGTGTCGGTTCTGTAAACCCATTCATCTACAGCGCGGGGGCGGCAGGGGCAGAAGGGTACCCCTACCGCCTTCTTTCTCAAAAAAACATTGCTCATCAAAACTTGTGAGGCCCTAAGTGAAAGTTAACTACATGCCCCCCCCACGTAGACCAAAACATCCCCAAGAATACTAGAAGAAACCCAAAATCTTGCAAAATTAGAAGATCTAAGGAAGACACCCCTGCTAACCCCAAACACCCCTCCGCTGCCAACAACCATTTTAACCCAAGCCCCAAAGAAAACAAGCCTTCCCTCCAAGCTAAAAGTACACTTCAGTGTACTATGAAAGGTATCCAGAAAAAACAAAACCTAAAAAAGAAAAAGCAAGGACCCTAAACTCAACTTTCTACCCACAGGACCCCGGTACCCCCCCCCCTCACCACCGCCCCCCAGGGAACAAAAACAAAAAACATGGCTCCCCCCCCCAACTCCCCCCCCTTAAAAGGATTCACCCATAAATAAAGTATAAATTATTCCTGACAAATCAAGGACTAAAATCGTTGCTCTAGAAAAAAAATCAAAGATATAAAAGGGCAACCTGGGCGACGAAAACCCAAGATAACCAACCTGGGAAAACAAGACCCAAAAACCTTGAAGAGAAATTACATGGGGAAAGTTTTGACAAGAAAATACTCTAAAAAGCAGCTAACCCAGTCACACTGAGCAAAAACAACAATAAATATGAAGGTTAAAGAAGCAATCAAGGACTGGAATAGAACATGCCCCTTGACTAAATGAATCCTTGATTTCCAAGCGACAAAACGAACAAGTAAGTTGTCGATGCAGTTAAAATAAACAGCCCCAACATTCCTGTGACATAACCCAGCACGTGCAAAGAAACTGCTATCGGTAATAAAAACCCACGTACAATCAGTGCAAAACAATAAAATCAAAGAAACATTTGCTGGAAAACCAGGAATTCACGTATAAGACCGACTTCATTCAACGATAAAAAAAAAGGACCTAATTAATCAGCAATTACAAAAAAAATGATGTACAAAAAATGAGTGTCAAACAAAAAACGTCAAAACCTTCTGTTCGGGGCTGAGAAAACTTAAGGAAAAAAAAATACATCAGTGTTTCACGCGAGAGGGAAAATACTAGTAAGGAAAACATAAAACGGGAAAACAAATCCATTCAAACGAACATGATTTTTCCCTTTCCTTAAAAAGCGACATTTCTTAAAGTTAATAAGTCCCCTTAATAATAATATGTGGTGAAATAGTGTACGAAATTTTATTTGTGCATTATTTTTTTTTATTATTTTTTCACTAGCAATCCCAATACCTCCAATACTCTTCCCTTTCTTACGCTATTAATGCTCAAAATTTTAAATTACAAGTCAAATCTTCCCCAAAATTAATAATATTCTTATTTTAATTTTTCCCTTTTAATTTTTGTTTATCAACTTTTTTTTTAGTCCTTTTTCTGTGTATGAAATTTAGTGTATATTCCATTATTTTTTTTGCAAGTACCAAAACTATCTTTTGCAAAAAGTACCAACTACCTATTTTTTTTTACTTTTTATTGTGAAATTTTAAATGCTCAATTTATTTAATATTAAAAATCAGATTTTACCCCAAACCAATATTATTTCATTTTCCCGTCCATTAACTTTGTTTACCAAAACTTAAATTTTTAGCCCCTTGAATTTTTCCCCCCCCCTTTATTTAGCTTTATTAATACCCAGTTTTTATATATTCACAATTGTTAAAAAAACCCCGTGCTTTTTCTCAGGTGCAAAGTAAATAATTTCACTTTTGCCATTATATTAAAGAATTTTTTTTGATTACCATTTTTTTGTTCCCACCTTTATTAGTCCCTTTTATATTATATTTTATAAAAATTTTTTAAAATTTTAAAAAGAATACCTTTAATTAACCTACTATCATATCCCAAGCCCCATTATTTGTCATCACTTTTTTTGTTTTAGCCCTTTTTTATATTGTCTCCTTTTTTTTGCTTAAAAAAAAAAAAAACTCCTTAGCTCATTTATTTTACTTTTGTTAAATAATTCGGGTGTTTTTTTTATTTAAGACTTTTTATTTTTGTTTTATACTTAATTTAAAAAGATTCACTACAATCTTATGATTAAAAACATTGATCCTGAACCAACCTCTTATTTAAATTTAAATGAATCAAACTTTATGTAATTACTACCTGCAGAACAACCCAAAGGCACTTCTCAGTGCCAACAAAAAACTATCTTTAACTAAAATATCAGATCTTTTAAGAAAGCATTACGTGCCCCTCATGCAACAAAATTCCCTTACATGCCAATATTCCATCATTACACTAACTGAAACCTGGCTAAAACCTGATATCGATGTTTTGCTATTCCGGGTTTCACACCCCTACACAACGTAGCCAGACCAAAAAGGGGGTGGCACAGCCATTACACCAACCAATAGTGTATCCCCAAACTTTCACAAGGGAAAACGGGGGGTATATAATAGCCAAAAACAAAACCAAATACCTACAAAAAACCCCTCACATTGATAACTCAAGAGTTCCACAGTCAAACATTTGCCAAATTTTGCAAAACCCAGGGAAATATGAAAACTGAGCCCAGAACAAAGATCACTTACTACTTCAGGGGATTTAGTTAAATCTCCCGCAAGACCAGGACCACACGTTTCTGAAAATTTACAAACACAAGAGAACTGTATGTTTGCTCCAACAGTAACAAAAACCTACAAGATTACAGAGACTAGTGTTTCCCCCCTTTACCAAAATTGGGCCAACACCATATCCCCTTTTTAAAACAGGCATAAATTTCAGATAAAACCCCCGACCACACCCTACTTCCTCTAACAATCTTGGTAAACACCCCCCAAAACACTACTAAAGTCCCTTCAGACTTCACAATGGGCAGCCATTTAAAAACTTCACAACAGCATAGCAAAAATTCGGCACATAGCTGAAAACTATACAGATATTACAATGTATTAAAATTTCTAAAAAGACCAATACTCTATAACAAGCACTGCCCAAAAAATAACGAGACAGCTAAGGCTGAACATCCCTGGGTAACACCCAGCATTCTCAAACCATAAATACAAAAAACCCATATGAAAAACAGTACAGAAAAGGGGCACATAACCCGGACCAAACAAAACGTTACCGTCAACCTAACCACCTGATAAGAAAGGGCAAAAAAAATTGATTAGAGAAAAGATTTTCCAACTTTGGGGTGATATAAAAAAAACCTGGGAAAACCCTATCAGAAATTCTGGGGAACAAAAAAATATCAGAAAAAAGCGAAATAAAATTAGCAAAATCAGAAACCCCAACTCCCCCCAACAGAACAGCAAAAAGACTCAATGATTTCTTCTCCACTATAGGACAAAACCTTGCCAAAAGAAACCCCAAACCCGTACCCCCCCCAAAAGAAACCTCACCGGGAACTACCCGAAACCTGTTCCTACTCCGACTAACCCATCGAATCTCCCCCATTTCAAAGCACTAAAAAACAAGGAGGAATTTTAAAAACCTTACCACCCTTTATATACAAAAAAGGTACAATGCTATCACCCAAACATTGCAACACTCTTTAACAAATCCATGAATCCTCCACCTTCCCCAAAGTACCAAAAAAAAGCAAGGGGCACCCGATCCACAAAGGAGGAAACAAACAGAGTTTAATAAATATAGGCCAATACCAACTTACACCCCCCTCTCAAAAATCTTCGAAAAATTAATTCATAAATGAATCTACTCTTACCTTTTCTCCCAAAAAAAACTCAACCCCCCCCAATTTGGGTTTAGGCCTAATAAAAATACTAATGAGCTATTATACACAGCTAAAAAATAACCTGCAATAGGAAAAAAAAGTCCCACTGGGGATTTTATTGACTTACGTAAACTTTTTATACAGTTGACCAGACTTGCTCCACGTAAAATTTGTCACCTATGGTAAAGAGGGCACCCCCAAACCTCAAGTCATACCCACAAAAGAAGCCAATATTGTATGCAAATGGGGAAACTTTTCACAACCAATTACAATGGGTCCCACAGGGAAGGTCCTTGGGCCCCCTTCTCTTTCTCTAACATAAATGACCTACCAAATGCTTCGCAATTTCTCAAACCCACCTATTTTCAATGCCTACAACTCTTCCCACCCGAGCCCAGTCACGCTAGCCAAATACTGTAAATACCCCAAAAAACAGAAAATATCTCCTGGTGAGGGCTAACAAAATTACATAAACTTGACAAAAAACCCACGCATCATTGGTAAAAGAGCTACAGAGTCCTCTTAAATAATGATAAACAATTTCCCCATCACAAAAAAACAGAGGGAAAATTCTTAGGAATCCACCTTTATAATAGATTCAAAAATTTATACACATATACAACAAAATTTTTTTTAAAAAAATTTCCAAGCTGGGCTACTAACGAAGATACGGACTATCTCCCCAGTAGCCCCCCGGGCCCCATATCACTCTCTTTTTACCCCCCATCCACCTATGGAATTTGTGCATGGGGCTCAACAACAATTAACCATCTCAGACCACTAATTACCCCCAAAAGGCGCAGTTAAGTAACAAATTCTCACACAGGGAGCCACTCCACCAATATTCATACACTAAACCTACCACCATACAAAAAAACCATACTTATTTCTGCACCTATTACATACTTTTGAACACTTAAAAATCTGATATTAACCCCCCCTCAAACATCTCCTTGCCCAAACCCCAACGAAACATACCAAAACAAGGGACAATCACCTTTGAGTTTCCCCGTTCCTCCTTACACTATGCAAAAACCAATGCACATAAAAGGCCCAAAATCTGGGAATTCATTATCTAAAAAAAAGAAAAATACCTGTTTATAAATTCAAGTCTCTTTCAAAAATACTTACTCACCCAAAACCAAATAAATACTGAATAATGAACCTTTTTAAAAATTTATATCTTAAAATTTCCCCCACAATTATATCACATAAATGTTTTAAACCCAAAACCCAAACTAACTTTATATTTTTTAAATACCTACCTAACAGAATACTCCATCGACTGAATGTACAACAATGCATGCAACCAAGACCGTCTTTTTAAAACTCACTTTTGCTTTTTAGTAAAACTGTTTAAAATTTAAAGTTTTTTCATGATTTCATCTTGCTTAGTTAATCTTTAATTAATTTTAAGCCAGCCCGTAAGCTATGCATAGTATAAGGGGCTTTTGGATGCTGCTCTTACTTTTTTTTTGTACCCCTGTATGTTGCTCAAATTGTTAATAAAAAAATAAATAAAATAAAAAAAAATATGTACCTTCTTCCCTCCCCTCCTTCCTCTTCCCTCCACCCCGAAGTCTTCAAAAAAGGAAGTGTAAGTTTTGTTTTTTTTATATTGTATCTACTTGATTTCTCATTGTTTTTGTATGTAAAACTTTATTTAATTTGAAAAAATATATTTTTTAAAATTTTTGGGTGTGTGGAACGGATTTAATTGGATTTCCATTATTTCTTATGGGGGAAAAGGGTTTTTGCCATTCATGAATTTCGCTTTCAGCAGACTCTCTGGAACGGATTAATCGCGAAATTTGAGGGTCCCACTGTATTTTATTTATTCTCGAGTATATATTATGTTTCTGTGATATTTATCTTGTTTGTTATGTCATATAGATGAATTGTGATAGATAAAATAAGCCATAGAGTTGATATTAGCATCATTGAAGTACAGTGGACCCCCGAGTTTCATGATTAATCCGTTCCAGAGAGCCTGCCGAAGTTGAAATTGCCGAATGGCAAAACCTTTTTCCCCATAAGAAAATAATGGAAAAAAAATTTAAATCCGTTCCAGACACCCAAAAATATTAAAATAAATATTTTTTTTCAAATTAAATAAAGATTTACATACTGAAAACAATGAGAAATCAAGTACATGCATATAAAAAATAATAACATTACACTTACCTTTACTGAAGACTTATGGGTGGATGGAAGACGGGAGGAGGGGATAGGAGGAAGGTTTACACTATTGTTAGGAAGGAGAATCTCCTTCCATTAGGACTTGAGGTATGAAGTCCTTATCTGGGGTTACTTCCTTCTTTGTTTTTTAAAGACACTGGCACTGGAAACAACTTGAGAGTCACTGGAACCCTGTCGCCAAAATCTCTCTCCAGAGAGCTCTGTTTCTGGCGTTTCTTTAAGATTTGTCTGAAGTGGACACAACACTGTCATTGTACATGTTGCCAATACAGCCTGCAACAGCTTTGTTAGGGTGAAGTTCATCCATAAATGTTTGCACTTCAGTCCACTTTGCACAAATGTCCTTAATCTTTGAAGAAGGCACCTTCCTCCATCTCTCTTCCTCCTCCTCCTCTGCAGCAGTTTCCTGAGCTGTGATCTGTTGCTGTTGCAGATGAAGCTCTTGCAGCTCTTCAGTGGTTAGCTCTTCCTGTGGTCCTCCATCAACTCTTCCACATCCTCACCACTCACCTCCAACCCCAGGGACATCCCCAATGCCACAATAGATTCCACAACTGGCATAGGCTCCTTAGGGTCAGCCCCAAACCCTTCAAAATCCCTCTTCTAACATTCTGGCCACAATTTTCTCCAAGCAGAGTTCAAAGCCCTGGATGTCACTCCCCCCCAAGACTTACCTGTAAGGTTTATACAATGGAGGATATTAAAGTGATTTTTCCAGAACTCTCTTAGGGTCAATTCTGTGTCTGAGGTCACTTCAAAGCACTTTTGAAACACTGCTTTTGTGTAGAGTTTTTTGAAGTTTGAAATGACCTGCTGGTCATGGGTGGAGGAGAGAAGTTTTATTAGGGGGCAAGAACTTCACCGTGATGAAACTAAACTCCTCCACTATTTGCTCTTCCAAGTCTGGAGGATGAGCAGGAGCATAGTCCATTACCAGGAGGCACTTGAGTGACAGTTTATTTTCAGGAGGTATTTCTTCACACTGGGGCCAAACACTTCATTAAACCAATCTAGGAAAATATCCCTTGTGACCCATGCCTTACTGTTAGCCTTCCACATCACACACAAATTACTCTTGGTGACACTGTTTTTCTTGAACACACTGGGATTTTCAGAGTGATACACCAGTAAAGGCTTCACTTTGAAATCCCCACTAGCATTACTACAAAACATGAGAGTAAGCCTATCTTTCATAGGCTTGTGTCCTGGCAGTGCCGTTTCCTCCTGCGTGATGTAGGTCTTTGGCATTTTCTTCCAAAAGAGGCCTGTTTTGTCACAATTTAACACTTGTTGGGGTTTGAATTCTCCAGTGTCTATGCACTCTTTAAACTCCTGTACAAACTTCTCAGCTGCAATTTTGTCAGAACTGGCAGCCTCACCATGCCTTATCACACTGTGAATGCCACTACGCTTCTTAAATCTATCAAACCAACCTTTGCTGGCCTTAAAATCACAAGCATCACCACTTGTTGCAGGCATTTTCTTTATGAGATTGTCATGCAAACTGCCTTGCCTTTTCACATATTGACCGAGTAACACTATCTCCTGCTAACTGTTTTTCGGTAATCCACACCAACAATAACCTCTCCACTCTTTGAGGATTTGTGATCTCCTTTTTGTTAGCATATCTACCCCCTTTTGCAACAACAGCACACTTTATTTCCTTTCCTTTCACACGATCGAAGTGATGGTTGAATAGGGTTTGCCATACATCCTGGCAAGCTCTGAAACACGCACTCCACTCTCATATTTTTTAATAATTTCCTTCTTGAATTTGATCTGATTCCTCACTATCTTACGAATGAGGCTTGACTAGATTTCATTGGGCCCACGTTGACTTATTTAGCAGTTGCAATCCCTAAAAAACATGGATTATTATGTATGAACCCGTGGGGTGATGGTCACGTGTTGGTAAACAATGGCACATGAGAATGTGAATGGCGTGGGAGGACTGGCTTTGTGAGTCGGTGGACAGGAAGAACGGGTACGGTGACGGTGCTGACAGAATCACGAGTAATCACGAAACCGCCGAGGCCAAATTTTGCCGAAAAAACTTGCCGAAAGTCGGATTTCACGAAAGTTGATTGCTGCCGAACTCGAGGAGGGTCCAAGTATTTTGTAATGCCTAAAAGCGCCAGGAATTCCACTGGAAAGGATATTAATGGCATTTCTGTTTATTTAAATGAGGGAGAAATTTATTTGATATACAAGCAAATTGGATATGAGCTAGGTCACAGAATAGATTAAACTTGTAAGTCGAGGTTCCATGTTTACCATGAAAAAATACATACTAATTAAAAAAACATAACTAATACATGACTAATCAAAAACTAAACTGCATATTGACTCGCACTCGCATGGGTAGCGGACTGCTGGAGTTTGAATTAATTAACTTAAATCTAGATTTGCCTCAAAATTGTTTGCATTAGTAAATATTCAAGAGATTATTTCCTAACTACCTTATAATCGGTTAACCCTTTCAAGGTCCAAGGCCAAATCTGAGAGTCACATCCAGTGTCCAAGAATTTAAAAAAAAAAAAAATTGTTATTTTTTCTTATGAATCGTTTTAGAGAATCTTTTTGTGGGTAATAAAAACAAAAAGTACGAAAAAAAAAAAAAAAAATTTGTGGAAAATTGACGAAATTATGCTCTCGCGAATTTTGATGTGTCAGCGATTATTTAATGAATTGGCGATTTTGCCGACTTTGGACTCCAATTTAGCCAATTTACATTATTCAATCAACAAATTCTTGCTATTCACTTAGTATACTTTATTCTATCGATTTGAGCTCATGAAATCGCCAAGTCAACTGTTTCAACTACAAATAAGTGATGGAATTGTTAATTTGGCCAATTTAACAAAAGTTCGAATATTCAAATTTTCAAAATAGGTTCCAGAAGAACAATGTAGGCATTCCTGCACTAACGAACATTTCTCTGTTCCTTTAGTTATGTTTTGAGGCTTTACAAATAATATTCCATGTTGATTTATTATTCACATAATGAATTTTATTCACACCAAAAATAGAAGATTTACTGTTATGCATACTGTAATAATTGTATAATATCATCACCATATTTGTGAATGTATATTAGACCCACCAGTGATGAGTATTAAGACGTGTGAGGTCGTTTGTTTTACTCAGAATTTCGGGCAAAAAATTTAACATTTCTGCTACTTTGAGTCAGTTTCCAAGCCATTTCCAGTGCTAAAACCAATCAAAAATCATCTCTATTTCTGTTATAGTCTTCCATTCTATCAAATGAGACCAAGGAAATCGAAATAAATATAAAAAAAAAACCATACGAAAAAAAAAACACTGCAAAGATGTGTTTTTAATCGAAAAATATGATTTCATTTTTTTTTCTCTCAGTATACACAGTGTGCTGCGGATCTGCTGTTTTATGTGGTGCACACATACCCAATAGATGTATTCTCTCATATCTAGGTCCAAAATGATTCACTACAGTTTATCAGAGTGAGCCTGGTGATCATGGCGTAGATCTACGGTTTGGACCCTGATCGTAATTGCGTAGATCTACGGGAGGACCCTGAAAGGGTTATAAACATACAAGTGTGATGTCACTTGCTGTTGAGAGCGGCCTCTTCAAGGGGGGCTCCTGTTGTGGTGAAGAGGATATTGGCCTGAGGAAATAGACTGTGGTCTCCTTCCTCAGACCAAACCTAATTAGCCCCAATCCCCCCTTTATTCTATTTTTTTCCTTCCCTATCCCATCCTCCCCTTTTCCTTTCCCTCCTTCCCCACCCTAGTTTCTAGGCCTTTTGTGTATCCATATGCACTCGCGCTACCGTCCACGGATGGGATATGGGGTGCACAATAAATAGCCACTTTTTTTCGGTCGGGAAAAATCTTAAAAATAAATCTCCCCACCCTTCCATTTTGCCCTTCCTTTTGGCTTTGGGATTTTTTCCCACAGGCATGTAGTTCCAGGTAGGGGAAGGGGGTACCGGGGTCCATCCCATTCCGTTGAGGTTTTGGCGGGGGGTGGCGTAGTTGCCGTTGGATTGGATTGCTGGGGATGTCTCGATCCCTCTCTGTATCCCGGTGGGTGGCTTTGGGTGGTCTCTGGGTGACGGGTGTATCTATGGAAGAACCTTTCGGTTCCAGGGGTGGTGGCCGGAAGGAGGTGTGCTTTGTGGTAGGATTGGATATATCCGGCCGCCTCTCTTTTGTCCACCGAGGTAGCCTCGGAGATGTGAGGTTGCTATCCCGGATTGTGGTTTACTTGCATCTACGCTATGTGGTGCTGAGGTCATCTTGGCTCGGAGAGAGATTCTGGCCCTTTCATTCCTCTAGGAACTATCCCTCCCGGTCCCCTTTTTTTTATTTTTTTTATTTTTTTTTATTTTTTTTTCTTTTTTTTTTCTTAAAAAACAAAAAGAAAGAAGTAACTTACATGAAGAACCCAATCCATGAACCTGCTACCCAGCGGCCCCTTCTTGATCCGCACCCCGTTCTGATCTGCTCGTCTTTGGGCCCACTCTTCGGACACTCCTTCATGCCTATGCGTGACCTCTTGCGGTGCTGTTTCCTCACCCGCCATGTACTTAGGTCTCGACTGACTCCTTCGATTATCTGACTTCGCTCTCTTTGTCTAAGCTTCGAACCTCTCTCCCTCTACGGTGTGCAGCAATTTTCGAATCGCCGGCCAGTTCCACGTAAGACCAACTCGGGTCCCACGCCTAAACACAACTACAATTACCTGCTGTGCTTCTTCTTCCACCTTCTCGTTCTTCTCAGAAAAGTTTGACACGTTCCTGCACTCCCTTTCCAGGCTCAGTTTCAGAATGCCATGGACTTAAATTCTCACTTTAGACGAATTCCTCTACGCTATCTTCCCGACCACTGTATGGCAAGGCACTCCCTAATGCCCATGTTGGATAATATATATCCTTTTAATGCTCTTAAGAGCGGTTACGCGCATTCATCACGGTTACAGGAATGCTACCCAAGCTCATGATCTTCTCTTTTTTTCCATTTAGATACTGTTTTTTGTTACCTTGTCAATATGTGAAAAAATCATTCCCTCAATTCTTGTAGTTGGTACCGTCATTCTGCCCCTTACCATTGTTCAACAAAATTTTCAGGACATTTTGGCAATGGACATTCTTGAACAGCTGGAACTCAAGATCTCCAATCCTTCAAGGTAGACACTTATGTTATTCCTGCCCGGGGCGGAGTTGATACCGGCAATGTGGCTCGTTTTTAACTTTTGACAGCGTGAATCCCAATCCCAGTTTATGTAGCAGGGACATGCGGTTACAGTTCGAAAAGGTGATCACATACACTGCAACAGTGTAGATATTGATGGCGATTTAGACATCCAGCGATATATTGCAGATCTTTAGACGTGGCCCTGTCTGTGGTGGACCATGACAATTCAAATACTTCTTTGCAATCGACCCCCTCCCTCTTGCCTTAAATTGTCCTGAGGCTCACCATTCGTACTCTAGCCGTTGCCAAGTCTACACCTGAATGAGCGGGAAATCCATTACCTCATAGAGGCAGAAGGTCTCCCTTATGCCATGGCAGTTTCTCTTCTCCACCTCCTATGGGAGACTACTCGTGTTTTTCTTATTCCCGTGTTTCAAAATGTCCCCCCCACTTCTGGGGTCCTTCTCTGCAGCCTTCTCTGTGGTTACCTTCTCCTATAGTCACTCCTGTATCTAATGCTTTAGTGTCCTAAGCTCAGACGTCACTACTTCAACGCCTTCAGTCTGTTCTCACTTTTCGTGTTCTCCCCACAAGCCTCGGTATCGAGAAGAATCGTATGACACTCCTCCCCCCCCAATCATCCCTTATTCTCAGAAAGTTCCAAAAAAAGGTCCTTAACCCCTCCTTACCTTCTTCCAACTTCATTTTTCCTCCCTGTCTCTGTACCGGGATTCATCCCCTTCACTGGCTCTGTTACTAGTGTAGAGGATCACCCATCCTCCTCGTACTATACCCACCCTCCCCTGTTCCCCTCCCAAGTTTTAGTCCTCTTCGTGCACTCCAGGTTTCTGCCTCTTCTGTCCCCTCCACGTTCTTCTCCAGTTTCCTTCCACCCTTTCGCCCCCCCCTCCTCCACCCCCCTACCTTGGTATAGTCCATTACAGTTCCAATCTTTATCATCTCCCCCTACACATCTTAGAATATTGTCTACCATTCGGACATTATGAATTCTGAAACAATTGTGTAGGCAATCTCTGTATATATTGCAGAGACCAAATACCCAATCAAATGGACAAATAATCCACTCTTGTTCACTCTCTCCATCCCCTCCATCTGCACACTCCTTTCTTCAACAGCACACGTTCCTTCGCTGCTTGAACGTTTTCGCTGCCCCGCATGTGTGACTTTTCTAACCCTCTAGTCCGTAGGGAACCCTTCCCATGCGGATTTCAGGTAATCTTTATCATGACAATCATGGGCCATTTTCAGTGGAATTTACGCGGGCCTCAGGTAATCGGGGTGAGATTACAGATGTTACTCTCCAGTTTTCCCCTGTTGGTGGTTTGCTTACAGGAACCAAAATTACATCTGCTGTTATCTCTCCCATTCAGGGCTATAATTTCTTGTATTCTTCAGATCCTTTCCATGATGGGACCTTTAATGAAAAGTGCCCTTCATCTTCGCACTGATATTCCCGTACCATAGCTATTTGTGTTCATTACTTTGCGCATTACACAGCAGCCGTATCACATACATAGGTGGTATACGCTCTGTTCTATATATCTCTCTCCTTCTTTTTCGGGTAATTATCTATTCCAGTTATTGCCTTTCTTGGTTTCGTACCATTACCGCCACCAATCTCTGTTACTTGGTGATTTTAATGCCACCATTTCCTCTGTGGGGGGGGGTCTCACTGTTGATTCCGTTGGATTCAGTGAGTGGCTTTTTTGCCACCCACCCCGTCCATGTTTTAAATACAGGAGGTACTCGCACCCTTTTGATCCTCGGACTCACACTCTATCTTGAATCGATCTCTAGTTGCTCTTCCCTCCGCCACCGCATTAGTCATCTCACTTCGGTGCATTGATCCCCGGACTTAGTTACACGATCATTTCATTAATCCTAACTTCCCCTTCATTAGGACACATCTTCGCATCCCTCTCTGGCAATTTGATCAGGAAAATTGGAACCTGACTCACACCTAAATGTTTTAGAGAGGTTCTTTCTTAGTACTCCATCGAATTAGCTTTTACACTCTTCTCGTCCTCCGTTTTAACCACAGCTTCTCATTCTATTCCAAACTTGGGCAGGAATTCTCAGAAATGCGTTATGCCATATGGTGGTCTTCTGCTTGTGCTCTTGCAGTACGTTTGAAACGCGCTGCTTGGGGCAGGTACCGGTACAATAGAAACAACAGAGAGACTTCTTGATTTTAAGCAGAGTGTGCGAAGCTCGCCGTGTCATACGTGACGCTAAACGCACTTGGCTGGCGATGATTATGTCTCCACCATACACTCTGCTTCCTCTATGAGTGCAGAGGTGCAGTCTGGAAAAAAGTACGAACTGAGTGGTAAATTTTTCTACTGACCCGGCTCCTGTTCTGCGGGTTGACCGGGGTTGATTTTAGCAAACCCCTAGATGTTGCCAATGAATTGGCATCATCTGGTCCGTTTTTTAGGGAATCCATCTATGCCCCTCATTTCTTCCTCAAAGTATGCCAGGAGATTGAACCTTGGTCTTTTCTTCTATCAGGAAGAACAGTTTTAATGTGCCTTTTACACTTCAAGAACTGGAGGCAACACTATCATTCTTGCCGTTCATCGGCCAGATGGGCCCGACGCACATTCATAGTCATATGCTACAACATTTTCATCAGTCAAGCCCTTGCAGTCTATATACGCCTTTACTATCTTTTTTGGTCACAAGGAGTTCTTCCAGCTGTGGAAATCCGCATTGTACTCCCTTTAGCAAACCAGGCACCTACGGGACCATGAAACTCCACTATCGTCCCATTGCTATTACAGTGCAGTTGCAAAGTGATAGAACGCTAGTAATTAGACGTTTAGTGTGGTATTTAGAGACACACTAACAGTCTCTCCACTCGAATATGGCTTTCGGTAAGGGACGCTTCTACAATAGGAACCCCTTACTACGCTTGGATACGTATGTTTATAATGCCTTTGCGAATTAAACACTCAGTTATTGCCATATTTTTGGCTTTGAGCAGGATATGACACCAACTATGGAGGTATTAATATTTTAGCCTAGCCCACTCCTTAGTCCATCGAGGCATCTACCATCATTCCTTAAGAACTTTTTAACTGACAGGGACTTTTCCGTGTTCGGGTTAATAATGTGCTCTCCCCGGACTTTATCAAAGCTGAGGTGACCCCCAGGGTGTGTTCTGAAGCACAACACTTTTTCTCCTTGCTATTAATGATTTGGCCCTCTAGTCTTCCTTCAAATATTTGGTCATCACACGATGTTGATGATTGCTATTGCCTGTGCAAGGAGCTGATAGGCACCTCATTTCAGTTTCTTCAACCATGCAGTCGATGTGTTTCATTGGTCCACCAACATGGGTTTAAATTTTCAGCACTAAAACCACAAATTATTTCATAGACGCTCTGTCATCTCCGACAATCCTTGTGCCTCTATGGCTCCCGTATCCTGAACGTGATAGTCAAGTTTTGGGCCTCCTCTTGATCGTGGTTATCCTGAAACCTCACATTACCTCTCTGAAGGCAACTTGTCACAGCGGCCTGAACCTTCTTAAAACCCTTGCTCATTCTTCAAGGGGAGCATGATCGTCGAAAACCCTCCTTCCTACATTCACCCATTATTTTATCGAAAACTTGATTATGGCTGAAGTTATCTATTCAGCTGCCATCTCCTGCTACTCTTCTGCTTAACCCCATTCATCACAACGGGATATAGTTTATGCCTGGTGCTTTTCGATCCTTCCCTGACGAGAGCCTCCCGATTGCAGCAAGCGAACGTTTCCATCCTTATCCGAATCGCTGCTTGTGATGCCCTTTGCTTCGCTTCTATGTACGGCTCCTTATGATTCCGCTAATCTTCCAGTTATAGAATGGTCACGATATTAGTAGACATTCTTATTGTTCGCCGCCCCTGGTTTACTCGTCCTTCTCTCTTCGCCCTTCATTCGTCTTGTCTTTCTTCAATTTCCAC
The DNA here is from genome assembly GCF_026875155.1 of Cherax quadricarinatus. Taxonomy (NCBI): domain Eukaryota; kingdom Metazoa; phylum Arthropoda; class Malacostraca; order Decapoda; family Parastacidae; genus Cherax; species Cherax quadricarinatus. Next base: position 29,751,687 of record NC_069473.1, on the reverse strand, counting down.
CTGTCTATGTTCATGTAGCATCTCACTTTTCCCTACCCTGGGGAAGTTCAGCTGTTCGAGTCAGTTTCTTTCTCTCTCCCTTGCTACGAAAGCCCAACTGTTACGGTCGCTTCCCGCTCTCTTTTTCTTGACACTTTCACTCTCCTTCTCATGCATTGGCTGTGTAACACAGATGGCTCTAAGTCTTCTGAGGCGTAGGCATTAGGCAGCAGTGTTCCGGACAGGTCGTACGAGGGCATTTACTATCCTTCGGCTAGTATTTTTACATGCTGATTGTATTGCCACTTGCAGCACTTATCCGTATTGATCTATGCCAGGTCATCTGTTGTGGGTTGTCTCAGATCTCCTTAGTGCTTTTACAGGCTATACAGGAAATTTTGTATACACCTAATCACTTGTTACTCGTTACCAAACTTTGGCTACGCCGCATCTTTACCAAGCTAAAGATATTGTGTTTGTTGGGTCCTTGGTCATGTTGCCTTAACAGGGCAATGAACAGGCAGCACTGCTGCGTGTGCAGCAGTCATGACTACAGTTTCATATAGAGTATTCCATTTACGGACTATGTTGCTGCATAGCTTACCCACCTTCACCAAGTTTGGGACAACAACGTTGGTTAATATGGCTCGGTAGGAAAACTTCATTCTATTAAAAACCGAGTATAGGTTACTGACCGTCTTCCTTGTCACTGTGTCGAGGTTGGGAGATACTCTTCTACCGTCTCAAATTGGACCTTACTCGTCTTTCTCTGGATATCTCATGGGAGAGGCGCCTGCTCTCTCTGTGAGATTTGTCAGACTCCATTATCAGTCAGCCACTTCTGTTGGACTGACCACTTTAACACGGAGCACGCAGAATTTCCTCCATCGTCGTCTTCGCTTCGCTGCTCTCTCTTTACCTTCCCTCTCGCTGATGGACCCACCTTTCTTCGGACTCTCTCTTTGTCTTTTTGACAACAACTGTCTTACTTCGCAAACTCTGAAGCCTTCAGGCCCTTTCTACCTCAGTTCTTGGTACTACCTTTTACCCCGCATATCCCCTGCCGCTGTTTTCTGTAACCTACTGATCTCCCTCCCCCCTTCTGCGCCAATTCCCTCGCTATCCTTCCCTTCCTGCAGCACTGTTTAGCCATTTGTGGCTTTACGCTTCTTTTTTTATTCTAATAATAATAATGTTGAGAGCGGGACAACGTGATAATATGGCACTTTACTTTGTCAGCAGTATGGAAATGGCTTTTGTTTGATAATTAGATTTCATTTGGCACCCGGGTTTTAAACCCTTAACCCAGTTCACTCTCTCGTCCATAGTCCATTTTATTAATGCCAGGGTCTTAATATAAATTCATCTTTTGAATGCAGCTCCCTCAGATAAGCTGTTGAGCAGTAAAATTTTGGCCTAGTACATAGGAGAGTGGGCCTTTGTGGTGAGTGTGCACATTATAAAAAAAAAAAAGTCCTGCCATGCAATGTTGATGGGAAAAAAACAAACTCTGTGATTGTGTTTGGTTTAACATAGTGACTTTCAATTTCAGGGTCTTCCAACATAAAGGGGTTATTATCTAACATGGGAAGAATTTTAAGCATGTGTAGGTAATTTGTCAGCTTGACAGAGTAGTTTTTACTGATAAAAAATCAAGTGTATGGGCAAAATTGATGATTTTTTTTGTTCCATTACAGCATTTGCCTTTTCCTACAAACATTGGGTGACCCAAAAAAAAAAAAAAAAACATTCACCATTTATAAACTGATTCAAATGATCTGCTGAAACACTAGTAGCATTCCACCCATCCTTCAGTTTTTTTGTATAGGCTTTGTATTTCAAACCCAAAACAAAAATCATAATGACTAGATCGTAAACAACTGCCAGACAGAGTGGATAGTGCATGGTCTACATTTGCTTACCATGGATTCAAACCCCACTCCATTAAGTGATGTTCAAAACAAAAGTTTGTTCTTACCAGTTTTCCTGATTACCTTATTAACTGCTTACTGTGCTGACGCTCAACAGTGAATCAAATCCAATATCACATATCTCCACATGTATCACGTTACCTGATTCTTGGTAGTATATGTATAAACCAAAGAATTACATACAATCGTGAGGTGTTAGATAGAGATGATGGGACGAAGGTTTTGGGACCGAAAGCTGTTAGATTGTGAGAGGGTATATTTTACGAAGGGTTTCAGGGAAACAGTTAAGCTGGACTTGAGTCTGGAAATGGGAACAAGTATAATGCTGTGCTTTAAAGGAGGTTTGGATATTGGCAATTTGGCAGGGTCCTCCTAAGACTTTTGTATTCTGTGCACCTCTGCAAAGACAGTGATTGTATGAGTGATAGTGAAATTGTAGAATGGAGGATAAAAATTTTCTTTCTTTTTGAGTCATCTGCATTGTGAGAAAATGGCCGACGCTTGTTAAAAAAAACTTTGAAAAAAAAAAGTGCATGCTAATATTTACAGCTTTTTAGCATGCTTTGTTACAGGTATTGCCATATTAAAGTTCAATAAGTTAAACAGTGTCAAAGAAAATAGGTTTGTATTGTTTTTATTTTAATACTATTTATTAATATAGCATTGTATTTTAATGACTTTCAGTTTAATAACGCAGAGGGTACCCGGCAAGCCGTATTCTAGCATTGAGCAGACAAAATTTAGCAGAATCAACAATGCAAAGGCAAGGCTGTGGGACTTGCAATTCTCTGTGATGCTCTAAATTCACAAAACATGGTAAATGCATAATTATTTATTGAATTTTGTTTTAAGAAGATGTAAATTGATTTTACATGATTTTCCTTTATTTTCTCAGTGGTATGTATTTCACACTAATGGATTTCAGAGAGGATTTAAGATGATAAAATAAATATTGACCAAGCGTAATAGGTTGTTAGGACAGAGCTGCTAGGGATGGTACTACCGTCATGCCAGTGAGTGTAATCACACAAGCAAAATCTGTAATTGCTTTACTGTGCTAGGATAGCGGTGTCTTGTTCATCCCATGACCATGCAATATTTCAGGTACATTTGGTTCTTCTACTTACACTTAGGTCACACTACACAATAATGTATTAGCATATATATACCACTCTCCTCTGGGGTTTTATCTATTTTTCTTATTAGTTCTTGTTTATATCCTCTTATCTCCATGGGAAGTGGAAACAGAATTCTTCCTCCATAAGCATTGTGTGTATGAAGAAAGCAATTTAAAATGCCAGGAGCAAGTGGCTAGTAAACCTTTCTCCTGTTAGACATTACTAAAGTTCAAAAGAGAAACTTTTGTTTTTATTTTTGGCCACCCTGCATCGGTGGGATTTGGCGGGTTTGTAGAAAGATTAGCTCTTCGATTATCTGGCACCATCAGAAGAGGTGACTGGATTTTCAAAAAGCTCAGGAAATCATTATCTTTTTTTATGGCTCTTTTGTTTGCTAATTTCTTGTTTTTCCTGTTCAGATGTTAAAAATCATTTAATTGTTCCTTTTGTAGAAATTGGAAGTTTCCCGCAAGTATCATCCTTTAATTTATACCTTACAGTATGTTGTTTCATATGTGCTTAGGTTTCAGAGAGGTCACGATAGATAATTTTATTTTAAATGATGGTTCATAACCTTGATTCTCTTATGTGCAGTGAAATATACAATAAGAATCAGGCTGTTAAATTGTTACAAAATTACATCTGGAAAAAAAGAGGTAATAAGAAATTAAAGACAATGACATTTTTGATTTTATGTGTAGAGAAGATGGTGAATGATAAAAATTTCAGAAAAAATAAAAAACAGGAATACAGTGGACCCTAGTTATCGGTCGTTCTGGATATTGGCCAATTCTGTTTTAGCCCGCTTTTTTGGCAAAATTCATCCCGTTATGGCGTTATTTCGGAGATCGGCAGTATTGACGCAGAATAAATCACTCGAGCACAATAAATGTCTTATTTTATGTTAGTTTAGACTTTTTCTTATTCCATCTATGACCCCATTTTCCTTCAAAATTCTATAAAAAAAACAAGTTACATAGCTTTAATTATGCAATGTTTATAGATGGTATTGGAAAAATAAAAAAAAATCAAGGAGGTCATCATTATATCCAGGCACACACAGAAAGACAGAAGACAGATAAGCTGAACTGGACAGAAATTAAGCAGAGCTAGGCAGACAGGACAGACAGACAGTGATACGATAGACAGGACAGTTAGTTGTACAGTAGAAGATAGTAGGCAGATAGACAGGCAGACAAATAGTTCAGGCAGGGGACAGTAGACTGACAGACCAAACATGCATAAAGATGCTGAGTGTGCAAGAGTAAAAAATAACAGAGGCTAGGTTCTCTCCAGCAGGGCACATTCATCAAATGTCACTTATATGACCCTTGTCATATTATAACCAAGAAATTACCATTGTTTTTTTTTACAGTATTCTTTGGTCGTACTTAACTCGTGAATTTTATTTGTCAATTTAAATCTAGTTATAATCTGATCTTGTCCACAAACTATACCAGGACTCTAGTGCATTGCAAGAAACCATTTCAAATTTGTATTTTCATATTATAAGTTTATATTATAAGTCTTACTTTAGATTGTTTTCATTCTTAGTGACTATATTGTGTGTTCAATTAGGGTATATTTCAATTATATTATTGTTTCAAGGGCCATTGACTATCTCTTTGCTAACTGGTACCAATTCCGCATATATTTTTTTGTTTTACTTTTTTTTTCTTTTGCTACCGTAACTTGTATTTTTTATCTTGTCAATTTAAATCTAGTTATACTCTAATTCTTGTTAAATAAACAACTGATATAAAACACCTTAGTGCAATTACAACTGAGAGTTTGTGCCTTTTTCATATCATTAGATTAAACTCAGTTGTACTATAGCTCATTCTAGTCAGTACATAGTCATACCAAAGTCATTATATTTGACCATCGTGTAATTACTTGTGAGAGCTGGTGCTATTTTTATTTGCATTTTTATATTTATTAGATTAAACAAGTTGTATATGAGATCATTTAAGCTAATAAATAGACTATACCAAAGTCATTAACATTAGACTCGTTAGGGTGCAATTACCAAGTGAGACGTCTTGTGCTATTTTTAAATTTGTATTTTGTATATATTGTTTAAACTAGTTGTACTTTAGCTCAATCGCACAACCACATAGGAAACACAACTTCATTATGTGTTTAGTGACTATATCTACATGACCAAAATGCTATAGCTATATACTTTGTCCAAATTTCCTCAGTAGATTATCAGTACTAAAAACCAACTCACAACTCAGGATATACATAACCTTAATTTAAACTAGAAGATGATTGATCACGTTGACCCTGAATCTAAACCTACATATCTGACACAAATCAAAACCTAGTGGAAAGAAACTGCCTTTACTAACAGCATCAAGCCAGCACTATCCTAACAAGGATATAAATGTTAGCAGTAGTTACAACATCAGGTCCTTAAGCAAACACTATTGATGCCCCTGGCACTCCTTGAACATAAAGTCACCCTTTTCCTGATTTTCTACGAGACTGGCTTAAACAGGACCCACAATGATATCTACCCTCTACCAGGATACACAGCAGTCCAAAACTGCAGACCATACAAGTTGGGGGTGGTATTGCATCAAATACTCTAAACCAATTAACTTGTATTAGCACAATTGCTTAGTGATGAATATGGAGAATACAAATTTTGCTAATTTTATGTAAAATACCTTAAGACGCCTTTAACAATCGGTGCATTTACCGGATACCACACAAACATCCCAAACTTCAGTGAGAAATTAAAGGCACTAATAACAAAACAGACAAATGAATAAGCACCACCTTATCTTAGCTGGAGGTTCAAATCAACCTTGGCTACTAGAATGATCAGCCTATAACAAATAAATAAAAAAATAAAAGCACTAACATGCAGTCATAAATGGCTAGATCTGCTTTACACAACATTGGAAAATAAGGAATATCCACTAGGAATTTTTATTGACCTAAGAAAAGCTTTTGACAAGTAGACACGGCACCTATCCACAAACTTGACCTTATGGTATAGAGGCATGCGCTTGCATATTTCAAATCTTACCTTACTATATAGGTATCAGTTGTCACATTAAAGACACAGCTCAACAAATCCACACCACTTGATACTGGAGTTAACAGGGAAGTGTCTTTGTTCCCTGCTCTTCCTATATACATCAATGATCTTCAAACGTATCTCAACACCTGAAACCCATTTCTCTTTGCTGACGACACGACTTATGTCATCTTCACCCTAATCTTGCCTCCCTACACCATTGTTTAATGAGGAAAAAAAAAAAAAAAAAAAAAAAAAAAATATAAATAAAAAAAAAAAATAAAAAAAAAAAAATAAAAAAAAAAAAAAAATAAAAAAAAAAAAAAAAAAAAAAAAAAAAAAAAAAAAAAAAAAAAAAAAAAAAAAAAAAAAAAAAAAAAAAAAAAAAAAAAAAGGAAGAAAAAAATAAAGTGATCAAAATATCGACTAGGGATGACAGCAAAACTTAACTTAACGTGACAAACCTATACATTTATGTATGGTAGAAGAGAGGAGGTTGCGAAAATTAACATTAGATTCGGACAACATTCTAATTGCCGCATAATGAGGGCAAAATCCTAGGCTATACCTCGACAAACTGAATTCTGCACCATATCAACAAAATAACCAAAAATGTATCCCAAAACGGTTGGGAATCCTCTACAAGATACGTTAATACGGCAGCAAACTGTTCTCACACATACTTCACTTATATATCCATAACCTACTATGTATCTGTGCTTGGGGTTCAACTGCAGCATCACAACTAAAGCATAATAACCAACAAAAAGCCACAGTAAGAATAATCACTAAATGACATCCCTGCAAACACCCCCAACTCTTCATAGATCCTAAATTACTCCCTGTTGAGTACATCACATTACTATGTGCAATCTACATTACAGGACCTTAAATCCATATTAACCTAGACCTAAAATGCTTTTTGTTAGTTGGGACTGAACCCACAGGCACAACACCAGACACAAACATCTCTATGACATTCCCCGTGTCCGACTAAACCTTTACAAAAATTCAATTGTATGTCAAAGGCCTTAAATCTGGAACACCCCACTGAAAACTTCCAAAAACTGCAGACACATTCATCACCTTCAAAACTACCATCAGAAAAAACTTCTTATCTCCCTGATACACACATGTAACTTATAATCGAATAACTACCTGGTGGTCACACTTACATTCACTACCCCATTTGAACCATAAACAGAATTTATCAATCTCAATCTCAAATAATGAATTTAACTAGTCATAAGTTGGCCTGTGATACTCCATTACTGAAACTATGTATAGGGCCTAAACAAAAGCATTCACATTGCTAACAAAAACCACAAACTAATATTTAGTCACTTAGCCATACTACAACTTACCTCATTTATTTTGTAATATTTTATCTTAAGATTTAATATAAGTCTGCCCGAAATGCCTAAGCCATGCTAGGTGTTCTAGTGTACACTCTGAAATTATTATTTTACTAATGTAAACCACCAATAACCAAAATCTGTAACTCAGCATTTAAATCCTTCATAGAGAAATTAATTTGAATTGAATTGTATGAATTCAAGGGAGCTTTCATACTCCAGGTGTCTGAAAACATTGCTGGATACGATAATACTTTGTATATATTCTAGACAATAGTAATTGACAGGCAGGTGAAATGTTAACCTTAGTCAGTGTGATTGTTGACAATTTGAGTACTATTCAGTACAGAATTTTTATGTCCAGAACAAAGATTGGCTATGGAATCACAAGAACTGTTATAAATTCTAATTATATGAAATAAAACTTTATATAAATTAAAATAAAAATGAGAAAAAAAAAGGTAAATTGGCAACATTTCTGCAAGGCAGCAGGACTGGCTGTAGCCATCAGGACGCACATCCAGAGCCGCTTCACAGTCTTATATCTCGGTAAGTACTGGTACTAATATTTTTTTTTTTGGTCCTATACCACACAAAAAAAACAAAACAATTTTTTTATTTTCAAAATATTCGTGCGCCACATGCAGGTGAACGTAGATCTTCGTTTGGACCGTTAAGGGTTAAAAAAAAAAAACTTTTAAGAATGAGCAGTGATACAGCATTTTCCACACATTACAGGAGGCACTTGATTGACAGTTTATTTTTCGGAGGTATTTCTTCACATGGGGGCCAAACATTCATTAAAACCGATCTAGGAAAAAATATCCCTTGTGACCATTGCCTTACTATGATTAGCCTTCCACATCAAACACAAATTACTCTTGGTGCACTGTTTTTCTTGAACAACAATGGATTTTCAGAGTGATACACAAGTAAAGGCTTCAACTTTGAATTCCCCACTAAAGGCCATTTACTATAAAAACTTGAGAGTAAGCCAATCTTTCATAGGCTTGTGTACTGGCAGTGCGTTTCCTCCTGCGTGATGTAGGTCTTTTGGCAAATTTTCTGCCAAAGAGGCCTGTTTTATGTCACAATATTACACTTGTGGGGTTACGAATTCTCCTTTGTCTATGCACTCTATAAACTCCTGACCAAAACTTCTCAAGCTGCAATTTGTCAGTACTGGCAGCTCACCATGCCCCCTTATCACACTAGTGTTGCCACTACGCTCTTAAATTATCAAACCAACTTTTGCTGGCCCTCCTTAAAAAGCACAAGATCACCACTTGTTGCAGGCTTTTTCTTTATGAGATTGTCATGCAAATGCCTTGCCTTATCACTATTGAACCGAGTAACACTATCTACTGCTAAACTGTTTTTCGTAGCACACCAACAATAACTCTCCACATCTTTGAGGATTTGTTGATCTCCTTTTTGTTAGCATATCTACCCCCTTTTTGCAACACAGCACACTTTATTTCCTTTACATTCACCACGATTACGAAGTTGAGGGTTGTATTGGGTTTGCTTAATCCTGGCAAGCTCTGAAACACGCACTCCACTCTCATATTTTTTAATAATTTCCTTCTTGAATTTGATCTGATTCCTCACTATCTTACGAATGAGGCTTGACTAGATTTCATTGGGCCCACGTTGACTTATTTAGCAGTTGCAATCCCTAAAAAACATGGATTATTATGTATGAACCCGTGGGGTGATGGTCACGTGTTGGTAAACAATGGCACATGAGAATGTGAATGGCGTGGGAGGACTGGCTTTGTGAGTCGGTGGACAGGAAGAACGGGTACGGTGACGGTGCTGACAGAATCACGAGTAATCACGAAACCGCCGAGGCCAAATTTTGCCGAAAAAACTTGCCGAAAGTCGGATTTCACGAAAGTTGATTGCTGCCGAACTCGAGGAGGGTCCAAGTATTTTGTAATGCCTAAAAGCGCCAGGAATTCCACTGGAAAGGATATTAATGGCATTTCTGTTTATTTAAATGAGGGAGAAATTTATTTGATATACAAGCAAATTGGATATGAGCTAGGTCACAGAATAGATTAAACTTGTAAGTCGAGGTTCCATGTTTACCATGAAAAAATACATACTAATTAAAAAAACATAACTAATACATGACTAATCAAAAACTAAACTGCATATTGACTCGCACTCGCATGGGTAGCGGACTGCTGGAGTTTGAATTAATTAACTTAAATCTAGATTTGCCTCAAAATTGTTTGCATTAGTAAATATTCAAGAGATTATTTCCTAACTACCTTATAATCGGTTAACCCTTTCAAGGTCCAAGGCCAAATCTGAGAGTCACATCCAGTGTCCAAGAATTTAAAAAAAAAAAAAATTGTTATTTTTTCTTATGAATCGTTTTAGAGAATCTTTTTGTGGGTAATAAAAACAAAAAGTACGAAAAAAAAAAAAAAAAATTTGTGGAAAATTGACGAAATTATGCTCTCGCGAATTTTGATGTGTCAGCGATTATTTAATGAATTGGCGATTTTGCCGACTTTGGACTCCAATTTAGCCAATTTACATTATTCAATCAACAAATTCTTGCTATTCACTTAGTATACTTTATTCTATCGATTTGAGCTCATGAAATCGCCAAGTCAACTGTTTCAACTACAAATAAGTGATGGAATTGTTAATTTGGCCAATTTAACAAAAGTTCGAATATTCAAATTTTCAAAATAGGTTCCAGAAGAACAATGTAGGCATTCCTGCACTAACGAACATTTCTCTGTTCCTTTAGTTATGTTTTGAGGCTTTACAAATAATATTCCATGTTGATTTATTATTCACATAATGAATTTTATTCACACCAAAAATAGAAGATTTACTGTTATGCATACTGTAATAATTGTATAATATCATCACCATATTTGTGAATGTATATTAGACCCACCAGTGATGAGTATTAAGACGTGTGAGGTCGTTTGTTTTACTCAGAATTTCGGGCAAAAAATTTAACATTTCTGCTACTTTGAGTCAGTTTCCAAGCCATTTCCAGTGCTAAAACCAATCAAAAATCATCTCTATTTCTGTTATAGTCTTCCATTCTATCAAATGAGACCAAGGAAATCGAAATAAATATAAAAAAAAAACCATACGAAAAAAAAAACACTGCAAAGATGTGTTTTTAATCGAAAAATATGATTTCATTTTTTTTTCTCTCAGTATACACAGTGTGCTGCGGATCTGCTGTTTTATGTGGTGCACACATACCCAATAGATGTATTCTCTCATATCTAGGTCCAAAATGATTCACTACAGTTTATCAGAGTGAGCCTGGTGATCATGGCGTAGATCTACGGTTTGGACCCTGATCGTAATTGCGTAGATCTACGGGAGGACCCTGAAAGGGTTATAAACATACAAGTGTGATGTCACTTGCTGTTGAGAGCGGCCTCTTCAAGGGGGGCTCCTGTTGTGGTGAAGAGGATATTGGCCTGAGGAAATAGACTGTGGTCTCCTTCCTCAGACCAAACCTAATTAGCCCCAATCCCCCCTTTATTCTATTTTTTTCCTTCCCTATCCCATCCTCCCCTTTTCCTTTCCCTCCTTCCCCACCCTAGTTTCTAGGCCTTTTGTGTATCCATATGCACTCGCGCTACCGTCCACGGATGGGATATGGGGTGCACAATAAATAGCCACTTTTTTTCGGTCGGGAAAAATCTTAAAAATAAATCTCCCCACCCTTCCATTTTGCCCTTCCTTTTGGCTTTGGGATTTTTTCCCACAGGCATGTAGTTCCAGGTAGGGGAAGGGGGTACCGGGGTCCATCAGGTGCCCCCAAAAAAAAAACCCCAAAAAAGAAAGAAAAAATTTCATATTATCATCATCCGCCCCCCCCAAAAAACTCTATTACCCTCTTTCCAACCTTTCAGGGCCCCCCTACCCCCCCTTCCTTCCCAATAGATTTATATCCCCAAGTCATTCTACTTGTTCCATTCTTTCAAAATGACCAACATCTCAACAGCCCTTTTCAGATCTCTGATAATACTTTTAGTAACTCCACCCCTCCTCCTAATTTCCACACTATTAATTCTCTCCCATAATATTTACACCACATATTGCCCTTAGACACGACATCTCACTGCCTCCAGCCGCCTCTTCGCTGCAGCATTTTACAACCCGTACTTCCCCCTCATATAAGAGTGTTGGTACCACTACATTCTCATACATTTCCTCCTTTGTTTCCATGGATAACATTTTTTTTTTTGCCCTCCACAGATACCTAAATTGCATAACCTCACTTTTTTTCCTTTATCAATTCTTTTGGTTTAAACCTCTTTCCTTCGTAAACCATTCTCTGACAAATCAACTCCAAATATCTGAAAACATTCACTTCTTCCATACTCCCTCTCTCCAATGTGAAAATCCAATTTTTCTTTTTTCTAAATTGTTTGATACCCTCATTACCTTACTCTTATCTATGTTCATTTCAACTTTCTACCTTTGTAATCATAAGTGCTAAACCCACTTTGGGTCATATAGTGCTGCAGGGTAGGGCATACTAAAGGTTTAATATGCTTGATCAAAGACTGAAAGGGTGGAGGTATAACAGAGATAGTAAGGGCAGTGTAAAGTGCTGAAGGAAGTATGATCAAAGTTTGTGTAATAATCTATTGCTATCAAAACGTCAAAGGGAGTCTGTGTCTGTGTCAACGATGAGGGAGATAAAGGGTGTCAGGGTAGTGACGATGTTGGAGCTAAATTCGTCATGCTTGCTTGTAGTCAGGACAGTCTAATAGAATATAAGCAAACTGAAAATTTGGGAAAATGACAATTCTCGTAGTGGAATGGGTGCTTTTTCACGGGATACCCATGGTGTGTGCCGTATGCAAAGACGGGAAAGCGTTAGTCTCCCCGTAACGTTGAGATTGGTCTTCAGCAGGGTTTTCACCCAATTGTTTTCAAACATTACTGTTAACTTGTTGTATTTGTAGAATTTTTAGGATTAAGGGATTGGAAATTAGTGACAAAGAAACTGTCAGACCATAAAAGAAAACACATGATGATGCCTGTGCCTCTGATTCATGCTGTTTGGAAACAGAGCCTTGAATATCCATCTTAATATATCAATAAATGGTTCCCCTATTTCAAGACACACTGAGGGTAAATTTCTAGGTCTTCTCCTTGACTGTAATCTTAAATTTCATTTCCACATCCAGCATATATCCAAGAAAATTTCCAGATCAGTAGGTATCCTTTCCAAGATATGATACTATGTACCCCAAACGACACTCCTTACCCTATACCACTCTTTAATATATATCTACCTTACCTATGGTATTTGTGCCTGGGGATCAACCGCCTTAAACCTTTAATAACCCAACAAAAAGCTGATGTGTGGATGATTACCAGCTCCTCTGCTAGAAAGCACACCCCGGCACTTTTGAAAACCTGAACTTGCTAAATATATGAGACATACACTCATATTATTGTACCTACTACATATACAGAACATTAACCCTTTCAGGGTCCGTCCCGTAGATCTACAGCTTTACGTTCAGGGTCCAAACCGTAGATCTACGCCATGAGCTCAGCTCACTCTGATAAACTGTGAGTGGTACATTTGGGCCTAGATATGAGAGAATACATCTATGTGGTATGTGTGCACCACATAAAACAGATCCTGCAGCACACTGTGTATAATGAGAGAAAAAAAAATAAATCATGATTTTTCGATTAAAACAGCAACTTTGCAGTGTTTTTTCGTATGTTTTTTATAGTTGTATTTGCGATTTCTTGGTCTCATTGATAGAATGGAAGACATATTACAGAAATAGAGATGATTTGATTGGTTTTAGCACGGGAAAAATGGCTTGAAACTGAGCTCAAAGTAGCAGAAATGTTAAATTTTTGCGATATTCAAGAGTAAACAAACGACCTCACACGTCTAATACACGTCAGCTGGTGGGTTAATATACATTCACAAATATGGTGATGATATTTATACAATTATTACAGTATTGCATAAGAGTAATCTTCTATTTTTTGGTTGTGAATAAAAATTCATTATGTGAATAAAAAATCAAAATGGAATTTATTTGTAAAGCCACAAACATAACTAATGAACAGAGGAAATGTTAGTTTAGTGCCCGGATGCCTACATTGTTCATTCTGGACCCTATTTTGAAATTGGAATATTTTGAACTTTGTGTTAAATTGGCCAAATTAACAATTTCCGATCATTTATTTTGTAGTTTGAAACAGTTGATGGCGATTTTCTTGTGCTCAATCGATAGAATAGAAGTAATACTAGTGAAATAGCTAAGAATTTGGTTGATTGGAATAATGTAATTGGCCTAAAATTGGAGTCAAAGTCGGCAAAATCGCCGATTCGTAAATATCCCTGACACATCAAAATTCGCGAGAGCACAATTTCGTCAATTTTCCACCAAATTTCGTACTTTTTGTTTTATTACCTTCACAAAAAGATTCTCTACGATTTCATAAGAAAAAATAACAAATTTTTTTTTGAAAATTCTTGGACACTGGTGCATGACTCCAGATTTGGGCCTTGGACCCTGAAAGGGTTAAACTCCAATATAAACCCTCCACTTAACCCATAAACAGTCCAAACGTATACATACGTTCTTACTGCTAGTGCCCCAGACGTATATAAACATTTTATTTTTCCTGCGTGCAAATATGGCACGATTGGCCTGAAATGCCTTGTCAGCATAGAATGGGTCATAACACTCAGTGTGCACTGTATTAAAAAAAATCTGGGACCACTTAGTACCTTGTGGGAGCACCAGTTCAAATGAGTGCCTGCTAGAGCAAACAGCACAGCAAACACCTGGGATCCACTGATTTCATGTAGTATTAACTCTTACATTTTAAAAGGAAATTGATGTTGATCCCGAGTTTAGTGGCTTTGAGGTGGGTGTGGCCATAAGTGGGAGGAAATGTAAAAAAAAAATCGATAATAACCCATGTGCAACATTTGTGCAACACCCTTTCAGAATGTCTTATAACCTATGCCCTAAGTAAAGAGAAACAATTCGGGAACATAATACTTGTTTGTTCAGCAGGCTGGCTGATTGGCTGGCTGGCCAGCTGAGTGGCTGGCCGGCTGCCTGGTTCCATTTGTTTGTCTGTGTCTATCTCTCTCTGTCTCTGTTTCTATCTCTGTCTCTATCTTTGTCTCTATCTGTCTCTATCTCTGTCTCACAGGTACACAAAAATACAAGTATACATAGTGTAAATTACCTAGGATCACCCAAAAAATCCAGACAAAGTGCTATACTCTGCTTGAAGATGCAAGTAAATGTGATGACGATGACAGTCTTGTGGCTCTCTGAGACAAAGAGCTAGACGGATAGACAGATACACAGGGAGCTTGACAGACAAATAGACAGACCAACATGCTTGTGTACCAGCGAAAACAAAGCGAGGGCCGATGCTTATCAAATGTCACCTCTAATCTTTTATCAAATCTTATCACTGCACCCTCGCGAATGCTCATCAAACGTCAGCTCTTATCAAATGTTATCTTATCATGTCACTGTCAGGGGTGGACTTAGTTTTTCATGCTTCAGGGGAACTTATTATTACACATTATTATTATTACGTATCATCATCATCCTCCACCATCTCCTCCTCCACCACCATTTCTCCTCCTCCACCACTATCTCCTCCTCCACCACCATTCATCCTCCACCACCATCTCCTCCACCCACCATCTCCCTCCACCTCCTCAGCTCCTCCCCCACCCCCATCTCCTCCTCCTCCATCATCTCCTCCTCTACCCTCTCCTCCACCACCCTCCCCTCCCCCAAAAATCCCCTCTCCACCATTCCCCTCCACCCTCCCACCTCCATCATCTCCCCCCTTCCCTTTCCTCCTCCTTGTCTTTATTATTAAAAATTCCATATCCAAAAATTGCTGGGAATAAAAAATACTTTGTATAAAATTCCAGAATGGTAAGGGCCCAAAGGGCAGGTGTAAATGTCCCCCTGTCAGTGTCTTGCGGGAAATTTTATACAATTTCAGTACCTAAAAAGGTAGAACAAAGATTGGTTTTTAAATGCAAAACTATAAAAATTGAAAATTTCAAAACAAAAAAAAATATTTTAAAAAAAAATAGAAAAAAAGTTATCGGCAACACTTTGAAACGGCAGGATGGGGTTTTGCTGTAAAGTGAGCATCCAGTCCCCAACTTTGGGCCTATTTTCCTTTAGTTTGACTCAAAATTTTTTTTCTTAACACTTAGAAAAATGTGCTCTCTTTTTTCCCTTAAAAAAAAAATATTTTTTTTTTTTTAAAAAATAATTGGGGGACGGGGGTGTGAACGTATATATACGTTTGGACTGTTTATGGGTTAAGATAAGATAAGTTTTCGTTCGGTTTTTTTTAAACCCGGGGGGTTAGCCACCCAGGGAACCAAGAAAATAATGCTTTCCGGGGACTATCAAAACTTATTTCTTAGGGTCCTAACTTTTCCCCCCGGAGGACCCACACCAGTCAAAACACCGGTGCCTATTTACTGTAGGTGAACAGGCAATAGGTGTGGGAAAACATGTCGAAATATTTCCACCCCCGGGATCGAACCCGGGCCCCCCGTGTGTGAAGCGGGGCTTTAGCCAGGGCAACAACAGAATGCAGTCCAATACAAGGTAAAAGACACTCTTCGACATCCCCGTGTCAGCTCCCAATGAAAAAATGCAATGACAAAAAGGCCCAAAGATCATTTCAATTTCTATTTTAAATGCCCAAGCTTTGGTAAGATGGGTAAGGAAAAGGAGGGGTAAGGAGGAAAATTTTGGGAAAAAGGGTTGGAGGGGGGGGGGGGTAGGATATAAAAGGAAAAATGGCCCAACCACTTTGGGTAAGTTAAAAGTGAAAGTAATTGAAAATAATTCTTTAAAGGGTATAATATAACCCACAAGTAAAAGATATAATAGGTTATAAGTACATGACTCTGAATTGGTAGTAGAAAAAACAAGTTCAATTGCTTTTTTTTTTTTTTTTTTTTTTTTTTTTTTTCGCCATTGCACAAGGATATTGATACAACAAAAAAGGCAATAATTTTCTGGCGGTTTATAATCGTGACAATATTTCTTAAGGGGGTGTCCAACAATAGTAAATAGCTGATTTCCTTTTAAAAGTTTTTTAAGATTTCCCAAATTTGGGGGCGATGTTTTTCTCGTTACTGAAGGGTTCTGGGGGTATCCAATCTTTTCGTCAGGTAAGTTACTCAAAATCAGGGGGTCGAGGGTAATCATTTTTATGAAAAAAACGACAAACCCCCGAGGGAGAGTCATTCTTTGACCCTGTGAGGGGGAGTTTGAGGGTGTAATCGGGGGTATTTATCATTGTATGGGATGTTCTCTATCTGGATGTATAGTTTTGCATTGTATAAAGTTGTTTTTTTTTTTAGATTAAAGGCTACTTTTAGGGAGTAAAATCTTTTTTGTGTGTAAATCTCCCCATTTTTAACTTGTTTCCTGGTATCGGAAAAAGGGAAAAAGCTCTTTTTGGCCCCTTTGTAACCGTAATATTGTTTTTGTTTTAAAATGAATTGGGCCAAGGGTTTTCAAGTTAGGTCTTATTTCATTTTTTACAGATGTTTTTTTGATATGTTGGGGGCTTGATTAATCGAAAGAGTTTGTAAACATTTGTGTTTTGATCTTTTTGTTACATGAGATTTGAGTGGAGAAACCCCTGTCTATTTCTTCCCCAAGATCTTGTTGGGGTTTTCTATGCTACAGGTGTACCTTGAGGGAAAACCCCCCTTTATCTTCGAGGGTTAGCAAAACACCTATCTCTAACAAGGATTTTGCGGGATTGTGTAATTCCCCCATTTTTTTCCCCCAAAATTAATGTTCGACAAAGTTCCATATTCATTTTTCTATGACTCTCTTACTTGTTTTTTTCTGTTGGGGAGTTGAGAGACGACAGAAAAAAATCATCTGCAAAAACTGTGTACTTTTTGTGTCATTAATTTGGGTTTGGGGAAGGGTTTTCAAAAAATGTTAAAAAAAGGGACTGAGACAAAACCTTGGGGACACCAGGTCGGTAAAAAAGGTTCTGTCACTTGCCATAATGGGAATGATTTTTTTTGAGTTAAAATTTTATAAATCACTCTGAGAAAGTCCTTAGGGTCGGGTAGGTCAATGAGTTTGTATAAAAGGCCATCATCCAAAAAGCTATAAAAAGTTTTTATGAACATCCTGGGGGAAATTTAAAGGGCAAGATTGCCCTGTTTTTAGATTTGCAAAAGTGTAAAAAAAGACATTTTTTGATGATTGGTATTCTATGTGTTCAAAAAGCCAAATTTTTTTCAGTAAACAAGTGATTAAACTCCTTAAAATTCAATCTTTTTGGAAAGCTTTCTCAAGAACTTTTCCCATAAATTAAAGAAAAAATATGGTCTATAGTTCCCAGGTTGGTGGGTCTTTATTGGGTTTGCAAAAAAGATATCCTAGAGTTTTAAAAACAAGGGAAAAATGTCCGGGGCCCAAAAGAGGTTTTAAAGATATTTCCAAGGATGTTTGAAATTTTCTGGTGGGTTTTTATTTGTTTCATTGTTATTCCAAGGGGCCGGGGGCTCATTTCTCATTTTCCAAAAACCCTGACTTATCTCTAGTAATAAAATGGGTCTAGAAAAGGGTGGGTATCTTCAAGGTTGAAGTATCGAGGGTAGGTAGTGGTTGTGACTTCCAAGTTCTCACTTCCTTTCTTTTTACTAAGTAATGATTTTTTTAAAAATTGACGACTGTTTTGGAGAGAGAATTTTTCCCAAAACTCCCCATCAAATTACCCGGCCCCTTGGGGACGTAAGTTTAATTTAACTCTTCATCATCCTCAGTAAAGGTATAAACTGGTAGTTGGGACCCTTGTGCTTTCCCCCAAAAAAGTTGGGTCTTACCCCAAAATTTTTGTGGTTCAATTTATATTGATTAGCTTGAAAAACTAGAAATTTCCTATGTCTTTTTGTGTTGATAATCAGTTAATTTTTCGTGCCTTAATGGGGTGCATTAGCTGCGGGGGTTTTGGGGTTTTGAAGTGCCTTCGACTTCTGCTTGATAATTTCTTAAAGGTCTCTAATTTCTCTAGTAGGTTTATATTGTTGGTATTCTTTGGGGAAAAGTAATTGGCAGTTTCATTGGTCTTCAATTATTCGATTTGCAGGGGCCCAAGCATCATCAATTGACTGGAAGGGAATTTTCCAAAGACACAATTTCTTCACCCGATATGCCCCAAGGGGGCAAAACCCCAGGGGTTAAGATTGGGGTTTGGGGTTCAGGGATTCTAAAAGGGGAAGTTTGTGTTGTATTATAACGGGATATGGCAGATCCTACTTTCCACCCGGAGTATACGACAGTGAAAAATGTCACGTCCTTTTTTGTAGTACTTTTCTGGTGTTCCGGGGTGGGCATGTACATTTAAGAATGGGGCCTTAAATGAAAATTTCTGCTGTATGTATTAAAGAGTTGTTTTCCCTTTTTAAATCCCCCCTGATTCCGCCCACGTTAAAGAGGGCAGGGGTTTAGCATTAAAATCTCCAGCTAGAAATTGTTGGAAATTTTTGCTTTTCCAGTAGAGGAATTGACTCTATTAAAGGTGTCTCGGGGGAAAATATCCAGTTTTCTATCACAGTTGTCCATGCGACGTTGTTTTCTATTGCAAGAATGTTACTTATCCCCATGAATATTTTTTAAAGTATAGCCTAATTTAACCAAGGGCTACCCCTAAAATCCTCCGATTTTCACGTACAGTATCCAGTAATTTATTGTTGATCAACTCTTTGAGCTGTTCGTTCAAAAAAAATAACATGGGTTAAGTTATTAGTTCAACCTAAGAAGGGAACGGGTTTTTAAAGAAATGTTGAAAATTTAGTTGGGAAAATTGTAATCCCCTATTTTTTCTTCGATCGTCACTGCGTTCTGAACGCCTCAAGTAATGTAGGTTTTTTTACACTATTCCTGTGGGCCTAAGGGAGGGGAAAAACTTTTGCTGGATGCTTTTGTTTAAAAATGCCTATCTTCAAGAGGGGTAATATTAAAAGGGTCATTAGAATCGTTAATCTCTCATAAAACTAGGGAGCTATTTTCAGTTTTAGGAACAGAGGTCGTGAAGTTAAGGGAGATGTGTAGGCTAAAATGAATATTAATTTCAAGGGAGTTACTTGGGGAAAATTCCTTTTCCGGATCGCTACAATAGCGGAAAATAGGGCCCCTTCTGGGGCATTGTTATGTTCAGGTGTTGACTTTTCGGTTGGGGGAGTTGACAACCCGGGTTTGCGAGGAGGGCATCCTGGGCCCGGGGTGACTTAGGCTTATTTTTTGATGTAGATAGGTACATATTTTTGTTTGAGAAAGGTGGGGCATAAGGCCCTTACATTTTCAGGGATAATGATGGGGGTGACCCATTTGCCCTTAAAGTCATTTTTAAAAACCGAGGCAGAGTTGAAAATTTTCACCCGCTGTGTCTTTGGCCACCAAGTACATTAGTTGTGCTCTCGTTATTCCCCTCTGTGGATTTCCCGAACACTAATGCATGAACCTTGTTGTTGTGTCTGTTGTAAGTGGGGGTTTTGATTGGGGGGCTCCAAAGGGGGGAAATCCAAACATTGGAAACCTTGGTAAGCCTGGGAGCCCCCTTGATCCAGGGAAGCTGGGAAGGAAAGTTTGGGGAAAGGTTGGCGGGGCCTGGGGGGTGGTCTTTTAAAGTGGAAGTTTCTTGGGGTCAAGAATTTTCGCATTTTCCCTTTTTTTTTTCAGGGGCAAATAGCAGAAACAGCATTGTGTTTTCCATTTCAGGGACACATTTAGGTGAATTTTTATTGGAAATAGTAGGAAAGTTGGGCCCGAGCAAATGTACAAAATTTTCCTTTTGTACTGCTTTGTTGTTGTTATGACCCAAAGGGTAAAAAAAATTTAAACTTGTGTCCACTGACAAAAAGTTCCTAAAATTTGGGCAGATTTGCATTGGTATGAAAATTTGAAGCCCTTTTAAAACAAGTTTGGCCTCCCCGGGGGTCTCGAGTATTAATTTTAAGTTACCTTATTGTTTTGGATTCGGAATTTGTGTGCTTTTAAACCCAAAGGGCAGAATTCCGGCATTAAAGTTATCAACAATTTCATTAAACGTGCTGTGTTTCAAAAACGTTGTTTGGCCCCAAACACAGTCCTTTTGGTTGATAGCTTCATTGCAAAGGGGACAAAACCAAAATCCTCGTTTTTTCCCCGACATCATGCTTTAGGAGTTGAAGTAACTCTTTTTCCGGAGAGGGGGAAAATAGCTCCACGTGGGTTTAAAAAAAATCACTGGAGAACGTTTAATTGAGCAAATACATTTGAGAATGTCTTTCATGGATTTGATTTCATCAATGCGTAATCTTCACGAATTGCCCTGATGTGGGAGGGATTGGCAGAGGAGTTGCTTAACAAAAAAAGGGATCTTTCCTAATGTAGCCCAACATCCTATTTCAGCATTATGAAGGGAGCCCCCAAGATAGCCTACCCCCGAGTAGTGAGGGGAAAGGGCCAAGGCAAAGATCGCGGATTTTAAAAAAACCCCACGGGCTCCAAAGGTCAAAAGCCCTTTTGTTAACTCGCCAAGCGAAGTGCCAAAATAAGAAGTAGGGCATCAGAAGGGTGCAAGTATGTGTTTTTAAGTGTGTGGGCCCCGTGTTGATGTATGGGTGAGGGGAGGATGGGGAAGGATGGGGGAGGGGGGGAGGGGTGAACAAGCAAGCAGACGCCTTCCCCTTTTTGAGGGTGGGGTGAATGACGAAGCAAGTTCCCTTTAGCTTGGTGAAAATACTCAGGATACCAAGTAAAATTTTCGAGCAACAGTGTTCAAGTTGCTCGCTGTGAGGGAACGACACGTCTTCTTCCACGGTGGTGGGGCAATCTATGTCCCCAAAAACTGGAATTCACTACCTGAACCGGTAAAGGATCCCTGACTGTTTTTTAAATTTAGGACTTTTTTTAAAAATCATCTTATCTCTCAATACTAACCAAAACAACTTCTAATCAGTTATATTTATGACCTCTAGCCCTATTACACCGGGAAAATCCTAGAGGACTAGTACCGAACTTGCACACAAAAATCACTCACTACGAAAGAAAAAGACTTGGAAAGACGATGCAACATCCCCCCAATGAAAAGCAGGGGTGTCACTAACACGTTAAGAGACCATACAATAAGTGTCAGGGGCCCGAGACTGTTCAAACTGCCTCCCAGCATACATAAGGGGGATTACCAACAGACCCCTGGCAGTTTTTCAAGTAGGCACTGGACAAGAAACCAAAAGTCGGTTCCTGACCACCCGGGGCTGTGGTTCGTCGTTGGTTTGCGTGCAGCCAGCAGCAACAGCCTGGTTGATCAGGCTCTGATCCACCAGGAGGCCTGGTCACAGACCGGGCCGCGGGGGCGTTGACCCCCGGAACTCTCTCCAGGTAAACTCCAGGTAATTAATTGTAAATACTATTGTTTTATTATGTGCAATTTCAAGATTATTCTTATAAACCTCCACCTTGACTACCTTGCATTAGTATTAAGATTAAATAAAGATTTTAATTAAGAGTTAACCACTTATCTTGCCCAGATTTAAGCAGTTATTATGTACTAGGATTAGTCTGCCCGAAATACCTCGGCATGATAGTGGCTTTTTTTGGGTACGTATTTAGCAAACCAAAATTGTAATTAAAACATTGTAACCTTTACAAAGTAATAAAATCTTTATTCTTTATTCTTTAACAAAAAAGGCAAGACCAAAATGGAATGCAGTTAGCTGACTGTGAAGTCTTGGCTTATGTGTTCATTTTTAATAATCCTTATAACCCCAATAGTCTGCATCACAGTACTCGTATAATGCAAATGAAAAATTAAATTTAAATTTTAAAAAATTAGAGATATTCTTCCCTTGGATCAAACTTAATTGTCTTCCACTCCTTAGGCACGTTATTACTCCTAAGGGGTTTTGCACTATTATGAATATAAATACATAAATGAATGCCCAAAAAAGAAATTACAGAGAGCACAAAGAGTTATCAGATCCCCTTAATTATGTGTACTAGTTATATTTTTTGAAAATCCTATCTCCAGGTACTGCATGACACTTCTTCAACTGTTTCCAATATATTAGTCATTTTTGTTCGACAGACCCACCTGTTACAGAAGCGAACTTCTCAGCATTTTAAAATATCTAAATGTATATTATTCATCTGGGTTTCTTGAAACAGAGGAACTGGAGCTACATTCCCTTTTAGACTGAACCTGATTATCTTTTACCTGAGTGCTGCAAGACTTCCCCGGAGAGATGCTTTCATGCCAGTGAGGGGCTCTTGATGTAAGCAATTAGACTTTCTCCCTTGAATTGTATTTGATTGTCGGGTTCCGCAGGTGTTGTATGGCCCCTACATGTTCAGTGCATCTCCATAATAATATGTATATCCTTTTTGGGTTTAGTGCTTTCCCACGAGTGGTCACTGTAGGTTTAAAAAAATATTAAAGATTTTATTTCTTTGCAAAGGTTACAATGTGTAATTACAATTTTGATTTGTTAAGTACCATAAAAGGACGCCACTATCATGCTGGGCATTTCAGGCAAACTAATCCTAGTACATAATAACTACTTAAGTCTAGACAAGATAAGAATGGTTAACTTTGTAATAAATCTATATTTTATCTTAATACTAATGCAAGGTAGTCAGGGTGGAGGTTTATGAGAATAATAATTTGAAAATGCACATATGTTGTGGAAAAATACTGTATATATTTTCCAGAAATTTCAGTATTTATATGTAAATAGATGGCTATACTGTATTTAATAATATTATGTAATAGAAAACGGAAAGCTGCGTCTGCGGAGAGGAGACTCGCTCTTGGTTTTGAATTGGATACAACGTTAGTGTAATGGGAAGGAATTTTCGACCTCTAGAGGTTAAATTGGGCTGAACACTCTCAAATAGGAGGCAAAATTGTTGGACATGCATTCCTGCATAACTTGAGATATCAGACGACTGGACAAGACAGCTCCATGAAACCTCAGATAGCTCTCTAGATTTGTGTATAATTCTGGCCAGTGTTTTCATAAATTTAGTTAGTGAGGTTTTTCTGAGTATGATACAACTTAATATCCAGTCAAATTGGTGAGTGATATTAAGATATATTTTCCTTCTGTTATGTAATTGTGTATATATATAACCATTTATTATTTTTAATATACAGTCCACAAAATTTATATATTTACCAGTATTCCTGGTTATACATATTTCATTGGTAATTAATAGGTCCAGAGCAACTTGTGGATATGACAGTGGTAGGTATCGAAGGGGGACATTTTTTGTGACCTAGGTGTCCCAAATTCCTACTTGTCTAACTGATAAATAATAATTATCTTTGTTCATTTACTGTTATGTATATAATGATACATTCAGCTAAATGCAATTTTCCACATTTAATTTGCCCGTTGGTCCTTCTTGAACCAGAGGTAATTAGTGAAGTCATTAATTAGTTAATTACTTAATAATTATATGTGAAATAACAGAAGGAGGTGGATGTTAAGTTCACAAATTAATTTAATGCGTAGTGGATTATAATAATTACAATATTAATTTTGATAAGATAAGTCAAGTGTGGCTAAAGATTATATTAATGTGTATAAGTGTATGTGTAATTGACAAGCCAAGTGTAGCTAATTATATTAATGTGTATATTAATTTTGCTATGCCAAATTCTGGCAAGGATTTATTAATTTGTGTAATATTAATTTTGATGAGCCAAGTTTGTATTAATGTACATTTAAAATTTATATTATACATGTATTTGCTAAGCTCAGTAGCTAAGATTTAT
>NC_069473.1:29699900-29726937 GCF_026875155.1 Cherax quadricarinatus | reverse complement strand
TCCCCTCAATTTTTGCACTAAAAAAACAGAGGGGCACAATTCACGGTGTTAGGATTTATTTAGGGAACCCCTTGCTCCAAAAATTTTTTCTTGTACGCCCCTGTAAAATTTAATTATTTTGGAGCTCCCAATTTGTGCTCATTTGAGCCACTCTTATTTTTGGCGATTAAAATGCGAGCCCAAAAAAGCATTGGAAAACTCACAGTTTGGAATGTAAGGCAATAAACTGTTGTCACCTTAAACATCAGTAATGTGCAAATTTTTGGTGACTTAAACCCCACATATCTATGGAGGCCCCTTGATCTGTGTTTGGCTTCAACTTTACTTCTGCCAGCTGGAGTTTCCCCTTTGTAACAATATAAGTCTGATCATTTCCCTAGGCTAACCTCACTGTATTGGAATATTTCCCTTCCGGTGGGATATTAAAAGGGGAAACCTTTTTAAAATTTTCCCCACGATCAGCAGAGACTTTGTTGCACATGTAACCAAATTCCTAACCCAATAAACAAATGCGTTTCGCCCAATATTTCTTACTAGTGCTTTTTTAAAAACTTTGGAGAAGATTCTTAATCGTTTCTGTCAGAAAAAAAAATTTTTTGTCTCCCCGGTTACATGGTTTCATGAATGGAAAGGCGTGCATCATTGCTAGCCACCTTTCCCCCTGCCGCTGACAGTCTACACTACCTTCCTTGCCCTTTAAATCGCTTTCGTTGCCAACCGACAGTAATCTTTAGTGAATTTGCAAAAAGGATTTAAGGATGGTTCTCCGCTGGATTAAAGGTACCTGTCCAACAAAAAATCGTCTGTGTTGTTCCGGGGGACATAGAAGTGAAAGTAAGTAAGTTTATTCGGGATACACAAAACAGTTACATGAATTATTACAAAAGCAGCTATTGTGAGAACCTTTGGAAACCCAAAAAAGTGGGGCAGAGTGATTTTTTCCTTTTGGGATTGAATTAGGAACCCCCCAAAGGGGGGTTGTCAGTCCCCATATTTAATATTCAATTAATGCATTCTTTTTGCTATGCCTAGTCACCCCCCAAATTTTGTGTTAGTTTTTCTGATGAATAATGATTACACCACCCATTTTCCCAACACCCAAAAATTTTTCATCATGTACTAGCCTCGTGTCAGGACCCAGGGTTGATAATCTCTCTGATAAAACAAAGATATCAATAGGGGCCCTCGCGTTACCACTAGACCACTAGCCCAATAAGATTCGTCCAATCGGTATATTTTACAACCCTAGGGGGTTTGCAAAGGCACCACTGTGACCACAAAAGCAAGTTTTTACAGACGAATTCCAGTTGGGCCTGACGAACTTAGCCGGGGAATGGGTTTTTTTGCAATCGTGTCTTACGATTTCGTGAGTCATTTGGCTATTTAGATTAAATTTTAATAGGGAAAGTACCAAAGACCCTTTACCAACAGCCATTATAACATCTTGTTTAAAACATGCATTTTTAAAAGAATAAACTCAAGACAGCATAGTGTTACTATTAGGATATTAAAGTAGTGACTCTGTCCTATTTTTTCAGCATAACCCTACGCACTTTATTCCCTTATAAATCATGCCATTATTTCTTTGATCATGCATAAACTACAAATCATATAAACTCAAAAAAGAAAGAATTGTTTATATTCACAGGCATTTCTTAAATAAACTTTTTTCTGGATTTCTATTGGGAAAATCATCAATTATTTCTGAAAATCAATATTTCTTGTTAGATCAGACTCAATGGTCAAAAGGCTAGGTTGCAAAATTTTTTTGGCTCATTGTTGAACGGAGCTGGTTTTTCCTCTTTTAAAAACAGAAAATAACGTTCCCCTTTCACATTAGTGGGGGAAGATTAGGTAAAGGGTTTACAAATGTCAACATTCAAATTCAAATTAAAATTCAAAGTTTATTTTATAAGGATTCAATGTGAGTTACGAAAATTTTTTATTTTTTTGGGTTTTCATGTAGAAAAATTTAGATTACAGAGTGTACCCTAGAACGCTTAGCATGGCTAGGATTTCGGGGGATACTTAGTTTTTTTCTTAAAAGTAAAATATTCAAAATTTTTGAGGGAATGGGATTTGGCTAAATGACTAAAAATATTTTGATTTAGCAATGTAATGCTTTTGTTTTTTCACATAATAGTTTCAGTATTGGGGGTATCACAGGATTTTATTTTAAGATTGGATTAATATTCTGTTTATGGCCCAAATGAGTGAGCGGTGTAAGTGTGAACCCCCAGGTGGTTTTCGTGAAGTTAGTTGAGGGGTTATCAGGGGGATAAAGGGGTTTTTTTAGTGGTAGTTTTGAAGGTGATAAATGTGTCTGCGTTCTAGATTTCTCAGGTAGGGTATTTCCCAATTTTTGGGCCTTTGACTACATTGAATTTTTGTAAAGGTTTAGTCGGACATGGGAATGTGTTAAGATTTTTATTTTGGGTTAGCCTGGGGGTTTTGTCAAAACTATCAAGAAGTTTTTTAGGTAAAGGTTGATATTAAGTTTAAGGCCCTGTAGATATGGATTGCACATTTTAAAAGTGTGGATGTATGAACGGGGAGAAAGTTTAGATTTTTAAAGAGGGGGGGGGTGTGCTGCCGGGGATGGGATTTGTGATTTTTCTTTTGCGCTTTTTTTGGGTTATTATTGGCTTTGGGTGTGTTGCTGCATTTTGACCCCCAAGCACAAATAGCATGGGTGGGTTGGATAAATAAGTGAGTGGTATAGGGGAAAAGGGCTTTTTGCGGCACTGTACGTATCTTTGGGGGGGATCCCAACCTTTTTGGGATATTTTTGGCTATGCGGGATATGGGTTTGAAATTCAGGTTTTTGTAAAGGGATAAGCCTAAGAATTTTCCCCCATTATTTCGGGTAATTAGGGGTTTTGTCAATTTAATTTTAATTTGTGCTCTCTGTCGTCCCCAAACTAAGTAGAAAGTTTTGTCGGGTTAAGCGAAAGTTTTTTTTGGCTGTCACCAAGTCGATTTTTTAAAACAGTCCTCATTCACAAGGGTTTTAAAGGGGGGGCAAGATTAGGGTGAAATGACATAAGTCGTGTCCAGAAAGAAAGGGGTTTTAGGTGTTGGGATCTTTTGGAAGGTCATTGATGTTATGAGGAAGAGGGGGGCCAAGGACCCCCCCTGCGGAACCCAGTTCAAGGGGGCCGCGTTGCTGTGCTGTGTTTTTAATGGTGCGTATGATCCCTATTAGTAATGTAAGATTTGAAAAAAGCAAGGCGGGCCCTCTTATACCGAGTGGTCAAGTTTGTGGAGTGGATTTCGGGGTTTTTACTGTGTAAAAAAGCTTTTCTTAGGTCAAAAAAAATTCCTAGGGGATTTTTCCTTTTTTTCCCAATGCTGTAAAAAACAGATCTGATTTTTATGATTGCATCATTATGCTTTATTTTTTCCCGAACCAAACTGGCAGGGTTTGGGATGTTTGGTCTTATAAATGAATACAGTCTCCTGTGCACGAGTTTTTTCAAAAATTTGGATAGCAATGGTAAGTTAGATATTGCCAAAGTTTTTTAAGTCTGTAGGGGCACCCCTTTATGTATTGGTTAACCCTTGCCTCTTGAGTAGTTTGGGAAAGGGGTGTCTCTATTGACTTGTTAAAAAATAATGAAATAGCATGCGAAAGGGGCTGGCCGCTCGCTTGTACAGAAAAGGTGGGACATGAACAGATTCCCCCGGGTTTTTTTTAAATGATTTATGATCTCAAGACTTTTCCCTGGGTCAGTTGGTGCAAGATGAAAGGGAATTAGGGAAATTTCCATCTAGGTAGTCCCCGGGATGGGATTGGTATGTGGGATTTTACTGGCGAGATTAATCCTATTTTAGAAGAAGTCGTTTTTCTTTTCTGTGTCATGGGATGAGTGGGGGTTTCATTTGGTTAGTTAGGACAATATTCTTGGTTTTTCCAGTTGTGGGGGCCCCCAAATCTGAAGAGTGTTTTCCAGGTCTTTTTTATATCCCTTAGTATCTGTGAATCTACTGGAGTAGTATAGTTGTTTTGGCTTTTTTTATTACTTTTTGGGGAGAGCTGATGAATAGTGTTTAAAAATATCTTTGTGTATTAAGCCCCGTTATATTTTTTTTATTTGGGTTTTTGTCATGGATTTCAAATTGGGATGGTTTGCCATGGGGGAACCCAAGCCGTTTGTTTGTGATCGTTTTGTTTTTATAGGACAATGTTTGTTGTATAGTCTAAGTAATTTTTTAAAGAAAGATTCTTTCCAGAAAAACCATCCCAAATTGGCCTTTGGGAATTTGTAGGCCAATAAAACAGTCTCTGGTCGGGTGTGAACTTCCTTACTGGGGCCCCTCGCCCATGGAGTCTAAATGAACTTTGTTGTATTCAATGGGGTTTACAAAAGTTTGTCAGGAGGAAGGTGGGTGTGGTCTGTATGCTATCGGTGTTTTTCCCTGTTTTAAGGGGGTATTTTATATTGGTCCATTTTGGGGTTTCAAATTATGGTTGCACTTGTCTCAGGACCCGGGTTGGTTTATTTTATTTTTTGGTATGAAATGTGTTTTTCCCATATTGTTGATAAAAATCATTTTCAGGTGATCATCTATAACCCAAAGGTTGATGTTGAAGTCCCCAGCTAAGAGGGTGGTGCTTATTTCATTTGCCCTGTTTTTTATTAGTGATTTTAAAATTTTCTCACCAAAAATTTGGGGATTTTTGTGTAAAGGTATCGGGAAAATGGAAAACCAATTTTTTTATAGGCGCTAAATTTTTTTTAACAGTAAAATTAGAAAAAATGTATTCCCCATATTAAACACAAAAGAAAGTGGTGCTAAGACAAGATAATAGGTTGGGAGTAATAGATTGCAAAAACCCCCCCCAATTTGGGTTTTGTTCTGCAGTTGTAAATTTGCTTTGTTCCGGGAAAAGGGGTAGATTATCTATTGTGCCTCCCTTAACCCAAGGTCCAGTAAGAATAATGCAGGGGGAAGGGGGTTTTTTAGGGGATTCAAAAGGGGTGGGTAGGAGGTCATCATTAGGGAAGTTTTTTGGAAAAACCTGCTTTCTTAAAGTTTTAAACAGCTGAGGGGGGAAAAATTTTTTCAGGTGGAACTTTAATCGATTCCTATACCCAGAAAAAAGAACTTTTCTTAAAAAAAATGTTCCTGAACATCGCTGAAAGGTGTTGTTGGGAACTTTAATGCGCTTCTCTCAATTCTGCATCTGGCATAGTAGTAATTTTGAACAGAAACCCCAAACTTGTTCATTGAGATTCTGGTAGATTTCTTTTCTTTTCACCAATTCTGTAATCAATGAATCCAGAATGACGAAGTATGTAGCTGTCTTACATTTCTCCCTTTGGGTAGCAACACATTCATTGTCTGCTCTTCAAAATTGCGTTTCCTCTTCCTTGACCGCTGATGATCAGCCCGGTAACTGTAGTCTTTCACCAGCAGTTTAGCTTTTCTTTCAAACATTTCAAAGCTTCATCATTGCGAATGACTTACAAATTCCACTAAGGCCTGCATAGAGGTTACACAAGTAGCAATTTCAATTTAAATTTTCTGAAGTGTCTTGTTCGTGGCTTTTAACCTTTCCCAGTTTTTACAGTCCCAAAGCACACAGAGTAATTCAAAATCTTCCAATTCTTATGCTAAGCTGACTGCTTCGCTTCTTGTAGTCGCTGTCTGGTCTTCATCCTCTGCTATTTGGATCAAAGCAGAACGTATTCAGCAAAGCTGTCTTTAAAAAGCATGTGTTGCATCATGCTGCGCTGACCACCTTTTTGGGTTGAATAATATTTGATGACATCTCCATGAATGGTTGACTTGAGTATACTCCACCGATGCGTTGAAGCAGAGAAAAAATTAAAGAATGCTTGTAAAAGCCCAAAAAAATGAAACTGCAGCGACACAACACTCCGCAGCAAAAGACCCAACAAGTTTTAAGAGAATGTGCTGAGCAGGGCACATATTCAACAAGTGGGTTGATTTGCTTGATACGGCTTGCAATCCTTATATTTACCCGACATGTTACTTGCATTGTCGTAGCTCTGGCCACGGCAATCCATAATAGAGAGATCATGTTCAAGCAGAGTATCCAGTACTACATTCATCATTGTTTCTCCATCATGGCCTGAAAGAGGAATAAATTTTTATAAAGCACCCCTACAGGCTTACCACTGGAGTCGACAAAGTGAACAATGAATGTCAATTGATCTGTATGTGAAATATCGGGTGTTGAATCTACACTTATTGCAAAGTATTTGCAGTTTTCACAGCTGCTATGATGTTATTGAGGACCTTCTTAGTCATCAGTTCAATAAATTCATTGCATATAGTAGATGACATGTAAGATACAGTGCCTCTTCCTGCATTCCCAAGGCGTGACACATGATTTTGCTAAGAATGGATCGAATTGTGCTAACAGTTCTATGATCCCCAGGAAATTACCATTGTTTTCCCCGAACCAAAAACCTCATTTTCTCCACGGAAAGCAAGTCCTCTTAGAGCTAAAATTTTACAACAGCAACAACTCTTTCTAGAACTTTTTTTCCAATAAGGGGCACTCCTTTTCAGTTTAAATTTTCCAAATGAGAATCCAATAAGCCTTTTTTCTGTGCACGAAATACACTGGCTAAAATGGCTCCTTTTGAGTGGTGCTGTTTTCATGTTCCTCGATATGCTTGGAATTTTTTCCAGTCATTGAACCCCTGTGTGAAGGATTTTCTTTGGTAGAAAATAGCTTGCATGCTGAACAGTACACTTTTCCTGAGCTTTCAGAGTATACCATCCATGATCTTTTCACAGTTTCTGAATTTGCAAGCTTCCTATAAAACAGATGACTTTAAACATCGACGACTTCCATCATCATAAATCCTTGCTGATATCCTAAATCAATGTTCAGAGTTTTGACTGAAGTTTTTTTTGCAATGAAAGCATTACGTAGAGAATCTGGGGTTACATTTGGCAATGAGGCAGGATCTTTTTTAAGACAAATCCTGTGGATGAATTCCATTGAGACATTGAGAGGAGACACAAAAGAAGTAGATGCTTGCTGGAAAAAAATGGAGGGGGCTTCCTGTATGATCTGACGTATCTGCAATTCAACTGTACTGGTAACATCAGAAACTGTTTTCGTGAGCATGTCTGTGATCTTCTGCAGCTTCCTACATCTTTCTTTTTCTGTTCTTCTTCTTGAATTTTCTTCTTTCTTTTCTGTGACCCACTCTCATAAAGAACGTCCAACATCTCGTTCACGAGATGCCATAATGAGGATGTATCACTGCTGTAATCATGCAAATACAAATTTTTCATTATCAATTATTATTAATTTATTATAATTAAAAAAAATTCTGTCTATTGGGGGAAAAATGGCCCTTGTAGCCCCCTTTCCTCTGGGTGCGCATCTAAAAATTCAAAACGTTTCCAGAAAGGAGTCATATACAGAACTTTTACCATAGATTAGGTTAGTGATTTTGGGCTACGAATATTTTACTAATTCATCCTCCTTGATCTCCAATTTACTTAAACAGAAATATACAGAGTCCAAGAACAATGCACAATGGTATTTATATTACCATTTTCATAACTAAACTAATCATTATATTTTGCATGATATATGGCCTACCACCATAGATAAGGACAAAGAGAATTAAAGAATGCAGGGGCAATTTTCAGTTTCACCCAACCAACGATTTTTTTGATGTGGCTTATGTGTTTCTGGGGAAAAATGTAGTAAATTAATTGATGTTCTACATCACTTCTGTCGCAACTTGAAAACTAAAGCATTTGCGACGGGAAATGATGTAGAAAATCAATCAATTGAGATTTGTTATTGATAGATAAAGACTTAAAGACGGACAAAGTGCTTTTAAAAACCTACAAACGGAAGTCAGTTTGCGTTTTTAGGTTTTTTTTTTTTATAGTATTTTTACCAAAAATGCGTCCTTTTTCTGGTCCATGCATCTTTACTGGTCAAGTAACCCTATCAGGTACCTCCCTTAACCATTTAGAGGCGAAAACAAACATTTATCCATACACATCAATGTCCCATCAACAACACTTCAGTTAATTTTTCACAGTACAAGTCTAGATAAACGTGTAATTACTACAGAAAATTGGAGAGGAATCTCCCATACTCAAACCCCTTTACGGGAAAACACAGCTGTTCTGATGTAAACAAAGGCGTGTTGAGTGTTGCCATCTATGGTTAGGGTTTTTTTATTTTTATTTTATTTTATTTCATTATTTATTTTTGTTTTGATTAATTTTTAAAAATCAATTTTACTCTCCAAACACTTGAACTTTTTAGGTAGCGGCCCCTTTGCACTTGCACCATGTGCGCAGTCTTGGATGAGCCCCTGAACCTCTTGGACCGCGGGGCCCCCAAATGCACGGGGCCCTAGGCAAATGCCTAGTTTGCCTATGCGGTAATCCGGCCCTGCACCCAGCTTATGCTGCTGCAGTGTCGACAGCCACCCAGACATGCCCAGTGACCCAGCCCCGACTCAACGGGTCGTCCAGCTCAATGCCTGCAGAGGTAATGGTCGAATCCTTTCCGGATCGACTGAAGAAAACCATCGAGGTCATCTCAGCACCCTCTGTCGCCTGCTGCCATCGGCAGAGGACCCGGGGCGCCTGCAGGCAGCTCTTGTCATGGATGCTGGGCGTGGTCCTACTGGACAGGAAAGACTCAATGGGAAATTCAAGCCATCATCCAGGAGTCCTTCTAGTCTGTGATGGAGGAGGCCCCCGAGTCGCCAACAACGGACGACGAGTCCCAGGCAGAGATGGAATCAATTTAGCCACCTCTGCGGGCCCTTGAAGATTCCTCCAGTGGAACAATTTGGGGCGCAGCGGAAAAAAACACTTAGTGATTGAAGTGCGTTCAGATGAGGTTGATGTCTTCCTGTTTCAGAGACATCACCGATTGTCACGTCAAATGCAGCACGTTTTCCGGGATTCTCTGCCTACTTCAGCGCCTGGAAGGGCTTGCAGGGCACGTGATCTATGTCTGACCATATCCTTTATTCATCTCACTGTCCCATCACTGTATGGAGGGTGTTGAGTTAGCTGTTACCCTACACCTGGCGATGCCTCTCGTGTTTACAATATTTACAGAAGCCTCGTAACCCCCCCTTTCTTTCAGAGGTTCAGCACTCGCCAAAGGAGGGTCTTGTTGTGTGGGATTCAATGCCACCACCAATACTTTCTTCTGTCTCTCCTACCACGCAGCTGGGGGCACCTTGCGGTGTTGGGGGTTTTTTTTTTTTTAATATTTTGGAAAAATTTGGGCCCTTTGTTTTTTTTTTAATTTTGGGGTGGGGGGGTTTTGTCATTTTTTTTTTTTTTTTTTTTCCCCTTTTTTTTTTTTTTAATTTAAAAAGTCCCTTTTTTTTTTTTTTTTTTTTTTTTTTTTTCCCCTGGGGGCCTTTGGTTTTAAAAATATTTTTTTTTGGGGGGTTTTTTTTTTTGGGGCCCCCCCTTTTTTTTTTTTTTAAAATTTTTTTTTAAAGGGAAAAAAAAAATTTTAAAAAAATAAATTTTTTAGTTTTTTTTTTTTAAAAACCCCAAAATAGGGAAAAAAAAAAAAAAGAAGAAAAAAAAAATTTAAAAAAATTAAGAAAAAAAAACCCCAAACCCCCCAAAAAAAAAAAAAAAAAAAAAAAAAAATAAACAAAAACCACCCAAAAAAAAAAAAAAAAAAAGAATAAAAAAAAAAAAAAATAAAAAACCAAAGGGGGGAAAAAAAAAAAAAAAAGGGAAAAAAAAAAAATTTAAAAAAAAATAAAAAAAAAAAAAACCAAAAAAAAAAAAAAAAAAATTAAAGGGGAAAAAAAAAAAAAAAAAAAAAAAAAAAAAAAAAAAAAAAGGGGCCCCTTCCACCAGTGATAAATTTTGCAGGGGGGGTCACCCCGCTAAAAGGCCCAGCGGGGGCCCGTTCCCACACCTCCCCCCAAAATGGAATCAAAAAAAGTCAAATGGCAGGTTTTTAAGGGGTCTTTGGGAGCACTGGTGGGCGGGGGGTCCCTTTCCCCAAAAGGCCCCAGATGAGGGGGCCTAAAAAGCTTGCAGGTGGCCTTCAAAAATGTGCAGCTGAGGCGGGCCAATACTAAGATTAACAGGCGGGGGGGTCATTTTAAAAACGTGACGGGGGTTTTTTTTTAAAATTTTGGGGACTGGGGAAAACAAACCACCGCATCAAATGTCGTACGAAAAGTTTTGCCAGGCGTAATCCCAGGGTTTTGGGAGTCCATGCGTCGTTTGGGGAATGGTGCCCCAGGGCACGCCAAAGTCTCAAAAGGGGCCCCGGCAGGCTAAATGGTTTGATTTGGTGTGCCTCCTTCACTACTCCTCCCCCTTTATCTGGTTTTGGCCCAATTTTAGTTTCCCAACGGGGCACCCGTCGCAGTGTGGCTGGGTTTTGCACCCAGACCCCCGCAAGGGAAAGGCAGAGCTTTTGGTGGACCAAATTCACCTCCAGAGGGGCCAAAGGTTTAAAACCTGCCCGGGAAATCCCAGGACCTCCAAGCCACCCTTTTTTTCCTAGAAGGGTGTTTGGTGATCCAAGCGGGCAGGCCAGGCAAAGGACTCCCGGAACGCCCACCCCGACCGGGAAGCTCCGGGGCGGGCCTTAACATCTCATCAGACACTGCCCCGGGAAACTTGTGGTATCCCAAAGGCCCATGTTCACTCCGTTGGCATTTTGGGAAACATTCAGTTTGTCCTGGGGGTCAAAAACCCCAAACTTGGCGAGCTGGCAAACCCCCTTTTTATGGAAGGAGGCTGACATCATCCCGATTCCTAACCCTTTGGGGATCCGGCATTTGTGAGCCACTCCCCTCACCAGTTGCTTTCTCGAAGGTTTTTGAAAGGATGGGGTTGGAGCCCCCTGGGGTTTTTTAAGCTTGGCCCTCCTCAAAAAACCCCTTTTCAAAGGGGTTTTCACCATAGGATGGGCATTTTCGAAAGCCTTTCCCCCCGCCTCCTGCCCGGGCCTTTGGGTCGGATCCCCAAAACCCCCACATTTTTTGTTTTTCTTGACCTCGAAAAAGTTTTTTAAGTTAGCCAGTCCCACCTCCATCCCCTCCTCTTGGCCGGCAGGGGGATTAAAGGCAGGCGTTTTTCATGGCTTCTTTTCCTTTTCTCCAGGCCCAGGGGGGCCCGGGTACGTTTCCCAAAGGGGCATGCCTCTTCTCTCAAGACCCTGGAAAAACCGGCACCCCCACAGGGGGGGTGTTATTCCCACCCTGTTAAATTTAAAACCGAGCAAAAAGCGGGTGCCGGGCCTTTTCCAGGGGCCCACCACCTCCTCACTAGGGCCGATGCCCTGGCACTTATCAAACCTGGGAAACCCCGGTTTTTGGGCAGCTTCCCCCAGGGGACCTTGATTGCTGGCTTCCCCCTTTCCATCACGGGGGGCTCAAGTTTATCTGCGGAAAAAAATCCAAAGCCTGATCCTTCGCATAAAGGTTGCCAGAAAGGGGTGCGGGCCCTGGGCTTTGGGACCTGGGTGGGTTCAAAAGTTATGGGGTCCCTTTGGCCCCTTCTCCCATTGAAAAGGTCCCCTCCCTTCGAAAAACATGTGAAACCACATTAAAGAGAGGGGCCCCTCAGGGGGTCAGGGCATTGATTTTTGCCAGGGCCCAAACCCCTTTGGGGTTGGGGCCCAGCCTCGAGGCCCATGAGGTTGTTCTTAAAAATCCAGGCAAACTTTCCCTCGTTGACTAGGGGGGCACTTGCTTTTGGTTCACGCGGCCCCAAAGCCCAAATAAAAACCTTCCCTCTGTGCCCACCCAGAACACGCGGAAAGGGCCCCTTTTTTTTGGGGTTCCTAGGGGGGGCCAATGCAGTGGTTTGAACCTTGGGGTCCCCAGCTCCCAGCCTTTTGGGAAGACGGGAAATTCCAAAATGGTAGCTCCAGGGGGGAAAGGGCAAATTTTCTCCGACCCCCGGGGGCGGGACAAACTGATGAAGTTTTTAAGGGTCGCCGGGACAGGTCTTTCCAAAGGCATCCCAGCCGCCGATAAAATGTGGTGGGTTTAACCCGGGATGCCAACGAAGCTTTTGCCCATGCCATTGCTCCAGGCGGGGGGCTCCCCACAGAGGGCAGGGGAACTACCGGTGCCACTCCCTTGGGCACCGAGTTTGTTCCCGGTGTGCTGGAAAACCCTACCGGGGACAGAAAAGAGGCTTTGCACCCGGGGACCCCTGCCCCCCCTTCCCTCGGTTTTAGCTTTGGGGGGGGTGCGGAAGGCCAAAGGGGGGTTGTTGTGCCAATTACAAAAAGGGGCTCCAGAGACCCATTGGCGGGCCCCGCACAGCTGCTGGGATTTCCCCAGCAATCTGACAGCATTTTTGGCGCCTCCCAGACCATTGCAAAACCCCCCCCCTCTGACTCTTTCCCATCCAACAAGCTCTGCAGCATGCCCCTTCCCCGACCATCAGCACCCCCCCATCGTCCCCCGTTGTTTCCCAAAGGGCCCCATTGTTTCCAAAAGCGCAAATCACAGAGACCCAAAAGGCCAACATACACTTAATCAAACCAAACCCGGGGGTGACCTGCAGACTCTCTTTGGCCCGGGGAAAAACGGGCTACCATCAACGGGGATCCCCGAGCCATGGGGGTTTCCCTTTGGAAATTTGATTTGGCAGAGGGGAAGGCTGTGGGGATTTGAAAACCCTCGAGGCAAAAGCCACGTGCGCGATCTCCATCAGCCCACCCCAAAATTGCGGGGGGGTGGGCTGTGGTGCGGCCGGGCGCCCATTCCCTGTTCCGGGGGTTTTTCCGGGACCCCCTTCTTTTTTGGTATTGCGGGGAAAACCCAAGGGGTCCCCCTCCAAGATTTTAAAACCCCAGTCCGGGGAAACTGGGGGTGCATACCCAAACCCCCTTTTGGGTTTAAGGGAAATCCCCCCAAAGCGGGGGATTTTTGGCGGGCAAAAAGTGGGACCTGTGCCCTTTTTGTGACCAAATGGTTCTGAAAGCCCTTGGTTCAAAACCTGTTGGGCCCCTCCCCGGGGATACTTTCCCCCTTCGCCGTGGAAAACTTCCCCAAATGCCCCCCAGTAGGGCGGGCCCCGAGAGGATGAGGTAACAAAATCTTCTTTTACTCAGGGGTCATGGATTGGGAAAACCCTTACTTCCAGCCCTTTTTGCACGTCATCTCCCCCCCTGTGAAGTTGTTGGGGCGAGGGCCTGCTTTGGGCCTCCCTTGCACTGCACACCGGGCCACTTTTAGTGCACACTAAGGGTTTGGTTTGCCCCCCCTGGCCATAGGGCCGGTGAGGTACCCCCCCCCCTTCCGCGGGAAGCCCCCTTGCTACGCAGGTGCAAGAACGAAAAATCTCACTTCCCTTTTCCGGGGAAACCCCAATGCCGGGCCCACCAAAATGGAAGAACCCGGGGGGGGGATACCAAAAAAAGGGGCCCAATTTCAAATAGAAAGAATAGAAAAATATCAGAGAGAGGGTCATACCGCCAACCCTTTGGGGTAGGGTAGGTCCCCTAAACCCCACCCTTTAGCTCATAAGCGGGTCTTTCCCCATTTGCCACCTTGGGGGGGGGTTTTGGCAGCCGGGAGAGGCCAAGCTTGTGGCTGGGCCCGGGGAACGGGTTGGTCCCAAAGAGAGGGGGGACTTGTGCCCCCTCCCTTTGGGAATTTTAAACCTCACCCACTCCCTAAAAGGGACCCAAAGGCCCGGGCCCACCCCCTTGGGGAAAAAAGCCCGGGCCGGGAGAATCCCGGCGAATCTTAAATAATAATAATTCTAAAGAAATCCTCCCCTTTTAAACTAAATTAGGGAAAAACAATGCTGGCCAGTTTTTACACACAAATCTAGAGAGTTTTTCTGGGGTTCCTGGAGCGTCTTGGCCCCCGTCGCTTATGTCTCAATTTATGCGGGGGAAAGGAAACTTTCCCCCCAATTTCGCCTCCTATTTGGAGGTTTTTTTAAACACAATTTTAACTTTTGAGCCAAAAATTTTTTCCCCATTAAAACCAACTTTTTTGCAAAAAATTTCAAAAAAGGGGTTGGACCCTCTTGCGCAGA
This sequence comes from Cherax quadricarinatus, assembly GCF_026875155.1. NCBI lineage: Eukaryota > Metazoa > Arthropoda > Malacostraca > Decapoda > Parastacidae > Cherax > Cherax quadricarinatus. The sequence goes on along the minus strand of NC_069473.1, from coordinate 29,712,918 downwards.
TGCGGTTTTCCCGGGTTTCTATACAAAAATATTTTTTAAAATCCCAGAAGGGCCTTTCTATTTACATAAAAATTTTTTTTTAAATTTGAATTTCGGGAAAAAAATATATACGTTTTTTTCCCATGGGGCAGGCCCGGGGCCCCGGCCGGATTTCATTGCTAAACGATTAAAAATTACCCCTTTCCTTTGGGGAGATGATTCCACCCTTTTCTGGTTTTGAGTGGCTTTTTCCCCTAGTAGGTCTTACTAACGATTTATCCCCCCGGTATCACTTGGTCTGCGTTATCTTCCATACCACTCGTGTCACTTTTTCCCCCAGATTTTTATTTTCATTTGATTGAAAAACCTAATTTTCCCAAAGGGGGGAAAACAATTTTTTTAAATTTTGCAAAAAATTTTCCCGGCCACGACACAACACTTTGGGCTTTTCCCGAAAAAAAAAACCCTTTTGATCTGGGTACCAAAAGTCCCAATTTTCTTTTTCCCAAAGGGCCCCAAAGTTTTGAAAGTTGTTCGTATTTAATCAACACAATGTCACCTGGTTGAATGTTCTGTCGATTTATATTCCCCTTCGCCCCCATAAAAGTGTTCACATAGTTTTAAAAAAGAAAATTCCTTTCGCTACACATAAGACCCAAAAGATCAATTATTTTAAATTTTAAAATTTTTTAAAATTTTTTACACAAAAACTGCGCATCATTGTAATCTTCTCACTTTTTTTCCGGGTTATCTCTGTAGACAGGGGGAGCATCCCAAATTTTCCTTTAAAATATTTGGGGGAAGGTGTTAAAAAACTGTATCAAAGGTTTTATCACTCATGTACAGAAGGCCCAAATTTTTTTTATACGATTTCTGACCCCCACTAAAAACTGCACGGAATTTTTTCCCAAAAAAATTCTCTTTCCGGGTTTTACCTTTTTCGGAAAACAAAACCCCTTCACTGTGCCCCATCATCCCTTTTATACGCCCCCCCCTGCCAAGGGGGTCTAGGAGTAATTTAAAAATTTCCCGGGACAAAACCCCGGTGGGTTAACAGAGATTTTAAACCCTCTTACTATTATTTAAATTTTAAAAAAAGTGTTGAAACACCTGCTACAAAATTTTTGGCATTATCCAATCAAAAATCTCGGACAGGGTTTTCCCAGCTGAAATTTTCGAAACAGCTGTATAAACTGTTCTGCAAAACAAAGGGCCTGTTTCCACTTCTAAAAAGAACTTCCAGTAGCAGTATAGGTAACCAAAAAAACACTTTCAGTGGAACACCCCTTTAACATACCTTTTTTTAAAATTATTGAAACCCCTATAGTCCAAAACCTGTTACTTTAAATGGGGGGTTTTTTAATTTTTGCTTTCCCTTTGGCAATGGTGGGACCCGGGTTTAAAAAATGGGTTCCCGGGGATCCACACCGGGGGACATATTAAAACAAAATTTTAAAAACACCCTTTTTACCTTTGCGTCCTTGTGGAAAACCAGAAAAATTTCTTTTAAAACAATTTTTAAAGGGAACTTGTACCCCACCTTTCATTACATTTTTAAAGGGCCCTTTTGGGAAAAAACAAAATTTTTTTAGAAGATTTAGTTTTGGGCGAAAATTAAAATGGGTGTTTTTTATAACAACCCAATTTTAAAAATTTTGTAACCCAACCCTTTCCCCCTAATTAAATTATACTCTAAATACAGGGGCCCCCCCCCCCCTTTCCTCTATTAAAGGAACCCCTTTTAAAAAATTTTTTTTTCCATTCAATTTAATCTCATTTTCAATAGATTTTCCCCCTTTTACCCTCTTTACCAAATTTAAGAGGATTTTTGAAAACTTTTTGAAATTTCATCTTTTTAGAAAAATTTTAAAAACCCAAATTTGTTACAAATTTTTAGTTTGGGGAAAAAAAAGGGGAAAACCTAAAAAAATTTTTTTTCAAGGCTAAAGGGGGGACCAAAAATTTTTGGGGCGGTGGGTTTTTTAATTTCAACAGGAGCAATTTAACCCCTTTTTTACAGGCCAAATTTGCCTTTTTTTTACCCAAACCTGTTGGTCCCATTAAACCATGTTTCCATTTTTAAAAAAATTTAAAACATAAGGTAAACCCGAAGGGCAAGAAAACAGTGGGTTTTTCCTCACCAGGTAAATGATTTAAAAGTTTAAAATATGCTGACCCCCCAAAATATTATTTTCTTTTCTTGCACCCGATTAATTTTACCGACTTGGTTTTTTTTAAAGAAAACAATTTTAAGTTTTCCCTTATGAAACCACTGTAAGGGGGTTTCCCCCTTTTTCAGACCAAATTAAAAGTGTCCTAAAAATTTATTCTTTCAATTATTTTTATTTTAAATTTTGCTAATTTTGACACCCAATAAATGGCTGTTAATTTTCCAAATGAGGCAAGGGGGCGTATTTTAAATTTGGGGAACCCCTTTAGCCTTAGACATAACAAGGGGAAATAACACTATTAAAATTGAAGGGAAAAAACCTTTCTCCATATGCTAATTTGGAAACCAAAAACAAAAAATGGGGGAGTACATTTTTTTCCCAAATTTTGGGTTAGCCACCGGCTTTGGGGAATTCCCAAAATTGGAATTTTTTTTAATCACCAAATTTAAATCCCCCCCTGCTAAAATTCCCCCAGGTTGAATTTCATCCAAGCACATTTAATTTCCATGCTTCCTGAATTAAAATTTTTCCCCCCTTTTAGTAAGGGGGGGACACTAAACCTAGTGGATCAAGACATTTTGGGAAAATTAGCAAGCCCCAAAAATCTTTTTATTAATTTATTAGGCATACTGTAATTAATTTTGGTTTTAAAAATTAAAAAAAAATCTCTCTCAGTTTCCCCAAATTAAACCCAATACCCTTTTACATTTTTTGGGGACTTTTTTCCCCAGGGAAAAACTTTAAATTTTTTTGTCCTTTAATTTTTACGAATTGCTAAAACCCCTTCCCCCAGAGGCTTTTTGCCCCCTTTGCAAATTTTTTTTAGCATTCCTTTCCCTAAGTTTAAAACCGTTCCTCTTCAGTTGACGTAAAACCCCAGGAAATTGTCCCATAAAAAATTTTTTGCTCATTAAATTTACTCAATGGACTTTCCCCCGACGTTTTTAAAGGGGGCAATTTTTCGTTCCCCTTGAAATAGGAACCGGGACTTGGGGTGTAGCACCAAATAATTTCGTCCTAAAGCGAAAGGGAAAAAAGGGGGATTTGGGGGGGGAAAGGGTTTTAAAAACCCTGGGTTAAGCCCCTTTTTTATTTTACCAGAATGGAAAGGGGTTAGAAGTTTTAAATTTTGGGGAAGCCCCGTGTTGAAGTAAAGGGAAGGGGGAAATGTTTTTAATAAAAGGGGGTTAAAATGTTTAAAGGGGGTTTTTGGGTTAAGGGGGGAAAAATTTAGCAGTTTTTTAAAAGGGTTTGGAAGAGGAAATTTTACTTTGTTTAAATTTAGTGGTGATTGCTAAAGCAGATACAATGTTTCTAGGGGCTGGGGGGAAAAAGGAAAAAAAATATTATTGTATATTAAAAAAAAAAAAACGAAAAAGTGAAAATGGAAGGCCCTTAGGGGGGACAGGGGGTGCAATAATTAAATTTTTCTTTTTTTTTTCCAACCATGAAGAAAGAAATCAATCATGGGGGGGGGGAAAAAGGGGAATGGAGTAAAGCGCCCCGGACAGTAAAAGCCCCCAAAATTTGCCATCCTACCAGAAAAGTAAATTTCACTTTTCGCCGCAAGGTGGAACACTGCATACCCAAAACAAAAACAGTGGCACACAGCTCTTATTGTAGCGCTCTTAAGTGGTGATATCCAAATTAATCCAGGACCTCAAACTATTGTGCAGAGGCAAAACAGACAGATAAATGACGGTGATAATGACGGTCTAGTAGCTAGGAATGATAACCTTAACTCCATATGTAATGCATACATAGGTCAATGTGAGACAATACAGCCATTATTATCTCAAACACTACCAAACAGGTGCATACACTGTACTAAAGTATGCATGAAAACAGAAAAGGCACCTTATGTAAAATGTGTAAGGGGATGGGTGCATGATGGATGGATGTACAATTATAGCAATGGTGCCAGAATTCATTTTGTGTGTAACAAATGCACTTTGGCACAGTTACCCTTTAGCAGTGATGACATTGATTTACCTAATTTTAATACAAATGACCCATTGCCATATATTGATGATTATGATTGTTTTATGAAAACAGGCCTTCACTTTATTCATGTCAATGCAAGATCACTTCTTCCTAAATTGGCAGAGATTAGGATTCTAGCTAACAAAATTAGGGCAGCAGTTATAACCATCTCTGAATCTTGGTTGGATGATACAGTGACTGACGACGAGGTCAAAATAGATGATTACAATATAAAACGCTTAGATAGGAACAGAAAGGGTGGTGGAGTATGTGCCTACATTAGAAATGACTTAGCTTACAACCCAAGACCTGATTTAAATAACAATAAACTGGAGATTCTATGGTTTTGAAGTGCTGCTTCCTAAGACCAAACCCATCTTAGTAGGAACTAGTTACCGCCCTCCTACCCAGGACCAGTTCTTAGAAGACTTTTCCAGAGTCTTGTCCGGAGTTGAAAACAATTGCGAGACAATAATCTGGGCGACTTCAATATCTGTTTTCAGCGGGCAAAATAACAGGCTATGCAAAAGGTATAAGCAAATTCTAGGATTAAATAGTTACACTCAACTAATTAATACCCCAATCCGGATCACACAGTTCTCAGCCACCTAATTGACCACATACTTTGTAACCGCTCTGGAAACATTAGTCAGTCAGGCGTCATTACTGCAGGTCTTAGTGATCATTTCATCATTTACTGCACCAGGATAATCACTAGGGATAGGATAGGCCTATACAGGACAATAAAAATGAGGTCAACTAGAAACTACAGTAAAGAAAACACTGGTAAATAGGCTACACAATTGTGACTGGACAGAGATAACAAGTTGCACGGACGTTTACCTGGAGTTTACCTGGAGAGAGTTCCGGTAGTCAACGCCCCCGCGGCCCGGTCTGTGACCAGGCCTCCTGGTGGATCAGAGCCTGATCAACCAGGCTGTTGCTGCTGGCTGCACGCAAACCAACGTACGAGCCACAGCCCGGCTGATCCGGAACTGACTTTAGGTGCTTGTCCAGTGCCAGCTTGAAGACTGCCAGGGGTCTGTTGGTAATCCCCCTTATGTGTGCTGGGAGGCAGTTGAACAGTCTCGGGCCCCTGACACTTATTGTATGGTCTCTTAACGTGCTAGTGACCCCCCTGCTTTTCATTGGGGGGATGGTGCATCGTCTGCCAAGTCTTTTGCTTTCGTAGTGAGTGATTTTCGTGTGCAAGTTCGGTACTAGTCCCTCTAGGATTTTCCAGGTGTATAAAAATCATGTATCTCTCCATCCTGCGTTCCAGGGATACAGGTTTAGGAACCTCAAGCGCTCCCAATAATTGAGGTGTTTTATCTCCGTTATGCGCGCCGTGAAAGTTCTCTGTACATTTTCTAGGTCGGCAATTTCACCTACCTTGAAAGGTGCTGTTAGTGTGCAGCAATATTCCAGCCTAGATAGAACAAGTGACCTGAAGAGTGTCATCATGGGCTTGGCCTCCCTAGTTTTGAAGGTTCTCATTATCCATCCTGTCATTTTTCTAGCAGATGCGATTGATAAAATGTTATGGTCCTTGAAGGTGAGATCCTCCGACATGATCACTCCCGGTTTTTGACGTTGGTGTTTCACTCTATTTTGTGGCCAGAATTTGTTTTGTACTCTGATGAAGATTTAATTTCCTCATGTTTACCATATCTGAGTAATTGAAATTTCTCATCTTTGAACTTCATATTGTTTTCTGCAGCCTCTGAAAGATTTGGTTGATGTTCCGCCTGGAGCTTTTGCAGTGTCTGCAATGGAAGACACTGTCATGCAGATTCGGGTGTCATCTGCAAAGGAAGACACGGTGCTGTGGCTGACATCCTTGTCTATGTCGGATATGAGGATGAGGAACAAGATGGGAGCGAGTACTGTGCCTTGTGGAAACAGAGCTTTTCACCGTAGCTGCCTCGGACTTTACTCTGTTGACGACTACTCTCTGTGTTCTGTTAGTGAGGAAATTATAGATCCATCGACCGACTTTTTCCTGTTATTCCTTTAGCACGCATTTTGTGCGCTTATTACGCCATTGGTCACACTTGTCGAAGGCTTTTGCAAAGTCTGTATATATTACATCTGCATTCTTTTTGTCTTCAAGTGCATTTAGGACCTTGTCGTAGTGATCCAATAGTTGAGACAGACAGGAGCGACCTGTTCTAAACCCATGTTGCCCTGGGTTGTGTAACTGATGGGTTTCTAGATGGGTGGGGATCTTGCTTCTTAGGACCCTTTCAAAGATTTTTATGATATGGGATGTTAGTGCTATTGGTCTGTAGTTCTTTGCTGTTGCTTTACTGCCCCCTTTGTGGAGTGGGGCTATGTCTGTTTTTTTAGTAACTGTGGGACGACCCCCGTGTCCATGCTCCCTCTCCATAGGATGGAAAAGGCTCGTGATAGGGGCTTCTTGCAGTTCTTGATGAACACAGAGTTCCATGAGTCTGGCCCTGGGGCAGAGTGCATGGGCATGTCATTTATCGCCTGTTCGAAGTCATTTGGCGTCAGGATAACATCGGATAGGCTTGTGTTAATCAAATTTTGTGGCTCTCTCATAAAAAATTCATTTTGATCTTCGACTCTCAGTCTGGTTAGCGGCTTGCTAAAATCTGAGTCATATTGGGACTTGAGTAGCTCACTCATTTCCTTGCTGTCATCTGTGTAATGTATGTTGTGGAAAATAAATTCCAATATTTATACTGTATATTTTTTTATAATGTAAATATGCATGATTAATGCATTACTGTTGTTCTAAATTTTGAATAGAACCAACAGGGTTCCCTCTGCGCCTGCGCGGATGTGTGGGGGAAGAGGTCGAGATGGGGCATCAGGGAGGGGGAATGTTTTGAATGAAGTTAAGAGGTTGTGAAAACATGGGACCAGGAAATTGGCGTTCACGGCAGTCTAAGGATTAATATAGGCCTCACTTCATAATAGGAAGTGTCGTAACTGTTCCTGGTGAAGAGTGAGGGAACGTGATTTATGGGACCACCATAATAAAGCGGTAAATTTTGAGAATAATAGTATGACCGGTGGTGACTGATGCATCACCATGGAGTGTCCTGGGGAAAATACCCATGATTTAATCATCACTCATCAGTCTCAGATCTTAATGGAGTGACTTCTGATGTGTATAATAATTATGAGACATTAAATCGTCTTGTGAATTGTAATGTAATCAGTGATAATAATGCTAATTAAGAGAATGCTTGAAGTGAAATAAGTCCCCCTTGCTCTGCGTGAACACGTTGGGCCCTCGTGGTTTTCCCGTCCCGAGGATAGTGAAGTTTTATGGAGTCACGACTTGTATTACCAATATCTAGAGAGGTTAGCTGGGGGAAAATAAATCAGACGCTATTTTCTGTTAAACAATGGAAGACTCACAGCTGGCAAAAGTAATGTTGAAGCCCAGGCACAGATCAAGGATGCCTCCATAGATTTTGTGTGGTTAAAGGGTCCCCTACAATTTGGACATTATTTACTGTTTAGAGTGACAACAGTTGATTGCCATTACGATTACCAAACTGTGAGTTTCCAATGCTTTTGTGTCTAGCATTGTAATCGCCAATAATAAAGTAGGTTCTTCCTGGGGGGATATTCAAACGGAAACGTTTTAATGTTCCCACAGATCAGCATGATGACTTTGTTGCACATGTGACTGACTGGTATAATTCCTATGAGTGTTCCTCTGTACAGACCTTTAACAATGATCCTGTGAGCAGTATTCAGAACACTTAGAGCCGCCACTGAAACCCTCTTGGTACTCTAAACCCAACAAACTTCCATAATAATCATACCTCCTTCAAAAACCATACTTATTACAATGATTCTAAACTTCGTACACTGAAACTATGCTCGCAGACTAGGCCTAGCCTATAGAAAACATCGTACCCCGGGAAATGCTGAGGCTCTTCCAAACTACCCTTGCTGCTGCCAGAGAGCGTATAACGAGCTGCGGCCCAAACCGACTGGAAAAAATTTGTCAACGGTCTTAATGCTCACACCCCACTTAGCCGGGGCCCATGGAAGGACTTTAAATAGAATTAAGGGTAACCGAACTGGGCGGGATCGCGCACCCTCATCCCTTGCATAGGGCGAATGAGTTAGTCAGTGCTTGGGCTGCTACATCTAGCTATGACAATCTTCCCAGTACCACACAGGCAAAATTAAATGACAAATATGATGCAAGGAGGGGACTTGTTTGCTTTATGCTCAGTAAGGCAGATGATTGCAACATTCCTTTCACTAATTATGAACTTGATGCAGCGCAAAACTAAGGGCAACTCCACGTCGCCTGGTGAGGATGGTATTACTTACAACAAACTCAGATTGCTGTGTCGAGTACCAGGTAATCCATTACTTGAATTATATAACATGAGTATGTAACTGGGGAGCTCCCTCAATCTTGGACCAACAGCCTCATCATTCCAATTCCTAAGCCCAATCAACAAAATGCATTTCGCCCAATTCTCTTACTAGCTGCTTGTGCAAAACATTTGAGAGAATGATTCTTAATCGTCTCATGTACAGAATAAAACAATTTTTGTCCCCCCGGTTACAGGGTTTTTCATGCATGGAAGGAACGTGCATCATTGCATAGAAACCTTTCTCACCCTGCACACTGACAGCTCCTACACTCCCTTTCCCTTTTGACCTTAAATCCGCTTTCGATGTAGCAACCGCATGTAATAATTAGTGAACTTGCCAGAATGGAGTTGGAGGATGGCTTCTCCGCTGGAAATAAAGGCTACCTGTCCAACAGAAAATCGTCTGTGTTGTTCCAGGGACATAGAAGTGTAACTAAAGACTTTAAATTTAAGAACCCCACAGGGAGGTGGCTCATCCCACACTGTTCAATATTCTAATTAAATGCATTACTTAATGCTATCCCTAGTCAGCCCCATAATTATGTGATTATTTTTTGCTGATGATATAATGATTCACACCCCCGGGATTCTCCAACACCCAAAAAATTCTTAATCATGTACTAGCCTCGTGTAGGACCTGGGGTTGATAATCTCTACTGATAAAACAAAGATACTCAATGGGCGCCCTTTCCTCGACGGGAGGCACAGTTCGTCGATCCATTGCATGATGGGTCTCTTCTAGAATTTTGTAACAGATACAGGTATCTAGGCTTTGAGGTTCCACTACTTGGACCTGTTGTACAAGACTTTGTCGCCAATACAAAGAACGACTAAGAGCACTTAGAGTTGTGGAGGCTTCACCCCAGGTATGGTGCTAATGTTAAAATTGTGAAAATGATGTATCTTGCTTATATTAGTCATTGGTTGATTATGCGGGCCACTACTTGCTCTTGTGTCTGACTGGAAGCTTGGGGGGCTGGAAAAACTGCAGAACGAAGCAATGAGGATCATCCTAGGATGCCCTCTTTACTGCCAAAATTTTAAATATGCAAAAAGAACTTGATATTCCAAGCATCAGGAGATCGTGTTACTGAAAGAAATATCCAAATTTGGGGTTAATATGCTCAGGCAAGCTCATTCAAACCCCTGCATAAAGCCCTCCAAACTTTCCTCAGCACTGGTGAACACTCCTCCAGATGGATCGAAAAGACTGGAACCGACCTTCGCATGAATCAGTTTACATGATCTATGTCAGTAAGGCAACAGGGGCACTTCTCCGCTCCATGGAATATTACCCCATTCCAAACTACCATTCCTCCATTTCCCCCCAAACTATTTCTTAAATCACAACCAAAACTTCGCCTTGAAGCCAAACATGGGGCCCTTTTAAGCTGTATTGATAACTTAGTCACACAGCACACACTTCTCAAATTATTTACGTTGATGGTTCTGTTCACCAATCCACTGGTGCAGCTCGTAAGTGCTGCTGTTGTCGTACAGATGATGGCTCTCTTAAAGAAATTGGAGCACGCATCAATAATGGGCCTCTACCCTTCAGACAGAACTGTTTGCCATACTCCTTTCACGAAATGCATCTATGTATCAAAGATTGACAGTTTAATTGTAAATGATTCTCTGTCATCCATAAATGCTCTCAATCTTAAGCATAAATTGTGGGATGCTTGTGTCAGAAGCCAGACACAGGTATGGTAGGATTGTGGACAGTGGAGTCAGAGTGCACATGCTGTGGATTCCATCTCACATTGGTCTTCAGATGCATGATAGAACTGATAAATTGGCTAAGCTGTTTTGCTTTCAAAGAGGGAGTAGATTACAATCTTGGCTTGTCAGGTAGTAGTATGAGAACAATAATACGAAAAAAACTTCGGGTGAATTTTATGGACTTAAGGCTCAGGGAGATTGACATCAGTGAGTCCATCTATCACTTCTATCATGCAGGAGGAGTCACATGTCTATGGTGCATCCAACAAAATAAGCAGACTCTTGGATGTCACTAACCGCCCCCGGCTCCGGCTGGGTACAAGTATCTTTGGCAGGTTAAATCAACCACCACCAGATGTAGACCAAACGAAATGTAAACTTTGCCAGATGGGCTATTGTCAAAACCCTGCGTCATTATGTACTGGAGTGCGATAAAATTAATGAATTTAGAAACAACTCACTCAGAAGGTTCAAGAAATGGCTAAGTATTTTATCCACAGTGGTATATTACAGACCATTCTGGGGAAATACCCCCGACTTTGCTAGCTGTAAATAAAGCAATTACCACATATGTTTCATGTGTGTACTCCCCCTAATTGTACTCACCTAATTGTGGTTATTGTGTGGGGTGTGTGTGTGTGTGTGTGTGTGTGTGTGTGTGTGTGTGTGTGTGTGGTGTGTGTGTGTGTGGTGTGTTTGTGTGTAGTGTATGAGTGTGTGTGTGTGTGTGTGTGGTGTGTGTGTGTGTGTGTGTTGTGTGTGTGAGTATGAGTGTGTATGTGTGTATGAGTGTGTGTGTATGAGTGTGTGTGCATGAGTTTGTGTGTGTGTTTTGTGTGTGTGTTTATGTGTGTGTGTATGAATTTTTATGTGTGTGTGTGTGTGAGAGAGAGGAAATCAGCAATCAACATTTGCACCAATAACTCACTACAGTTGTGACCGGGTGTGGAAGTGGAATTGCTCATTACTCTAAAATTTTTTTCATGATTGTAGCCATGTATAAACGAAGTAACCATTCTTACAGTATTCATTACCTTTGTAACTTGTGAGTTCATTACCCTTGTACCTTTGTTCAGCCATCAAAACTTTGGAGCCCGGTCCCTGGACCCATTGTGTACCTCTGTAATCTGTAAATACCCTTTTTAACTTGTCATGATTGTAACTAATATGACTTTAAAAATCGTAATGACACGATTGCAAATAAACCATACCCCCGGCCGGGATTGGAACCCGCGGTCATAGAGTCTCAAAACTCCAGCCGTCGCGCTAGCCACTAGACCAGCTAGCCACAATAAGATTCATCCAACTAGGTATATTTCTAAAACCATAGGAAAGTTAGCACAGGCACCTCTGTGACCACAAATGCAAGTTTTACAGGGCAATCTCCAGCTAGCGTGGCCGTACGAACTCTAGCTCAAGTCCCTTCACTGCCGTCAACATGACTTAAGAAATCGTAATGACACGATTGCAAATAAACCATACCCCCGGCCGGGGGTATGGTGTAGAAATATACCTAGTTGGATGAATCTTATTGTGGCTAGCTGGTCTAGTGGCTAGCGCGACGGGCTGGAGTTTTGAGACTATGACCGCGGGTTCAATCCCGGCCGGGGGTATGGTTTATTTGCAATCGTGTCATTACGATTTCTTAAGTCATGTTGACGGCAGTGAAGGGACTTGAGCTAGAGTTCGTCACGGCCACGCTAGCTGGAGATTCGTCTGTAAAAACTTGCATTTGTGGTCACAGAGGTGCCTGTGCTAACTTTCCTATGGTGTAGAAATATACCTAGTTGGATGAATCTTATTGTGGCTAGCTGGTCTAGTGGCTAGCGCGACGGGCTGGAGTTTTGAGACTCTATGACCGCGGGTTCAATCCCGGCCGGGGGTATGGTTTATGATTGTAACTAGACCTACCTGGAGTTCATTACCTTTGTAACTTGTGAGTTCATTACCTTGTACCTAGTTCAGCCATCAAAACTTTGGGACCCGGTCCCTGGACCCATTGTGTACCTCTGTAATCTGTAAATACCTTTGTAACTTGTCATGATTGTGACTAGACCTACCTGGAGTTCATTACCTTTGTAAATTGTGAGTTCATTACCTTTGTAAATTGTGAATTCATTACCTCTGTAACTTGCTCAGCTATCAAAACTTTGAGGCCCAGTCCCTGGACCAATTGTGTACCTCTGTAATCTTTTGACTACTGCCCACAGGATGGGTATGGGGTGCATAATAAGCATATTAAACTAACACGACTTGTAAACCGGGACAAACCAACGAATACCTCGTCCTGCTGGAATAAGAACTGTGTCGGTGCAGCAGGACATTGAAATGAGATGGTGAATGGAGGAAATAAGGAGTATCAATCACCCACAGTTAAGTAACCCTTCTAGTTATAGCAGACTGATACTGGCCAGTTAGGTATGTTGTAATTGGATAGGTTATGCGTGATCCAGCTGCATCAAGTAACCACCAGAGAATATCTGGTAAGTTTTAGTTTAATATGTTTATTATGCACCCCATACCCATCCTGTGGGCGGTAGTCAAAAGATTACGGAGGTACATAATTGGTCCAGGGACTGGACTCCAAAGTTTTGATAGCTGAGCAAGTTACAGAGGTAATGAACTCACAATTTACAAAGGTAATGAACTCACAATTTACAAAGGTAATGAACTCACAATTTACAAAGGTAATGAACTCCAGGTAAGTCTGGTCACAATCATGACAAGTTACAAAGGTATTTACAGTTTTCAGAGGTTGTAAAGGGGCCAGGGGGCTGGGGCCCCAAA